>JAULUE010000064.1:292096-492999 GCA_036324585.1 Champsocephalus esox
TCATAACAGGGAGGGAATTTAGAAGACACCAGGATACCAGTTAAACAATAATCCATTTTAATTAAACAAAGTAGTAATAATGCAATACGATATACAATAATACATTACTATACAATTCAAAGAATCATATAAGCAACGTGTGGAGTACTCCCGCCCTTTATTCACGCACTGCGGACATCCTATCGTCTTGTCAGCGCATGAAGAGAGAGACCCAACAACCAGAAAACATTTCCCTAATACAAAGAAGGGGTGGCGTTTCATTGGGGAGATCCCAAAACGCTATCTCACAGGGAAATCAGCGTCTGGCAGCTTTGAAAGCCACAGGTGGTGGAAAGGCACCTCATTAAAACTCAACGAAAATGTCCCTCCCCATTTGTAAAACCTCTCGATGGTTTAACCCAAAAAACATTATCAGGGATAATCTTTACACTCCAAACAGAAATCACCATTAATTCTGCATCTTCCTTCTTCACAAATAGCTTAAAACACTCTTTTGATAAACAGGTAAACAGTCAAAGAAAAAACTATTGTGCTCATCTATTCTAAGAAAAAGGGAACATTGTTTCAGAAATCTATAAAAAACCTCTCTATATTTGAGAGGAAAAATGTACCTTTTGTTCCTTCAACTATTAACACACAGGAATGTATAAACTCACACATATACTTATTCAAGATACATATATTTCCTTAAAACATGGCCTGCCAGAGATCTCAAACAGAATTTCCTCTCCCCACACCACTGGGTTGCATACCTCGACCTCCCCCACTGCAATAAAACTTATTTTACAGCCCTTTGTCTCTCTCCATTTCAGTCCTCCCTTGTAGGAAAGGATAAAAACAGAGAAATCACTATAAAACACAAACACAGGTATTGTTTGAACAGTATTCACTTAACTGCTACTATTGAAACTCAAAGGACCTCTTTTAGTGTCTGGAAATTGCAACAAGACTTTGCCATTTTAAATGTAACACACTTCTTTGGTACAATATCTCACATCAATTTCCACAATTCCCTCTTTTGCACTCTTAAAAAAGAGTGCAATTTACACAAGGCACTTGAAACATAACTTGTCATTCCTCTGTGTTCATCTCTCAACATTATACTTAGAGCCCTTTAAACATTTGGAAACAGTCCCTCATAGCAATTTCTTATGGCAGAAGGAGAGGGAGACCAAAACATGTCAAAAAGCTGAGTCCCCAAACTCCTCCTCTCCTTCCGAGACATAGGCCAACAGAGGCATTTGATACGGGGGGAGAAGCATCTTTTCCTTCAATGGTGGAACTGATTAGTCTGACACATAATGAGCGGATGCACGGCACACAACAACAATCCACATGATAGTCTTTGTCCATGGATACAACTCGAATGGTTTCATCAGACCTCTCTGAGGGCAGGATGGGCTGGTTACCGCAGCACATTTAGGCACCAGGACCCTGTGGTAGTCTTTCAGACAGTAGATTTTATTCTCAGTGTCCACAGTGAAGCACACTCCGTCCAGGCTCTCGTTGCAGATGACGCAGCGGAACAACCGGGGCGGTACAACTTCCCCAGGGCCTGCAGGCCTGCATGTCCATGATCAGATGTCCACCTGCATTGCACTTGTCTGCAGACTGCTGGAACCCAGAGTACAGAAAGTCCTCTTCACAGAAAACCCTTCCTGCGTCATAGTAGAACGCCTTCCCTCTCAGCCTTCGACTACAGGCGCTGCAGGTGAAGCAGCTGTCATGGTAGAGGCTGCCCATAGCTTGGCAGGCCTGGCTGGCTCCATACACCGTCTTGTTGCACTTAACACACATTCCTGTTTCCGCGGAGAGTGGAGTCCCCTGTGCTGTCCTGGCTTGCCGTGTCTTTGTCCCCTCTGATCCGCTGACCGCGGCTTTTGGGCTGCCTGCTAGAGAGATGTCTTCCTTCTCCTTCAGCTTGCTGATGCCGGCTTCTGAGTCGATGCTGAATAGATGTCTTCCCGATCTTCCTTCTCCGCTCCGATGATGATGCCTCCTGGGACGACTGCTTTGACGAGAGCCAGATCAGTCCTGATGTCGTCTAGGGTCCTCGCAGGTGTTTTCCCGACCGCACACTGGCTCCAGTGGTACCAGTTGTCCCCCTTTCCTTGTAGGCGGACGGCATGGGATGTCCTCTGGGTCACTCGGTCGGGGCCGGAGAGCCTGGGGTTGACAGTCCGCCTCCTGCGTCTCGGGTCCCCCTTTTGGCGTCAACAACCTGTGTGGAGAAATCTGATACAAATCCCTCAAGCCTACGCTCCGGGCTCTGGGGCCCTCGGCTGTTTGACCCACCAGTGCGTGGCCACTTGGAGCCTGTTGGTGGGGTGTCTTAAAACAACAGACGTCTGTGCACAGGTTCTCTAAATTAATTGTGCGGCTTCAGAATCTTAATACTTGGACTGTGCCAACTAAATAAGAACCCCAACATCTTTAGGTAAACTAAATAACATATTTCAATAGCTCTGAATTTCTGACAAGCATCTGTGTTTATCTTTAAATGAAATCCCTGAGATCCCATTAAAAATCTAAATATGATTTGAACTGCTAATGTTTCTGGTAAAGAAACACACTAATGTTATGGATTCAAAAACAACCCAAATCACGATACTAACAAAGTGAATGGCTTCCTGGTGATACTGCTTTTACCCGTCAGTGCTTAGATATTATCCCGAGGTCAGCTTCTCCAGTATTCCATTCTGGACTAACATCTCTCCCAGCAGCCCCTTGGCCACTGATTCTGCATCTGTGTTACCTGCTATAACTCAATCAATATTAGAGACATGTCAACATTCATCAAACAGTGTGTTATCCCCAAATATGGAGCAGGTCAATTCTAAAACTGTCAATCAATGGTCAGATTGAACAATGGAGTTGGGCAGCAGGTCCCTTTCAGTCCCTAAATGAAAAAAAAATGTACATTGTGACGTTTACACTCCCCCTTTTTTACACATTATCTCATGTGTAAACAAAAACCTGTATGGGAAGAAAACCTTCAGGTCATAATGGATTATAAGACAATACCAAACATTTTTCCCAAAGGAACATCCATCATTTCCCACAGTAAACACTCCAGTAAGTGTTTCTCTCCCTCTTTCAGTCCTAAAAGAAACAGAATCTTCAAATGTCATAGTTTGAGTTTCACATTCTGCAAACCGCCACCTCCTGTGGGAGTGAAATATCATCAAGCCGATTAGAAACAGTTTCCCCTTTTGTGGAATGTTAGGAAACCTCTCATTTCACACATTATTATCACACAAAGATAACGTGTTAGTCCGAAACATGCTTGATTAGTCATCGTTTTAAATCATGCAGTTGCACTGATCAGGTGCAGACATACACTCACTCACACTCACACTGTCAGGTTGTAAAGTCAGGTTTGGTCAGGTTCACCTCAGAGTCAGTCGTTGACAGTGCCTTCCCAAGTTACCCTGTCGATCAGGGTCAAAGGTCAGTTGGTCTCAGTCTTTTTGGCCATGTGTCGTGCTCTGCAGAGACTCCGATCGTCCAGCACAGGCCAGCATCCTCCGTCTATAAAAATCTGTATATATGGAGCGCCATCATTTATTAATTCACAATTCCAACTATAATGTTCAAGATATCTCTAACTTTTCATTGGAACAGCGGTTTCCCAAATTCCCTGAAAAGTGTTAGCCAAAAAATGTCACTTCCTTATTGTATTATTACTGCAGTTCATTAACACCTAATCAATATCAACACGTCTAATAGATGTAATTCAGAAACTTGTGCACACAATTATTATCTTTAGTCAAACCTCTACTACGACCTGTGTAGCTCTTCATCTCTCACTATACCCATCTATCTTCAATTCTGGTATACCTAAAAAAACAATGTTAACGTCTTTAACCGTGCGTGGAACTCTGGGTGTCCTGAACATGTAACAATCACTCCTTCCTTTATCAAGGACCTAAAAACAGAAGTAATTTCATCAATGGTTTGTAGCTGAACTTAGGAATTATCCCTCATGGTAGGTATGTTTTTACTTTTTAACATCTCTAAATGTCAGTTAATTACTAACTAAATGAATGTCCATTAGGAGGTGGTGCCGCTAGTCCTCTAAACTCCTAATCTGGTGCCGTGCGCTTCCTGTGAAGCTGCAAGTAAGATTTTAAAACCCACTGCAGGGTGGGTCGAGTGACCCCTCCTCCCGATTGGTCGTCAATAATATGCACCATTACAATGGGTGATTGAAGGCCCCATATTATTTCCCATTTCAGCATCAGCCCTCTTTACTCTAAAATTACTTTTTAAATAGGAATATGTAGAAATGGAACAAATATTCAATCTTCAGAAAAGTTCTTAACCAATGTCTGTCTAGTGAACACCCAACATATTTTAAAATGTCAGATGTATAAAAATAAGCCTAAATACTCCCTTACCATCAAAGTCCAAATCTAGACACAAGGTGAACAGTTTTGGCAACGGACAATTTAATCTAAAAACAAAACAAAATTGGACTTGTGTCCTTGTTATTTGTTCTTCAGAATACATTAGCAAATACCCTGCGAAGTATTTGCAACCTAACTAACCCTCCCTAGGATATGAAATCCATTAATCCCTTTACTCATAGTTAGTTTATATGTCTATATTATTATGTGTGACCTAATAATCAGATGTCTTGTTTGTCAACCAAGAATATTAAACTTTAATCTTTTCAGTATTCCAGACCATCGTTTAAACAATCAGCCTCCCCTCTCAAACACTAATGTTATTGTTGTACACCACCCTCTGGAAAACTCTTGCACAGTTATGCTGTCAAATCCTCGCATAATTTCCTCAGAGTTTGAACCGTCTGAGACCAGCCTGTCTCCAGATCTTGTCACAATGTGAACAGTCAATGATGCGTTGTCCTCTGCAGCTGTTTCCAATTGGATCAATGAAACTCTTGCACTGGGATGTCCTGAGGGGGAAGGCACCTCTGGATCAATGTGCTACAATCAGCAGACACACCTCTGCACAGCAGGAATCCCCAAAACTGCTGTTCCTCTTCACACCACTGTTGCCCCGGCAACGAGGCACACGCAAAATGTCAAACCCTCCTCAGATGTGTTCTTTGCACAGTTCTTCTGTTTCTGTAGTGAGCAACTCTTCACCAACACACTGATTCAGAGTACAACCCAAAGGTGGCGCACAACTTTCCAGTGCCGCTTGCAATCACAATAAATCAGCAACTGGAGATAAACTCAATTTAACTCTCTCCCCCAAAGGGTTACAAAATAAAACAGCTGAGTGTCTATATTGTCAGGAATGCTAAAACATGTGAATGTTAAAACAAATCAATGGCAGTAGTCTACCCAGATTCTTTACTCCATTAACAGTAGTAAAACCACATTGTAAAATATCTTTTGTCTAGTTGAAGTCCTGCTTACTTCATCTTTAAAATCTTCATTATTTTGAAACCAAAAAAGGTCTTTCTTCTCCACCATGATCCTATCTCTACACCCAAGTCCTTAGAAACTGATGATTTATCTTTAGAAACCATGAGGAATGACAGTTCTCATAAAACACTATTCTGCCTTACTTCAGTTCTAAATCAAATGAGCCAAACAGGAAACCCCCTTAACCACTTGCTTATTCTATTCTTTTTGAAATTGTTTATCTAAGTTGTGTTACAAGCAGGTTAGATCTGTAACAAAATACAAAACTAACTGTATTTAGCGCTATACTTGAAAAACAAGTAATCCGATCATATTTAATGAATATATATCTTTCAACACTTATTATTGGGGGAAAGGTTTCCTCACAAAATGTAATCTCCATTACTAAAGCTCAAACCTAAAGAAATCATCACGGAACAGTTTTCTGTCCTTATCAGTTAATTGTCTCAATACAAACTAAAAAGCGTTGTGAAAACTCCCACTCTTGAGAACATCTCAACACTTTATTCCATCTGAGCACGAGTGTTTGACAGACACGCCCTATTAATCCAAAACGGTCTTTAATGGTATCAATGGTGAACTTCCTTAATATGAATTGTAAATGCAACATATGTTCTCTTTAGAACACAGATATGACAGTAGCTGCTGAAACTGGTTAATAGCAGTTTTCTGTCAACCCAGTTAAGCATGTTGTTGTTATATCTAGTAAATATATTTTTATTTCATGTTTACTCACAAAACAATATGACATTATTTAGAAACAAGTTTTACTCTCTCTGAACTCTTCAAAACATCCACTTGTCTTTCTCTTTCCTCCCTGTGCCCTGCGCAGCTGCCGGCTCAAGTTTCCCCTCATCAATCACCTGTGTGTTTGTGCAACACCTCTGTCATGTGTAACCATTTAACAGATTCATTCTGACTGACAACCTTATAACAACCTCCCGTTTACCTTCTACTCTTTCTTCATAAACTTAAACACAATTAATGTCTACTAATGATATTACAAAAACACTAGGTGGAATAATCCACTATTATGTTCAATTTGAATCAAACTTTAACCTGCTTCATATACTCAGCAATAGCTATTATTACTTTCCCTCAACGATACTGTATGCAATAAATGCCTCTTGAAATATAAGTAAACTTCTCAGTAAATGACAAATACCACGAAATTCACAATGCAATGTTTCTTATTTATTTAAATATCTACGACACATTGATCTATCAATCTTCAATGTTATTCCCTCCTTTTTCAGAGGAAAGCTGTGAAGTGGGGGCTTTCTCAAACCCACGCCTCCAGCCTGCCTCCGGATATCTTTATCTGTCTAGGTTGCTATGTGTTCAGTGTTATTTATTAATATATTGGACAATACTCGTCGTTACTCCTAACGTTGTTAATGTATTTATTTAACTGTCCTGCCCTTAATTCAAATGTGTAACTATTTTGAGTGTAAAAAACTGAAGTATTACACCCCCACTTTGAATGATGTATATATATATATATATATATATATATATATATACATCATTCAAATGGGGGTGTAATACTTCAGTATTTTTACACTATATATATATATATATATATATATATATATATATTATATTAATCAAGAAGTACTACCATAAGCACTTATAATGCTATTAACGGACTGGCTTATCGAAAGGCAGTTGAGTAGGACTTGAAATGTTTTGGCTCTATTAACCCAGATATATTTCAATCATCCTGTGTTGTTATTTTTTATTTTCCTAGTCTAACGCACTTATTGTGAGTCGCTTCGGATTAAAGGCGCCAGTCAAATGGAATGTAATAATGTAAGACGTACTACAAAATACCTCCACCAGATGGCGGCACCTCACCAGTTCCACCTCACTTGAGGGCAAAGATGCTTCTGAGAGCAACCAGCTTAAACTTTGCGTATTTGTCTGACCTTTTCTCCCTTATTTATTAGTAGTTATTCATATAAAATTATTCCCCGTACAGTCTATCGAGCTTTTTTGTGCGATGTTTATTTCAACAGATAATGCGACCTTAGCTTCGACACGGCTTTTCAGCTATGTGACATCCTCATGGAGCCGAAACCCAGGTCAACAGAATCCTTTATCGTCACGTTTAGCTTCTTAGATTAATAACCCCACAGAACAAGAGAACGAGATTCCGTTCGTTTCAAAATGACTTTTTGAAATTTGCGTATCTCCTCTTGGATTGGTTTACATATAATACACTCCAGCGTCCTATGAGGCTGAAGAAGTATTATTCAGTTTCGTCCTGGGTGGATATCATTTCTTATGAAACCCAATGGACTTCCCCGACTGAAATTGCCGACTTGATTTCCCTAAAACCAACGGGGCCTTTCACCTTAATCTTACACTTCTCTGTCGCTTCACGCGTAGCATACCCCTAGGTCCTCAACCTGTGCTTTATCATCATGTAGTAGTCCAAAGTGACCTACTTTATTCTATATGTACTGCATAATTATACTACACTTATAGTCCTTCGTTACCTATCTATATTAATGTATGCATTACACTATCTTATGAGATCAGTAGCCAATTGTTACCTACCTATACTAATATATGTATCGCATTATTTTATTATAAAGTCTATGACACTGAGAAATATTCCTGACAACTCTAAAAAATTTGAATATATCCAAATCACAGATTTTGAGTGTAACGGGTATCCGTGCTTACCTGTATTTTTGTATAGAGCTCTGTTTTTAGTTGTCAGAAAGTATTTCGAGGTGCCGCCCTGGACTGCTTCGTCCGCTGGCTCCTGATGCGACTCCCTTTGAACTCCCACTCGCTAACGTCGGGGTCACCACTTGTAGCGAGATTGGGGTTTCTTCAACCCAACTCCTCACCGCGTGTTGTTTTGACGAGTCCTGCTTGAAATCATAACAGGGAGGGAATTTAGAAGACACCAGGATACCAGTTAAACAATAATCCGTTTTAATTAAACAAAGTAGTAATAATGCAATACGATATACAATAATACATTACTATACAATTCAAAGAATCATATAAGCAACGTGTGGAGTACTCCCGCCCTTTATTCACGCACTGCGGACATCCTATCGTCTTGTCAGCGCATGAAGAGAGAGACCCAACAACCAGAAAACATTTCCCTAATACAAAGAAGGGGTGGCGTTTCATTGGGGAGATCCCAAAACGCTATCTCACAGGGAGATCAGCGTCTGGCAGCTTTGAAAGCCACAGGTGTTGGGAAGGCACCTCATTAAAACTCAACGAAAATGTCCCTCCCCATTTGTAAAACCTCTCGATGGTTTAACCCAAAAAACATTATCAGGGATAATCTTTACACTCCAAACAGAAATCACCCTTAATTCTGCATCTTCCTTCTTCACAAATAGCTTAAAACACTCTTTTGATAAACAGGTAAACAGTCAAAGAAAAAACTATTGTGCTCATCTATTCTAAGAAAAAGGGAACATTGTTTCAGAAATCTATAAAAAAACCTCTCTATATTTGAGAGGAAAAATGTACCTTTTGTTCCTTCAACTATTAACACACAGGAATGTATAAACTCACACATATACTTATTCAAGATACATAGATTTCCTTAAAACATGGCCTGCCAGAGATCTCAAACAGAATTTTCTCTCCCCACACCACTGGGTTGCATACCTCGACCTCCCCCACTGCAATAAAACTTATTTTACAGCCCTTTGTCTCTCTCCATTTCAGTCCTCCCATGTAGGAAAGGATAAAAACAGAGAAATCACTATAAAACACAAACACAGGTATTGTTTGAACAGTATTCACTTAACTGCTACTATTGAAACTCAAAGGACCTCTTTTAGTGTCTGGAAATTGCAACAAGACTTTGCCATTTTAAATGTAACACACTTCTTTGGTACAATATCTCACATCAATTTCCACAATTCATACAATTACCTCAAAATTGTACTTAAGTATAGTACTTGAGTAAATCTACTTAGTTATTTCCCACCTCTGGATGTATTTATGATACACGTGTGGACAAAGTCGCTCACCATTTAGAGTAAACTTGAATAAACACCACTCGGTAAGTAAGTAACTTGTTGTTATTTTGACTAAGCTAATAAAGGAATGCCATTTCTTTGACCAATGCATGAGCAACACATATCTAGCTGTCCTGTCGTGACTCTTTATCAGTGGACATCATGTTGGAGGTTTCTGGGCTCCACCAACGTGAGGACAAGACGTGTGATAACGGCCCTCTGAGCCTATAAGCAGGTTAACGCGCCTCAACCAGCCCGTATATTTGGGACAGATGGCGATGACACCTATTCAGCCGCCTGACATCAGTCACACCATGTGAGATCACACACCTCCACAGGCTTGGGACTGAAAGGGATAATCAATGTAAAGTACTTTTCTAAATATATTACTTTTTCACTTTTGGGCAATCAAAGAAGGTTTAATGAGACTTCTTACGGAGATTCAGGATGTGTGTACATGAGAAGAATAATCTACTGATGTGTCATTTGGGCGATGAGTCTCAGATAGCTAATGAACTCACCAGAGATTATAAATAGTTGCACTATTTAGTCAAACACTTGCACTACTCAATGGGCCAGTGCTAATAGAAACGTACATCTCAAATACAGAGCCAGAACATCTGTTTGCCATGATTTGTTTTCTTTTTTTGTTCTCGACTGGAAGCTACTTTCTGTTGGTTCGTACAACTGAAACAGTCCTTTCTTTCCACTGCAGTTAACTGGCCTAATTTAAAGGATTCTGGATGTTATTTATAATATAGGACTGGGTTGCTTTAGACATTTGAGACCACTCATGGATCATTAGGAGCCCTGAGATGCAATTATTCCTTGCAGGGTGATTCTATTAATTATTATCTCAACTCACTTAATTGCAAAACCTTTCTAGGTGGAGAAAAGAAGAAAAAACCACTTCCCATATGAAACTCATTTGCATCTGGTTATTTCCCTCCGGTGGAAGTTCACATATTGCCATGGCAACCCTTTTTGCATTCTTAATGTGGTCGAAATCTGAGTCTCTTATTGGAGCTTTAATCCAATTTTGATTAACAATCTACTCGATGAGCTGCCTAATTAACACTCAAAGGCGTTCCTCGTCTTTAACGGCCTTTTTGATGCCGACGTCATTGGACTGAGCGGTGCTGTAATCTGCTCCCTCAGAAGCACCCATACGTCCATAAACCACGTTCTGCAGTCTTGCTTATTCGTGTTACGCTGATCAATTCACGATTTCCAACATTTATTACAGATCCTACAAATCCAGTTAACTCGTTAATTTAAAAAGAATACAAACAGCAATTTGTCGAGAAGTAGAGAATCCTCCGATTAATGAGGATGAGTGGAGGGAGGAGATATTTAAAGAGAAATCAATATCAATAAAATCATCTTATTTTATATATATACCAATATCATAAACAAAATGTTCCACACGGGTCTCAACAGTCGACCACGCCTCCATCCCCAGATCCGTGGCTTATCCCAAGACGAGGCTCGGTTCGGGAAATCAAACGAGTCAAAGACAATTTGTGGAACTGATTCAAAAAGGAAATATTCGTAGTGTCCAAACGCTGTTACTACAATTTCCGTATCAGTCCGTGACGTCACCCGGCCCAGAAATACTTTGTCCCATTGACTAACATTGGGAAAGAGACTATTTGAACTATTTTTGAAAGTATGAACTATGTTATAGCCCCTATTAGAATCATTAGGTCCTTAACGTTGTAAAATGCACTAAAAGCCACATTTAGATTTATTTTCTCTCTGCATTCATTCTAGTGAGCCGAGAGTGCCTCTGACGCTGTATCCAGTTCTTATTATACATCCACGAACTCAACCCTACCATCAACGAAAGGCCAACCAGTAGGAATCTTACCATGGCCCCGCCCCCAACATAACTCAATAGGGCTCGGTGTTCTTTGTGTGTGTTGTTCTGGACCATTTGGAAGACATGTAATGATAACCAGTCAAATAGCAACATCCTCTCCAAGTATCTACATCTGCTACTTCTACAACGACATTCAACAGGGTCCATAGGACAAGATAATACATTTGAGAATAGCCAGAAAACAAACCATCCCTCTATGACCCAGAATGCAACCTGTTTCTAAAGAGGCCTATTGAGTGGTAGGACACCCCACTTCATTCCTTTGCACTTTGGATGTCTTTGGAACCTTTGTCCATTACTGTTAGCTGTGTTTGGTGATAAGGAAATACATGTATTTGGGTCAATGTTGGCACAATCGACTGAGCATAAATGGTCCGTTTTGTTTTAACGCCATGCTGTACTGCTTGAAACTAAGTTAAGGCATGCTTTGGGAAATCAAGCGAGTCAAAGACAATTTGAGGAACTAATGCAAAAAGGAAATCCAAGCTGATGAGAAACCAAGTATTTCTGGTCCTGGCACCAAGAAAGATTTGGAAGGAGAAAAGTGTGCTCCTAATCCCAACCCTCTGGACCGGCCAGTGGCCAGAAGAGGGTTGGGAGTGGGTCAGGCACTGAATGAAATTAGCTTTTCCTTTTCTTTCTTTTTTACAATTCTATATTTAGAATATAGTTGAGAACATTGAACTCGTTACAATGATATAGACTTGTAGGGAGTGGTCAAGGTTCACAATGAGGGAACAGTATGCATTGAAACCTTCCGCTTCTCATTATCTTCTTTTTAGTTTTGAATTGCATCTTACAGTATACCATGTTCATGAACTGTCTACAATAACTCGAGGGATGTGCCGGTACAGAGGCGTAATAACATAGTGAGGGACAACCCTGCAGGTCTTATTAACACGAGAACCGCCAACGGGTACATTCGACCCGCAGCTGTTTCTTGATTGTATGTCACTTTTTTTCAATAAAATATTCATGTCTCCCAGTCTGTGACTTTTCATGAACGTGTGATATGTAGCGCCCTCTGTTGTTAGAAAGGGTCAATATGAAGTCAGATTGAAAAAGTTGCCATTTATACCCATCAGCGCCAGCGCGTAATATTTACCTCGTAGAAAATGCAGTGATTTTCGCGCTATTGATCTTGTGCGTAAACATAAACATGACGTGTTGCTATAGCAACGCCTGTTGTCTACTGCGGTTCCTTATAGATAGAGATAGTTATAGATCGATCGATCGAGAGACACTTTGCACATAACTCACCGTAGCGATATGTTACACTTCATGCTATCTGCACAAACTAGATATCATATGAATGCAGAGAGTCCACAGATTCTATTGGTATACGTTTCAACACTCACCGTGAACCCTGTGTTCTAGTATGATAAATAAAAGAACAGCGGGTACATTTGACCCGTTGGCGGTTTTAGGTATATAGCGACCCCTGGCGGTTCTAGTGCTAAAGCCAAACAAACAAGACATTTGAATATTTTGGTAAGGAGACCAAGCAAACTTTTATTTTTGTGGTAGAACTGGATATCAGTTGTTAACTCTATGAAATGTGAGAAGTGTCTGGCGAATAAAGGAAACCCCTTCTGAACTTAGTAAATCCATTCATTTGTAGGCAAAGAGAAAGAGTATTGTTGTCTATGTATATGTTATTAACTATGTCTACCGATTCTTCTGTTGTGGGGGAGTCAGGGAGCAGCCAGGACTTGTGACTCCGTTCATACAGTTGGCTGGAGTTGCTGCTGCTTCCTGGTTCCAGGTTGTACGCAATAAGTGAGTAGGAATGTTGACGTTGTGTTATCATCTCTCCCCAGATAAGGGATTCTTACCAAAGCAAGCAGTGCTGGTATACTGTGACTTCTTTCAACATTGTGTAGTTGTTTTTCATATATTATATTAATTGCCTTTCCTTAGAAGCTCTATTCCAAAATATCACTTGCAGGCAGTTGTTGTTGACTGTGAGCTGTATTAAATAACATAAGGCATAAATAAAATTCACATTCTGTTTGTCTTCTCAAGCAATACAATTATCTTATTGTAATGGTAGAGTAGATAAACCCAAACGTGGTACACTGACAAGAGGAAGTAACAGTTGAGGAGGGATTATTGGTGAACAGTGATTGGAGGTGAAGGGAAGAATATCTTGGGTGAGTGCGAAAGAATCGGACGACCTCAACTCAAGCATTATTGAAAAACCAGGTCCTGAGGGCATCAGAGGACACAAGGTTCATCCCAAAACCTTGTTTCACTACCAAGTTTCCCTCACTTGTGTCTCTCTCTCTTTCATAAAAGGCTTCGATCGCGTTGCTGTGTGGACTCCAGTGAGCCAATGAGTTGTGATGCATTGTGAACGCGCCACCTGCTGTGCTTTTTATGAAAACCAGGCTGAAACCCTCCAAACACTTAAAGGCAACTATCGGGGCTGCCACATCAGGACAGACAGGTAGCGGACTAGTGGGCTCTGGACAGGAAAGCTTGCAGGCTTATGAACTCAAGGTTAATCGACAAAATGGTGCTCCCATTCCAGGCTGTGTGAACGCATACAGGTGAGCTGGCTTGGGTTGTGAGAGGGATGCAGGTCGGCAAGCATGCGATTGGATGATCCTGAGGCCCAGGGGTAATAACATTTCAACTATGCTAAGGAAACAACAAAGGAAGTCTCTCTCAGGTAGGCAGAACTGCAGTGTGTTTTTCAATAGCTTTTATTGTGAAAGGGAGATTATGACTCGGTGGCAGACAGAATTGCATTGCAAAACAAGGCTGATAGGGAACCAATCTAAACCGTACTGTCATCATTGTACACTCAATACCATGTATCGTCAATATACACTTTAGACCAAAAATGATGCCTATCGCACTCTTCTCAACCTACATAACATGAACATGAGTAGCTTTCTACCTGTGCAGTACATGCCTGTACTCCCGAACACGCTAGCACACGTTATGGAGTGGTGATAATTGCTTCTGTCCAACAATGACAACGATTTAATTCCTTTCCCTCCCCACTTCTCCGCGCTGCCTTTCTCAAATTAACATAATTGGCTGGGCCATCATTACCCATCCACACGGTCCTCGCAGCTGACGGAGGGAAAGTCACATAGTGGTGCAGGCAGCGCTCTGCCAAAAGGTCACCCGTCAGGGCGCTGTCACGGAGGATCTGTGTGTTCCACCACTGCTCCACACTTCGTCTGCCTTTAAATGGAGATTAAACACTGAGGACCAAGGATTTAACATTTGACCGAGTCCGCGGACCTCTGCACGGACATTTCTGTCAGAGCTCGCCTAAAGTCCTATTTCCACAGCTCTATCTGGAGAATGAATTCGTTAAATATAATGAATTAGCCCCTAACCTCTGGGATTTGTGTCAGTTCTTCACAGCGCACCGTATAATTTAATTGGGCTCTGTAAAAAAGACAAAAGAAGACATTTACAAAAAAAGCCCAATTAGTTGCTTTGATTAAAGTGGGGCTTCATTTGATCTGGATATGTTAATTTACAATGTCCCATTCACATGGAACTACAATTTGGGTTGGTTTGGATCTATCTGGGACAACGTAATTATGCATTGAGATATGATTAAAACCCCAAAGTAAAACTCAAGCCAGAGCAGTGGTTCCCAACCCGGGGGGCACGCCAAAGCTCGCTCAGAGCAGTGGTTCCCAACCCGGGGGGGCACGCCAAAGCTCGCTCAGAGCAGTGGATCCCAACCCGGGGGGCACGCCAAAGCTCGCTCAGAGCAGTGATTCCCAACCCGGGTTGGCACGCCAAAGCTCGCTCAGAGCAGTGGTTCCCAACCCGGGGGGCACGCCAAAGCTCGCTCAGAGCAGTGGTTCCCAACCCGGGGGGCACGCCAAAGCTCGCTAAGAGCAATGGTTCCCAACCCGGGGGAAAGCTCGCTCAGAGCAGTGGTTCTCAACCCGGGGGGCACGCCAAAGCTCGCTCAGAGCAGTGGTTCCCAACCCGGGGGGCACGCCAAAGCTCGCTCAGAGCAGTGGTTCCCAACCCGGGGGGCACGCCAAAGCTCGCTCAGAGCAGTGGTTCCCAACCCGGGGGGCACGCCAAAGCTCGCTCAGAGCAGTGGTTCCCAACCCGGGGGAAAGCTCGCTCAGAGCAGTGGTTCCCAACCCGGGGGGCACGCCAAAGCTCGCAAGGATCTTTTTCTTTTTTTTACATATAATTGTAACGCAATACATGATTGTCACTAAAAGCCTTGTCTCTACATTACAATAAAAAATAATTGATTAATTAATTTGAATAATAATTCAAGTTAGTATTAAAGGCATAAAAAGACAGAAATGTATTATTATTTTAATAGAAATGTTTCTTCTGCCCGTAAAGTGTCCAAACCGGGCTTTTCTGGATAAGCGCATTTTTAAAGCATAGTCATTGTCCACGCCGGTTTCAGTTGGATTATTTGTCACAGTTGCTCCGATCAGATCGGTCTCCTCCATTTTGTAGATTATTTACGACTTTTGAATCCACATAAACACCGGCAAAATCCGGCTTACTTTGAGCACGTGTTTCAAACAGTTTGATCCCTTTGTGAATTGTTTCCACTTGCGCCGTCCTTTAATTTCTTCATACAGCGGGAATCCAGATGAATGAATCCTGAGTCCAATAACCATCAAAGTCACTCCATAGTGCTCCTTAATTACGCTTTCATCCTCCTTTAACAACACACTTCACATTCATCCAGTTTGTGACAGTAGCTGTAGCATCTTTGAGACTTTGAAACTTTAAGTACCTCTGTTGCGGCCAGGGGTTCCCAACCTTTTTTCCCAAGAGCCCCCCCAAATGAAACAAAAGGTTGGGAACCCCTGGCTTAGAGCCATGAGAAGCCGGCCCTGCCCTTCATGTAGTGATTGAAAAGATGCGAAAATAATACTTTTAGAAACTATGTTTAGGGAGTGCAGTGATGCATGTAAATGAGAACATTTGAGTGTTCATTAACTTTTATAATGCCAAGTTACTAAACGCCCAACATCGTTTGTCTTTCTTAACTTTCACCGACAATATTGCTGTATTTAAAATTCAAAGCGAGAACGAACTCCCTCAACCTCTTGTGCAGAACGTGCGACTGTCTAATTATGTTACATTAAATACAAACCACTTCAACTGAGCCACAGTGCTTTTGTTTAAAATTAGCTCAACCATTTTGGTTAGTTTTGTTTAATGGCCAAGGTGCTGGGGCAACGGGTGGATTTGAAGTCTGCGATGGAAGATGTGTAGACTTCCTGTTGTGGCTATATCAATGAGGAGCGAGTTCCACCTCTTAAGAGCCAGGATAGCAAAGAGGCGTGGTTATCTCTAGGTGTACCTGGGTCCCACTCGCCGGTTGACTGATGCAGAGTAAAGGAACCACACACCACTGTCTTAAAGCAGATGTGGGCAGTCACTGGTAGGCAGTGAATGAAGCGGAGGAGGCAGTAGTGTTGTAGAACTTAGGGAGGTTGAACACCAGCTGCAGCATTCTGGATGAGCTACAGAGGTCGGGTGACACTTTTTGAACTAAGAATAAAAATGGAGATAGTTGATACAGCAAATGTCTCACTGATTGTGATCAGTATATATATATATATTGTTATGTCCCCACTAGGGGATGAGGAAAAGCAACATACACCAGTTGGAATAGGTAATAATTACAAGCAGTTTATTAAATAACAGGATAAGAAAATGGCAGACAGCCTGGAGCGAACACAAAGGTCAGCAGGGCGCAGGTTTAAATGAGCAACCAACAAAGGGAGGACTCTAAAAAGGGAGCCCAATCAAACACAAAGGAATGTATGCTAATAAACAAAAATAGCAACAAAACAACCCTCACTATTAAAGTGGTACAAACTAACTAACGGATCAGGTTCAGGTTATTTATGTGTACCCGTTGGTAGATTCTGTTTGCAGAGAAAAAGACAAGGTTCCATCCCGACACTAAAAACAAACAAACAACAGACACATCTGTGTGTACTCCTCGGGACGAGTAACCTCCGGCCCGAAGGAAGAAGCTTGAGTTCTGAGTGCAGAGGGTGGGAGTCATCGTCTAATGTGGAGCTGGATAACCGCTGTCACTGCCTGAGGTACAGGGTCTCCAGGTTTAGCTGTAACTGCCTGAGGTACAGGGTCTCCAGGTTTAGCTGTCACTGCCTGAGGTACAGGGTCTCCAGGTTTAGCTGTCACTGCCTGAGGTACGGGGTCTCCAGGTTTAGCTGTCACTGCCTGAGGTACGGGGTCTCCAGGTTTAGCTGTCACTGCCTGAGATACAGGGTCTCCAGGTTTAGCTGTCACTGCCTGAGGTACAGGGTCTCCAGGTTTAGCTGTGGCTCACCAATCAGCCTGCTGGACCGCTTTCCGATCCGACTCAGAGAGGTTCTGCTTTTCAAAGTCAGGTTACCAAACCATGACTTAGTGAAAAAGACAGAATTGACTCGATAAAACATGATCATCATGGTTTTATCAATGTTAAAATAGGACAGGTTCCTAAGACAGTACAAACGCTGGTGCCCCCTTCTGCACACCGCTTCACAGTTTGGATCAGAGCTACATTTTGAGTCAATAATTGTCCCATTTGTATCATTGCACAAATTCTACTTTCTGATTCTGGATGGTTAAGACTTCATGTATGTGGGACGTCTTCTAAAATCAATGATCATGTCCTTGGTTTTGCTTATGTTCAGTTGTAGATCGGACTCCTCACACCACCTGACAGGGCCGTGGCTGGTCTCATTGTCCTGGAGATAACCATTACAGAGTCCATACTTTAAAATATTTTCCCACCTACTTTGGCAGTGGAGGAGCGGACTTGATCAGATAAGGTCCCATTCACCCTCACTCTTTGTGTCCTATTGGTTAAAAAAATCAAGAATCCAGCCCATAAGATTATTGCTTATAGCAAATGGTTCTAAAAGTCTGCCAATTAGAACATGAGGTTGAATTGTGTTAAAAGCAGAGGAAAAATCAACAAATAAAAGTCTAGCATGAGATCCATTTCCCTAAAGTGTTGAAAAAGTAAGTCAGATATTGACTGTAGGAAAACACAGCTACGCTAGAGGACAATAGTCAACGTAATGATAAGCTACTCTAATCTCAACAGCACTAACTGAATACGGACCCCGCGAGTTAAACACAGCTAACAGCTTTGATGGAAGAGCACGTAGCGTCTGTTCACACATCAGAGCCTCCCGACTGATGTCCACAGGCTTGAGTCGTTTCCGGAAGGTGTGCGCTAGATGTGCGCTTGGAGTGGAGCGCGTCGGGCCCGGCGTGCTCCAATCACAATCTTCGGGGGCGGACCAGGAGATGGGTAGCCAATGACATCGGGGTAACCACACAGCTCATTTACATATAACACAGGCAAAACAGAGTTACCGGGACCGGGGAGGCGGCGGCCGTAATGCACACATTTATAAATATATATATATATTAGGGATGCACGATATTGGTTTTTTGAAACCGATAACTTCCTGCTTCTCAAGACCGATACCGATACCGATAACCGATAATAAAAATTTAAATTACGCCAATAATTATTTTAATGCGATTAACGCATGTGTATTTTTTTTCCTCGGCCGCCCCATAGCTTCAGAGCATACCGTCTACAAGCTGATGCTGACAGCCCCGCTCCTGCTGCCCGCTTGTGGCAGACCACACATCCACGCTCACCGGCAGGCACCGACTGGCCATCTGGAGGACCGGGAGGGTGTGTGTGCGTGTGGTCCGAGCAAGCAAGAGAGAGACGTTACGTGCATTGTTGTTGTTAGCATCTGGTGCTAGCTAGCTGCGCTAACAGATATAAGGAGCTGTTTGAATGAAAACAGAGGAGCGCTCTATCCACACAACTGCGCCGAGCACTTGACTTGATGCAGGAAGCAGACAGCGGGACATTGTAGGAGAAGTCAGCACACTCAGCAACATGATTGCAGCGTCCAGGCAGCTCCGGTTCGAGCATATGCCTTGAGTTGCACGTAGCTCCAACGCGCGCGCGCAGAGACACACACACACACACCCACACTGTATTGTATTATTGTCTTCGTACGCTTTTAACACACCATCGTAGCGATGGCGATGTTTCAGGTGACTGATCAGGTTCGAAGTATTAGGGAGCGCTGGATTTGTGAAGAACTCCCCTCTTCCTAAACCACTAACACCACAGTAATGGCAAAACGGGAGGAGCCGAGTGAAAAACAAGCGCCCCTCATCCCAATCCACCCACACCGCAGGATACCCAAAAAATATATTGTATATTATCGGGGCTATTAATACTGTTATCGGTTTATCGGGATGACGTCATAATTCCTAATATCGGGCCGATAATTATCGGGCCGATAATTATCGTGCATCCCTAATATATATATATCATTTCTTATTTCCATTCTCCTGTACTTGAAGCTTTACTCTCGATTCAAGGAAGCCATGTTTGCAAACATTGTGATTTATTACATTTCTGTAATTTATTTTCTGCAAAGTTTAATGGTTGACTAGTTTTAACTTGCAATCTTGAAATTAGGAGGATAAGAGTTCTGCTTATTTCAATTCTTTTGAATGTTTTCAGGGATCTTTGAAGAAATAATTGCTAAACATTATTTTAGTAAAATTCTAAATGTAGCCTGACGGTTTTATTTACTTCTTTAAATGCCTGTTGAGAGTTAAACATCTGCTTTGCTTGTATATCTTCAGCAGATGTTTGGGTACACTAACTTTAGAGTTAATCGCCCTCTTTCAAATGCGCTCCAGGAAGTCGTTCCTCATGCGGGTTCCCATAAACCCCCTTTTTTTTACATTACAGAACCAGGCTGCGGCAATGCAATCAAGACTGTTAAAGATGCCGAAAGTCGTTTATTCAAAGCAACATTAAAGCTCCCTCCGAAGTACAGAGTTTGTTTCCCGAAATGCAAACAAACCCCCAGCCTCTGAACAAATTGAAAGCAAATCATGTTAGGGTAAGAAACGGTTGTAAATCATGTCGTTTGCTGGGTCCCGTATTCCCTGGATGTCTGTTCACTTCGGATGCTGAGTGTGGAGACATTTCAATGAGAAGTATCTGGTATATTTATCAGCACACAGCCAGGCAGTGTAATATAAACAGTGCAGATAATGGATATACCAGGGGAATCTCTCGAAAGTGGATACTAATACTAAAATTGGCACAAAGTCTTTTGAGGCCACTCTTCTGAAAAAGCCTATTAGCCATTCAAGAATCCAAGATGGTGGCAATTTTGCAGATGGCCACCAATGATTGCTTGGGAATATCATTTGCCATAAAAAACACTTTTACTTGTCCTATATAAATGATCTTGGTGTCAACACATTATTTTCGACCATGTGGAAACCAAATTCAGACATCACAAATTACTCAGAGGCTTTTCTTTAGCCATATGATCCATTTAATTTGCTAATTAAAAACGAGTGTCGTAGAAGAGGTAGTGCTTTTGCAACACGACCAGGGCATGGTCTAGTGCAGGGGTCAGCAAGTAAGTTTGGCCGTGGGCCATTATTTTTCTGAGCCACGAGATGGCGGGCCGGAACATAATTAAGTAATTGATTGTTAAAACATGTGACATGTTTGGGGGGGGGTGCTAGTGAACTGTCAACGGGGGGGAGCCTCGCTGCGGTCTACAGGTGGCCAGTCCGCCACTCCTCACAAGCTTATTAAGATCCAAAGCTTTAGTGCGTTTTGAATCAATGCTGAGTACAGCCAAACTTGACAGTCTCTTCTCTGTCATTGTAGACCGAATGCTTCTCGTTTTGCGCCGTCACTAAACTTACGATTAATCTCACTTTTTTTCTTCCAAAAGTTAATTATCCAAAGCCTCTGTACACCCCCCTCTATTTACATGTAATGGTTTGGTCCTGCCTCCAAATGCTGTGCGGCACCGGCACTTTCTAGCAGAGCATGTGAGGAGGGATGCTAGTACTTACGTGTGTTGTGCACAATGTCTCCACGACTCACAAAGTCAGGCTTTCAAGAAAGAAAAGAAAGGAGAGAAAGACAAGAGGAGGGACTATAGGGCGACAGAATGTCACCCAGTTTTTCAAAAGAAAAGGTGGGTGTGGTCCATGAGTGGTGGAAATTAGTCTTTTAGCTAAGCGTAGTCCATTGTATATAATAATTGTAATGTTTTGCTGACATTAAGTACTGTTAATATCTTTACAGAAAATGCTGAGGTTTTTCATTTGCACTCCTCTTTTAGCTGACATTTAATAAATGCAGGTAGATTCTTAGCAGCTATTCATGTAAATCAGTTGTCCCTCCCCCTGGTGCCAAGACCAACAGATCCATCTTTAGGCTCCGCAGCCCAGTGACCCCCATAATGCTTTGCAGTCTTGCCATGCTGTCCATTGAAAGCCAGTTGGTTAGAAAGCTAGACTTCAAGGACTTGATCAGTGACTTTGCCTGTAAGAAGGCTAGGCGCTGGGCACTTGGTGAGTGAGGCTGAGCCAGGGCTCGTGATAACTGTTAAAGGGCAAGGCTATGGTAACGATATTGGATCTCTACACACAAGATGCATGATGAGAAAAAGACTGAGAACAGGTGATAGGCTCTGATTTAGCACCATCAGGCCTTTTCATTTCCATTTTCATGTCCGTTTACACTTTAATACCCGCTTATTTTGTAGTTGGTATATTTAATAAAATATCTGCTGCTTATGTGATTTTTTTTGTTATATCATTTTATAAATGATGATATTGTTGTTAATGTTCACTTTATTTTAATTTAAGAGGTCATGTATATTTAGATTCATGAATTTTCCATTCAAAAATGTTATTAAAAAAGGCATGTACTCCATAAAAGATGACTATTGAGGTCTATTGTCAGGAATGTTAGTGTTATATCAAATAGTGAATTCTACTGCAGTAGAATGTTGCACGTCTGCAGTGTTATATGTTCACCGCTCAGTGTCAGTAAATATTGTGCGGTTAGTATTGGACTACAAGATAGATGCAAGCCTGTACAGGTAGTTATTGAAAGCATACATGAGTGGGTTGGGTTCAGGAGGTGTGGTTACAGCATTGTGCTTGGTTGGCGTGGCCTGGGCCTGGTGGTCAGGGGCCCAATGTGATATATTTTCACGGGGCCCAGAATCCCTGGCGGCGCCCCTGCGCGCAGTCCATCTACTTATTGATCCACTGTCAGTGCACCCTGCTGCCAGATTGTGCCCGTGATACGTGTCATTCACTCACACGTGGATACAAGTACAATAAGCATTCTTCAGGTGTAGGTAGATTCTTTATTCGGACATTATAGCCTCTATGTGCGACTGTCGGTCCGATATTGTAAAAAAAATTATAATTATTTTTTTTCTCAAAATCATTTTCCGGGCCAAATATTATTGCTGTACTGCATACGAGTGTGATCCACTTTGCAAGAGACGAGGTGTACACTGAGCGTGTTTACAAGAGGGGTTTGAAATGTGACATGCGCTATCTGGCGGTCCACAGACGGGGTACTTCCCACTGCGTCTGGTGTGTTTGTGCGAGTGTGAAACGAGTGTTAAGTACTGCTCGTATAATGTTCTCTCGCTGTGTGTGTGATGATCATTTCTTACAGCGCATGTTAGGCACTTGCCTTGGATTCATTACACTGTAAAAAGGGATGCTATCACGCCGTGCAGGGTGGGAATAGCAATGAATCAAATGCAACATAAGCATATAATAACAGAATGATATGTGATGAGCTCTACAGAGGACACGCTTTACAACATGTAACCACGGGAGGTTATTCAGAATGTCTGCATTCAGGATTCAGATATCAAAGAAACGCTCTGACATTTGTGGAAACATGTTTGTTTGCTGTCTAACCGCCAGTCAGATGAGACGGTCGATAAGTGTTTCTCCTCTCCGTGTGTCTGGTTCAGAGATAGCTCAAGTCTCTTTCCTAAAACTGTCAGTCTGCGTTTCATTGGACTGTTATTTCCCTCCAGTTAAACAAAGATAAAACTGAGGTAATGGTTTTTGGAGCCAAGGCAGAACGTATAAAAGTTAGCGCTGAGCTTCAGTCTGCAATGTTCAAACCAACAGATAAAGCCAGGAATCTAGGTGTAGTCATGGACTCTGACCTGAGTTTCAACAGTCACATTAAAACAGTTACTAAATCAGCCTACTATCACCTAAAGAATATATCTAGGATTAAAAGACTAATGTCACAGCAGGATTTGGAAAAACTTGTCCATGCCTTTATCTTCAGTAGACTCGACTACTGCAATGGTGTCTTCACAGGTCTCACTAAAACATCTATTAGAAAGCTGCAGCTGATTCAGAACGCCGCTGCTCGAGTCCTCACTAACACTAAGAAAGTGGATCACATCACTCCTGTTCTGAAGTCTTTACACTGGCTTCCTGTGTGTCAAAGAATAGATTTCTAAATACTGCTGCTGGTTTATAAAGCACTGAATGGTTTAGGCCCAAAATACATCTCTGACCTCCTGCTAAATTATGAACCATCCAGATCTCTCAGGTCTTCAGGGACTGGTCAGCTTTCTGTCCCCAGAGTCAGAACTAAACATGGAGAAGCAGCGTTCAGTTATTATGCTCCAAACATCTGGAACAAACTCCCAGAAACCTGCAGGTCCGCTGCAACTCTGACTACTTTCAAATCCAGCAAGAAGACTTTTCTTTTTGTCGCTGCTTTTAATTGAACTATTCATATCTTAGACTGCACTGTAACCTTTTATCCATGTACTTTTCTTTTAATGTTTTAAATTTAAACTTAATTAATTTCTCCATGACATTTATGAGAGGCACTGCTCGAAAGTAGGATATTTGGGATATCCATCGTAGCCAGGGTTTACGATCAGTTTTTGGGTGAGTTGTACTGAGGAACAAGTATCACATCACCGACGGGTGAAAAATAGTGTTTTGGTAACACGGGGTGTTCAGGTAACACTTAAAGACTTTGTTATGGAACGCAAAGCAGAGTAGGGGGCTAGTACACCCTCCTGAGGGTCCGATTGTGGATGTCATGCGAGCAAAACAAAACATGTCTAAATTAACAATCGGGACGGAAATCAAGAACCGAAATAATTGAACTACTCATATCTTAGACTGCACTGTAACTTTTATCTTTTAATGTTTATTTTATTAGCTTTTCTTTTTAATGACTGATTTTAAATGCCTTTTTCTGAATGTCTTTCATTTTTGTCAAAGCACCTTGAATTGCCTGGTGCTGAAAGGTGCTATATACATAAACTTGCCTTGCCTTACAGTGGCAAACAAGTAATCAGTACAAGCCCCTGAAGTGCAGAACTGGTTTAGGTCACAATACTGCTTTGTTAGGGTTATAAAAAGATTGTGGTTTTGAATTGAAATAATAAAAATAGCGTTACTTCAGTATGTAAGATGTGTTTTAGTGAAAGTCCCGTGTTGTTGCTCTTAGTACGTCACAAGCCCTGGCTCACGACTACATAGGCTGACTACTTGCTTTACTTTTCAAAGTCGGAAAAATACAGTATATGAAAACAGCCTGTCAGCGAGTGAGCATGCTAACTAATTAGCACCAGGTACAACCCAGGTGTATGGATCGAAACCTCTTTTGTATCTAGTTAAAGTCCAATTCCAGATTTGACCAAGCCCCAGAAGATGATCCATTGGAGCATATTTCCGTAGTGGCTCAATGGTGGTACTACAATGTATGTGTTAATCTATGACGTCCTTTGGGACCAGACAGACGTTTACCATTGACTTGCATTGGAAAAGAGACATCTGTTCATCAGCATTTCATTTTCTTATACAGTAGTAAGATCAAATACCCTGATCTGGATGGTGTGGGTGACATTTGAGCCGCGTTGGTGAGCTAGAAGGACTGGGTGGGCGAGGAGAGGCAGTTTGGAACAATGATGAACATTTCTTATTTGCTGAAGTTGAGTTGGAAAACATTATGTTGCAGCCATGATTTAAGATCAGTAAGGCTTTGTTGTTTAAAGAGGCCCTATTATGCTTTTGGGGGGTTTCCTTTTCCTGTAGTGTGTAATATAGGTTGTAGTGCATGTAAACGGTCTGCAAAGGCTAACATCCCTGTGATCCCTCCCACACACTTCCCCGCCCCCTGCCTGAAACGCCTCTATTGGACTACGTTATTTACACTGGCTAGAATTCTAACACACTGTACGCGATAAGGGGTGGGACATCTCTATAAGGTTGACCAATCACAAAAGAGCAGCTAACCAGTGGCGGCCTGCCCATAGGGGCGCTAGGGGCGCCGCCCCACCATTCTAGATTGTCATTAAAAAATATTTAAATTTTGTACGTTTTATATATTTGGTGTCAGTTAAATGTATAATCTACGATAAAATATCAATACAAAATGTTTTAAGTCTAAAGTTACTGATAAGTGACGTGTTTCCTGCTTGGGGCGCAGACATCTGTGTCCATTGACTCTCGTTATACGTGGTGCATGCGCAGTCCGCACCTCTTCAATGGATAGGAGCAGCTCGGTCAAACTGCGCCCAAAGCAGCTGTTGACACCACAACAACTAGGGGGCAGCAGGAGCGCCAGACGTCTGAACGAGACGGAGTGTAAACAAAACTAGATGGCGAATATGGAGAAGGAAAATGATGTTTAATCACTTAAAGAAACACCCTTTGAGAGGAGGACACTGGAGGGAAAGCTGAACGTAAATATAGCACCAAATTGCAACTAATCTATATCTACTGTCACTTTTCACATCGAACATGAACTCTTTTATTACATAAACTAAACGCTTTAAGTTGTGAGTTTAGTGTTTTTGACCCTAAGAAACACTGATGCATTAATCAATAACAATAATCTGTTCGGAACCTTGACTCAATAGCTTAGAGTAGTGATGGCAGTTTGACACTGAAGCTTTGAACGGAGCTTCAACCCTGGACTTCCTATTCCATGGAAGCAGTGCTTCGAAGCTTGCTTCAAATCACGTGACATGTGACGTCCGAAGCAGCAACTGCTTCATTTCCTGAATGAATCAACTCACTGGTTCACGGTGCATTCACGCGATTCAATGCACTGCCTCGTCTCGATTCCGACAGGTGACAGGTTGAAACAGTTTCAAATGTGAGCGCTTCAACACTTTATAACCGCTCTAAACAATGCGCAATGTGTGGGTTGTTGTTGCTGTTGAGTTGTTGTTGGCATTGCATTTGAATGGATCACTATAGAGCAAGCCAGGAAGAAAGATCGGGTCGTTATGGCTCGTGAAACACTTCGAAATGTGGAGAAGCTGTGAACAAAAAGAAAATGAGTAATATAAAAACACTTCAATGGTCTAAGGAATAGATAGCCCAGTGGATAGAGCAGGCGGCCAGGGTGCGGCGATGTCCTCCGCGCAGCTGGTTTAAAGCCCGGAATAGTAACACTTTTAATCATTGCTTTTCAACTTTAATAACTGGATAAAAGGCCCTCTCAGCCCAAACAAAGGTCCAGCACTCTCTAGTCTCTTCTCAATAACCCAATAATCAATCTTTAATTGCAAATAGAACATGATATTCAGTCTTAGTGTGTGTGTGTGTGCATCGAATATTTTTCAAGGCAAAGATACGTTAAACACACTGCAGCCTTGCACTTCGCCAGAAGAGGTCGCTGTAACTGAAGCTTCGAGAAATGAACCTATTTCCGACACAATTGTCCAAGTGGTTCGACGCTTCATCAAAGCTTCATTTTGCCATCACTAGCTTGGAGGACTCAAATGCACGACCCAGAGACAAAAAGGTTTTGTTCATTTTGGTTCTTTACTTGCAAAAAAAAATCACTCTTTTAGAGGAATGAACGAAAGTGACAGACGTAAAGCGCTCTCGTGGAGGGTAAAAGGCAAAACACTGGCTTTCATCAAACAATGGCTTAGATCTTACTTCTTGGAGCAATGAACAAGACGAACCGACAACTAACAAGGGGAGACAGGACAATATATACATGAGGTAAGTGGGCACAGGTGGAAACAATCAGGGGCGGGGCAGACACTGATGATGGCGGGAAAAGGAACCAGAACAGGAAGTAAAGGGACTTAGGCTGAAGTCGAATAGTCCATTTAGCTTATGAACCTTCCTAAAGGAGTGAAATGACCCGGAAGTCCCTCAGTGGCAGCCATGATAAGAGCCGTTCGAATTCTCTAGAATGATGAGAATGATAGGAAAGGAGGTTTCAAACTTCCTTTATAACCTCCTTTAGCTTAGGAACCACTGGACCTCCCTAACCGGCAGGAGAAGCGAAAATGCTGCCCCACAATGCCTTGCAGCCGCAGCATGTGCCGTCACTCAACAGTCGGCCGTTCACGGAAACAACCGATTATGACGGAGAAATTATATCATGGAAGTTACGGTGCTTATTAAGCATTTTAAAACATAGGTGGTAAGTTGCCAAAGTCCTTTGTTCTGAACGTTCATCAGTATTATAATCAAAGAGAGAAATATGAACGTTAGTTTTTACTGAAATGATCAAATAAAGTCAACATTTCAGTCTTTACTGAGCTGTGTGAGGTTTGTTCAACTTCTAAAAGATGTTTGAATGGTGACAGTGATAGATGTTAAGGACTAACGTATATAATAAATACATCTGTATTGATTTTAAGATCTTTAGTTCATACAATCATACGTATTGGGATCATTTGTATTAATGTGGACCGGAGGGAGAGGGTGACGAGCATAAGTTTCACTTTCCTTTTTTATTTCAATTCCAACTTTGGTCCTGAAGAATATGTTTCTCTGTTGTCCACGTTCATAAAGCAAAGCAGCAGCATCAGAGCACGGTGCAGAGTCTCTAGAGGAGTTCACAGAAGTCCCTCGTTCTTATTGAACATCCATGTTGTAGTCCGCTGTATAGAAAACTGTGGTTTCCATGGTTTCCCCACAGCAGCAGACGCACACAATGACGTCCGCTGGCGCATCATAAACACGTCGGATAGTGAAAGTGCATTCGATTCTCTAAAGTACCGCAGTCTCTTCTCCTAAGTCCTTTTGAATTCTCCTATCCACTATCCCTTAACCCCGTGACGTTTCACTCAGAGGTCAAGGGATAGACGATAGGGTTAGAACTTAGGAGCTGATTTTTAAACTATCCGACTGCAGCCTTAGGCTGAAGGGGAATAGTCCGTTTAGCTTAGGAACCTTCCTAAAGGAGTGAAATGACCCGGAAGTCCCTCAGTGGCAGCCTTCATAAGTGCCGTTCCAATTCTCTAGATGAAAGGAAAGGAGGTTTCAAACTTCCTTTATAACCTCCTTTAGCTTAGGAACCACTGGACCTCCCTAACCGGCAGGAGAAGCAAAAATGCTGCCCCACAATGCCTTGCAGCCGCAGCATGTGCCGTCACTCAACAGTCAGAGGTCAAGGAATAGGAGATAGGGTTAGAACTTAGGAGGTGATTTTTGGATTATCCGACTGTAGCCCTGGAAATGGAACATAAACTAAACTAACATGACAAAACTTAACATAATTGACGGGACACAACATAATCCACAGCTCCTCTCTGCTCCAGAGGATTAAAAAATATATATATCCCAATGCCACTTTTTCAAAGGTCAGGATCAGACCCGTCTCTGGACCAGACCCAGCATGGATCCAGACAGGTGTGAGGGACTTAATCAAAGCATGAACAAACCAGAGTCCACATGGATGATGCTATGCGACTAGCCATGTTTAGGAGAGTAAACAGCTGTCCAGTGAGGGTACAGGATAGGGATCAGTACGCTTAATAAGGAGGTTGACAAAAACAGGCACTAACATAATAGACTGGATCAAGTGCTGCGTGCCTTTGAGCTCGCCCTGCGTTGTAATATGACATATGTTTTGAGGTTGGGTATAAGTTTGCTTACATTTTGGTAGAGCCCCCCCTGGAGAAAAATGCACCAGCCGCCACTGCAGCAAACCAATCAGAGCAGACTGGGCTCTGGTTTCAGACAGAGGGTGAAAAGAGGTGCAGCAAAATAAAGAGCTTTGTGAACATTAAAGCATGGAGACATGTCCCAGTAGAGACACTACACACTGATATACACCTGGACATCAGCAGGAGAGGACTCTTTAAAGTAGAGACACTACACACTGATATACACCTAGACATCAGCAGGAGAGGACTCTTTAAAGTAGAGACACTACACACTGATATACACCTGAACATCAGCAGGAGAGGACTCTTTAAAGTAGAGACACTACATACTGATATACACCTGAACATCATCAGGAGAGGACTCTTTAAAGTAGAGACACTACACACTGATATACACCTGAACATCAGCAGGAGAGGACTCTTTAAAGTAGAGACACTACATACTGATATACACCTGGACATCAGCAGGAGAGGACTCTTTAAAGTAGAGACACTACACACTGATATACACCTGGACATCAGCAGGAGAGAACTCTTTAAAGTAGAGACACTACATACTGATATACACCTGAACATCAGCAGGAGAGGACTCTTTAAAGTAGAGACACTACACACTGATATACACCTGGACATCAGCAGGAGAGAACTCTTTAAAGTAGAGACACTACATACTGATATACACCTGAACATCAGCAGGAGAGGACTGTTTAAAGTAGAGACACTACATACTGATATACACCTGAACATTCAAATAATATCTTCTCTTTAAATTAAAACTAATTCAATATTTTGTAGTCTATGTATATTTCATAAAAGCATCACAAAAGCATAGACACATGAATAACCTAATGAAGGATAATTACTCTCCAGCTTTGAAGCCACCATGGGGTTTCAGCAGACTTCACGGGAAGCACATGTCCCGCGTGTGAGAGCGGGTCCTGCTGAAAGCATGCCTTTATAGTTAATGGCACCAATTACACGTAATGATACTGATCACGTGTGCTGAGCATGTGAACACCTCACATGTCTTGGTCAAAAGCCGTGCACACATACTCCATCAGGCTTATTTGTACTATAATAATGTTTCCTAGACGACATCACTTCGCACCTCTGAAAACAATCAAAACGCAATCATTTGAGTTTCCAGTGCAGCACATGAAACGTAGATGGGAAATTAGAGCATTGTTATGCGTTATGTGCCGGCAGTCACTTCAGTGGGGAACAGACATGAGCAGAAGGTGTTTCGACCGTCTGCTTTCATCAGTGGAGCTTTATGAAATGACTGAGCTCTTTCCTCGCACTTTAATAATAGTTTTTTGTACACGTTTAAAACTGAGCCTTTGCATCATTAGCATTTATGCCCAGACTGTTTCCTTTTCCTTTTTGTATACTTCACGATGGCTTCTTCGACCGAGCCCTCCATATCATGTTCAATTCTTCTAGGTTTCCTCAGCCTGGGAATTGGAGCGCACTTGAAGCAAAGAGAAGTTTAGAGCAGGAAGAACCCCAATTAAAGCCCAGTGATGAAAGAGGAAGAAAGTAGGGGGAAGAACAGAAGAGGACTAATCAGAGGCCGACCGCAAGAGTTCAAACGGTAGCAAACAATGAGCAAAGAACCAGTCGGGACCGGATAGGAATTGAGAACGAGGAAGGAATTGCGTAAAGACAGGAAGGCGAAATGGGTCTGCTGACAACAGAAGCGTTCAAAGATGCATCGTTACCCGGGACTAACGCGTTACTGTAACGCAACTACCTTTTGCGGTAACTAATAACGTTACTAGTTACGTGTTCCCATTCAGTGACGCCGTTATAGTGACTGTGATTTAAATGGGTGCGTTACATTATGTGATGAACCGAATCTCCCCGCGGATGTAGCTTACAGGCGAACACAGCGATGTCCTCTCACAGCACCATGGGAAAGTGACCAGAGAGGAGTGATGATTGGTTAACACAGGGGTAACTTTTCAGGGTAAGCCAATCAGAGACAGAGTTGGGCGGGTCTTGCCTTATGGGGAAAATACAGAGACGCACAAACACTTGCTAACACGAGATGGGTCTGGATCATAGACTGTATATATAAATGGACGTAGGGTCCGTGACGTCACCCATAGGATTCTGCAGAGTTGCCGTGAAGCCCCAGTCGGCCACTAACGGCTCAACAGTTACGTCAGAGTTCAACTCCCGCCTTCTCCAGCCTGCTCCAAATAAGGGCAAAGAGGCGGAGCCGAAGCGGGACCTGCTGCCTCCCGAGCTGGAAGTTCCAGAGCTAGCTGAAGCTACCAAGCTAAGCTAACATGCTTCCCATCTGCACGCTGCCGTCGCATTTTACGTTTCTAAGGTAAGCGGCCTTGAAACTATTCAGCAAAACTATAAATAATAATCTAAGTTGTTGAGTTTTTAGCATAATACTTCGGAATCTTAAAACCCCTTAACATTTGTATGCAATTGTGCTAAATTCAACTCTGGAATCAAGCAAATATTAATGTTTGCATGACATTAGTTATTTATATTTTGATATCACTTAACTATACGATTAACACATTTAAGTCAAGCTAAGGTACATGTGATGGAAGCTAGTTAGTGCTCTTACCTGTGAGGCCTCCTCCAAACAGCATAATAACCAGACTGTATCATTAAAACAAAGTACCAGTTATAGATCCTTGACTTTAGACAAACAATTCAAAAGACAAAATGTATTTAAAGACCAATCTTTATTTGAAGGTGCCTCCTAACCTGAGATATTAGTTATACAGTAATAGTATTGACAATCTAAAAAAACTGAGCAACTCAACAGTCAACTTTATGTTTCTTATTGTCTAAAGCATTTATTATTTTCATGTTCCCCCTCTCATATTCAGTGTGGACGGATTGAGACAGCGTGGTGTCCAGAGAGCAGCAGAGACTTCAGGGAGAAACCTCCGTGTGATGGACGTCCTGTCTGTTGGTGTGGAGAGGACTGAGGGTCTTTCCTCTGCGAGGAGGACCAGGCCTGATGGAGGAGCCCATGCAGGGCAAAGCTGATACCAACTGCACAGGCCTAGTCTGTCACTTTATTTGACTAAATGTGTTTACTTATACATTTAATAGGTTTACACCTTCTGTCCATATGTGCTTTTTATTTAAAACATTTGATTAACTTTTGGTTCACATTTCAATACATTGTATTTGTATTTGCATTCCTTTTGTCCATTATTCTTACTGAAAATGTTAGATTACACATTCACATCTGACTGAAGATTGGCCCCATTTATTTGTGACGTTGCAAACTCTGCAGTCCAAGGCACAAGTGATGTGAAGCTCATAAAGTGAGGCACATAGAAATAATCAGCGGATGGAGTGTAGATGTGGAAATAGCTGCATTCGATCAGCTGACTGTTTTTACAATAAAAGTAGTTTCTTAGTGAATGTCCTGTACTGGTCTTAAAATCTCATAACATCAGCTTTTAATGATCCTCTTGGATGTTCTTCTTGACCCTCAGAGAAGGAGAACATGTCGTGTCTTTCAGGCATGTCCTTTCCTAACAAAAATGACAGGAAACATAAAACATATTATTGCAGAACAAGTGTGTATATGTGTGTTTAGGGGCTGTAGATATAATTATTTTGTAATTGTAATATTTTTATTTTATTTTAACAGTGAGCTACAAAGACAATCAGATTATGAATGAACAGTATGAAGTTCATCAACATTGGAATATATGTTATTATCAAAATAATATGTAACAGTTACAAAATGTAGTGCAACTGTAGAAGCTTGCTCTGTTGTCTCACTGAAAGAATAACTTTTACCACGTTTTACAGACAATATTGAGAGATAAATAGTAGCAGTTCTCACTATGTGTTAAATATCTTTGCCTTCAATACATTAAATTAGAGAGCTGACAAAGTCATATTGCTAAATATCTAAATGTAACTTTGTTGCATGGAATAAACCCTCAACTTAACTGATGTAGGTGATTTAGTATTTAGTATTGTTTATGGAATGTATATCAGTGTATTCAAGTCAATACTTCATTCATTTAAACCAATATCTTTCTTGATTCTTTGTACAGTATGAAAAAAGAGTCTTTGTACCTGAGCTGAGTTCACTGCTGTGAGGAGTCCAGTTCTGTCTCTCACTCTCTGGTCCAGCCTGTCTGCATCACCTGGACAGCTTAAACAAACAGATATATATGTAAAGTACCATGTGTACAAACAATATAACTGATTCTCTGCTGTTGAACTGTTGGATTGTGCATTGTCCGAGTCAGGGACCTTTTTATTTTACTGTAACTTTGGAAGTTGTACCAACATAATAAAATATCTCTAAGTTACAAGGATGACCTTATTTTATCAACCACAAACAGAAGCCGTTTGTTCAACAGTATTATCCCACTTAACACTTGTCTATTTCATTTTAACCTTTATATATACAGTCTATGATTTTAAGTTGGAGGCTACGATTAGCATCGTTAGCACCGATGTAGCTACCACTAGCTTACATGCTAACCCAAGCCTTACTATTCATTACGTAGCTGATTAAAATCATTAACACATAAATAAAGCACTCGAATTGTACTTACCGCATTCATGCACCGTCTGTTTTAACCGCAGAGCGAGTCACAATAGTCCGATATATAAGCATGAAGAACAAACAACCACGGCCGGCTACAAGTTGTGTTTCCTGGATGAGCTGAGCAGGCAGAGTCCCTGTAGCATCACGGAGCAGCTAGCAGAGAGACAAGAACCTAACAGCGGCAGGCACTTGACAGAGCCGTCACTCAATGTGACCACGCCCTAATTTATGCACACACTTTAAGACCTAATATAAATAAAAGGGTCGCGTTAGAAAACAATTCACTCACAGATCCATAATCATGAAGGTGGAATCTAACTATATCGATAATAAAATGTATGGAGCCAGGGAAGAGAAACATGTTTTTTTCTGCTGTAAAATTGGGCATTTTAACATGGGGGTCTATGGAAATTGCTCCTTTCTGCAGCCATCGCCTATCGGCCAATATATGAACTGCAGTGTGTGGCACTTCCGTATTGGCTTCCCTGCTCTTCCCCAGAGATTGCCGCTTGGTCTGGATGAAGACCAGCAAGGAGTCGGATCCTATAGGGGCGGATCCTAAAGGGGGCGTTTCCTAAAGGGTTATGAGCCCCTGCCCCCCACACATTCCAGGGATGTGAATGACTCAGCTTTACTGTGCCTTTTCTTTTTTCTCTGCATTAACTGCTGCCATCGTGTGTTCAGACATTGTGTAGAAGCTTTAATGTTTCAAATTCAAAGCCCTGTTTTAAAGCTCTATACCAAAAATTAGAGGCTTTATTTAAACTAAACACGTGTGTACTTGAGTCACGTCTGTTCTGTCTGTTAGTAATAATAATGTATTTGTTGTCGAGAGGGTATTGGCGTAGCTCGTTTTAATCATACTTATGTTTGAGTCCTGCGTCCTCCACAACTGCTCCTCTAAACAGAGCAATGCTTAAGTTATGGAGCGCTGCGCGCCTTCCTCACCCGCTCTCTCCTTCCGCTGGCATCGGACACAATGGGCTGATGTCTTTATACTTGAGTAATTTGTGCATACAAATATTATGTTTCTAGGCTTTACATGTTATACAAAATACACTTTTATACTTCTCTCATATTTGTGTCCTTTTTTCCAGAGTGCTAACTGCTCTTTGTGCAGCCCAGGCTGCTGATGAAGATCGCATGGTCTGATTCTAGTACACTGTTGAATGAAATAACCTTGTATTTTAATGTTTCAGAGAGCAATGATTTTTAATAGCAATCATTGATGTAAGATTCAGAAAACTGTCTTGCCTGCCACATTGTGAAGGGACACATCATGCGCCTAGACAAGTACACATAACAGATACAGGTCAAGCTGTTCACTGAAACATTTGTACCGGGCAGTCACTGTGCTAAAGGATAGACTATTCCTACTTTAACACAGAATAACAGACAACAGGAGTCACAGAACAGGCAAACATGTTGCACTGTCATACACGGGTGCGTACCTACAGTCAGCCCTACGTTCCCTCAAAACTATCTTCACCCCAAGCCTAACCCTAAGGAACCCCATAAGGGTCTGATCTGCGTCTCTTGTTGTAACGCATTGGAGGCCAGTCCAAGTGAGGGATTGTGATATGCGTGCATGTGTTTTAGTCCAACACCATGGATTCTGAAATCTTCCTTAAAACACTTCCTGTTCAGAGCAAACTCTGGTCCTTCTGTATAACTGTATCGCCGCTTCTAAAAACGCCTTCTGAACCCTACATACGTGTTCATAACTAGAGCAAGGAGACACTTGAATCCTATACTGCTTCATTTATAGCATCAATGAGTTCCTATAACAATACATATCGTGTTATAAGCTGAGTATAATACTTTATAAGTATGATGCATAGCCAGTATTACCGCTTCATTTATTATGCTCTAATTCTCCCTTTGAATAAGATGAAGGTTTAAGGGGAATTTGTGTTTTGCTATTATCTTATGTGTGTTGATGTAACTTCCTGTCCATACATGCGTTGATGAAAAACACAGCTTTTCTCTCCTCATAAACAATATGTGTGTATGAAAGCCATGTGGTGTACCGTGTACGGCACAGTATTTCCCTTATTTATAGGCCCAATTTATCCATCTTACCCCTGGACTAGTTGGTCTGGAAAGAGGCATATCATTGAAACAGATCAGTTATCACTGGAGATTATGAGACAGGGTTTAAAATGCTATATATTTGTATCTCACAGAGAAGCACTTCATTGGTTGGTTGATTCGGAAAAGTCCTTGATTTCAAAAGGGATTCCTTCTTTCTCTCAATGTGTCCTTCAAAGATGGGCGAGCTCAGAAAGCAGGGGGTGGAACACGAAAGGAGCCGGACAGGAGATGAGGCTGGAAACCAGACCGTTTGGGGATCTACGTATATAACGGACCTGAGAGGAAGTTCATTAATGTATCATCATTGGATTGACTCAGGTATCATTTGCATTAAAGATATGCCATAAGCTTCAGGATAAAAGGAATTGGGAAAGTGAATTATTCATTATTAGAAAGGCCATCCCTACAAAATGGCTCCTGCTTCTAAATAATAGAAGCAAAACCCAAAGATTACATCGACCATGTTCACGTGGCTCTGACAGGATGTAAAACAATACAAGCAGACATCGTACATGCAGACGGACTGGGAAGCTGTGGTTGACAAACAGCAAGTCAAATAATGTATGGCAGCTACAGACCATTTCTCCAGAGGGTCAATTGCCAGAATTCAATTTCCAAATATGACATGACATTCTTCCAAATATGTAAAACCTGTCCGAATGGAAGCGTGCCCTGCTCCTCTGTGTGCGGTGTGTTCGGTCACAGAGGAGACAGACATTCTGTGTGTTTCGTGTCGATGCTTGGGCGACTCGAGCTGTGCGCTTATCTCGTCTCTGTTCAAAGTGGAGTTTACACACACATAGCCACATATCATTCTGGGTCTAACACACCCCATAGTGAATATATAGCCTAGTGTAAACCTTATACTAATCATAGCAACATTGTCCATCTACAAAACTTGGATGATGATATTCAAAAATGACCAACACAAGATGTATAAGGCAGACAGTGTGTTTTTCTTTCTGAGTTCATGTTACATCTTAAAATGGGTCTTTTGGTTGATGAAGTCGGAGATAATGAAATCTGGAATTAGAACACCCTAATCAAATGTTGACTTTCCTCTTTGTATGTACTGTATATTTTCCTTTGTACACTGTATTGGTATGTACTGTACATTTCATGTTTAGTATTTGATGTGTACTGTAATGTTTCAAAAATAATAAATACGTTAATTAATTAATTAATCTTACCACCAGACACAACATGAACAAATGAATGATACTCATCAGGACAGTAACTTCAACTTCAGTATTTTAGGGATACAGAAACCTCTACTCGTGTTGTTAAATGATATACAGCAATATCTTCCATAAAACGTAGTTGATTTGAATAATAATTACTACCACTGCACAAACAGTAAAACATGATATAGGATACATTACACTCAAATTGTAGACATGTTATGTTAAACTATCAAATTGACTCTGTATTCATTATGATCTGTCAATATGTCAATTCATGTGTCTTCTCTGTGGGTCGTATACTCTTCATTCATTATGCAAATTCATTATAATTATTACTTTTCAAAGTTCGTTTAAGATTCATTCAAAGCATTAAAATAAATGAGAAACAGAGCGTCGTATACCTTTAAGAAATACGTGGGGGGCGGGGCTCATAACCCTTTAGGAAACGCCCCCCCTATAGGATCCACCCCCTTTAGGATCCGCCTCCTTGCTGTGGTCTGCATACAGACTCTATTGGCTAACACACACACGGCAACGCCCAGCAGCAGCACACACACACACAATGGCAGATGCAAGTATCAGCGAGAGCAGCAGCGCATTTACAACTTGGAGATATAACCACTATTCTCAATGTGTGGAGATAAAGGACGCACAACGGTCAAATGTAAACCGTGTGCAGGACAGAAAGCATCGTCCACATCGAATAACAGCAATGCCAATCTCCTGGAGCACTTAACTAATGTACGTGAGGCTATAAAGCTAGTCGCCAAAGACCCCGCCGTCTCAACCACCGGCAGTGACTGTCAAAATGTCTAAACACATCTTTTGTGTTTGATTGTTCCACGACATTTCATAATGATAATTGCTACAATGAAGGGGAGTTCTCTTTACTGTGCCACAGAACAACACAAACACTTGTATTTGTATTGTTATTATTTTTAAAGTAAAGCAACTAGTTACTTTTATTATCTAGTAACTAATAAAGTAACTTGCCCAACACGGCCCGGGACACACAGGGCACATCAAGATGCTGGGAGGGAACAGAAGGTCCCCTGGAAACAGCGTCCAGATGTCGCCTTCATATTTTATCTTTATATTGTTTTAGTTGAATCATTCAGTCGGCCTCATTAATAGATATGACTGCAGCGCGTGTAATCTCCGTGCCAGACATTTGATCTGCTCTGGGCATCGGGGGCTTTAGCGAGTATTGTTTTTCCTCTTTCATGATGGCCGGCGCTTCAGATCAGCTGCTGCCGACCTCATTATTTTATCACAGAGGGGATTCTGGAGCGAGCTTGTGTCGCCTGCTTCTCGCTTTATTGCCTCACTTTTCTGTGGCGGAGTCCGACTTATTCAAAAGTCGGTTTGTTTGGTTTGGAGGCCTTTTGCTAAATGTCGCTGCTGCGTGGATCACACCAGGAGCGGCATTAATAAAGGAGGCTTAAAAAAAGCCAGAGGCCTTCAATGTCGGAAGTCATTGTGTTATGTCTTTGCTATCGTTCATTTATTTATCGTCATACAACATTACAGCTCCACACTTTCTACTGTTTCTCACTGTCAAAGGAAATACTTAGCATTGCTACAGTATAGCAATAACACACTAAATACATCTGGTGTTCACTTATTCTACTAATGCTGCAGGTCCAACATTAAAAGTCAAATAATAAGTCATAATTAGCATTAAAAAAACTCTGCAATCTCATTTAATTAAAATAAAGGGTCTGTTCATCCTTCACTCTTAAACACACGTTCCCATTAAAAAACATTTGAACTTTAAGAGGTTCAGGCACATATTATGGCATAATAATACAATAATTTAAAAGTCTCATACCTCATCCCAAATCTCTTTAATTTCAAATAAAATAATAAATCCTCCTCACCCCAATTACTTGTTAACCCCAGATTGATGAAGGTATTCAATAGTTGTGGATAAAGCAGAGAATAATTATATTTCGAGAAATATTTTTTCAGGTATCAGGAAATGAATGATTCATGCAAACCATAACTAATCGGCCCCCTGGAATTTAAAATGCTTTCAAGTGACCAATTCAATGCAAACGTGTGCAAACCAATTATTGACATAGTGGTAAACACTATGTCAACATGTCAACATTAATAAAGGCATGTCAAAGACTACCATTTTGGTAAACATGCCATTATATATCCACATCCTCGTCACTTAAATATTGTGCATAACAAAAGGAATTGCGTTGTGACAAAATAAGAACTGCACATGTAAATGTCACATTGCAAAGTATTTAAATTGTTGTTTATTTTACATGTTTTTATCATTTCCATTTTGAATTTGACTGCATTCTTTTAATTTGAAATGTTTGTAGTCTGTGTGATTTTAACCTCTTTACTACCGCCAGGCTTCGATCGCACATTAAAGGCAGGGTTAGGAGGGTTACTTTAAAAATGTTCTGTTACAATTACTAATCCCCAATTTTTCAGAAATGTAACAGTAATCTGATTATGTCCCTAACGATAACCACTCCGTCTGTAGTGACACTCACAGCTCAACAAGGCTCCCTTTTTATGGCGGGGCGTGTAAATATAGCAGCAAGCTTTGGGACAAACTAACCTCTTTCCGACAGAAACAGGAAGTGCCGTCATTTTACGGAAAAACGGTTTCAAATCAGCATCACTTGGACGACAAATGATAAATCATAATTTAATTAACCTCAAAAAACCTTTATACGGTGCTTGGTTTTGCAACAGCCTCTTAATATCTAAAACTACCATCAAATGAACAGTTTACCATTTTCTAGACATAGGTATATGATCCTAAGTAAAAAAAGATATGAGGTAACCATGACGTTTTAACATCGGTATGACGATATTAAATGTCACTTATTCTGCAGTTTATCGGTACATGTTTGCAGGAACTATGTGTACAAAGCTGGGTCACAGAACAAAGACAAGTGCCTTGAGAGACGACGGCCGTCCAGAGCCAAGAGAGTTTGCGGTCAGACCGAAACCAAAGGGGCAAACTCTGCCCCCCGGCACGAGTAACTCTCACTGGTGAGCGAAGGCCTCATATTGTTTTTCATATGAGTTGGAACAGCTTTTTCTATCTCTGACAGCCAATACTTTTGGGCTTTATTATGTTTTAATCCTCAATTATCGGTTATGTTGTATGTTATGAATCCAATAAGTCAGTGGAGCATGAAAGAACTGCATTATATAACTATACCATATGGATTGCAGAAACATGAACATGAGAGGTATACGGCCGTGCTCTGTGCGAGTTGGCAGCACTTGACATAATCCTCTTGTGATGATGGAGCTGCAGGATTTGGCCCCGGAGTCTGACCATATGTCTCCTCCAGCATGAGGACTCCATCCCGGCCACATGAGAGCCGCTTCACTCCCTCAGTGTTCTGCTCAAAGCCAACCCAACAGTGAACATGCGCAGCAACGTGAGTGCAGTGACTGATAACTAAGACAGAGAGTGGAGTGACCTAAAAAGCTGTTTCAAATGTGACCGTTTAAATGACCACATCGGTGCCTATGCAGCTCATTCTGAGTGAGAACGGGGTGAATGCTTCGCCTCGGTATGGAGTGGTGCAAGAACGAGTTTCCATATTTTGTAAGAAATCAAATCAATATACGTATGTGTGCCGGAATTACAAAAATAATACACTGCTTTATTTTGAAACTGTTTTATTCTGAAACCGGATGTTCACACATTCGACTAGTGTTAACTTGACCTACGGCTTCACGGAGTTTCTTTGTTTCTATGAGGACAGTGACTTGTGGCGTTACATATTAAACACACAAAGTCTAATGCTCCTTATTGAAGTCATTAATCACTCGCGGGAGACACATCTAAGGACACGTCATCATGAAGCTGAGAGGAAGACATGCCCCTCGTCGAGGCAACCAATGGAGGGAGGCTGCAGGATGATATGAGAGGGAGCATGCTCTCTTCGATCACAGCTGTGAAACTTTTTGTAAAATCCACTACAACGCTACATTATTAAATATTCTTAAATCTTCCCGAGGCACCATCTTGTCTCCTTTTTTAACTTACTCCTGGACTTTGGAGAAATAGCTCTTTCAAATTCGAAGTTTGAATTTGCATTGTTTTTGGTTAGATACCTGAAATAAGATCTGCTGAAGACTTTCATGTTTAGTTCTACAACATAAAATCAGTAAATACTCAACACGTGAATGTCTGAAGCTTCTATCCGTCTCAAAAGCAGCGGTTGCAAAAGAAATAGGACCTCTAAGTCATCACGCTAAACATTAGCGGTTCTGACGCCAGCCAGGCGAATGTGATGTCATGTGTTATACCCTAATAGGCCTACTAGCTTTGTACTTATGGCAGTGGCGCTTCATCTCTTGTTAATGTGGTGTTCATATCAGGGTTGCCAACTCTCACGCATCTGGCGTGTGACATACACTTTCACCCTCAATCTCACGCTGCCCAAACTATTCTCACGCCAAAACAACAATACCGAAGACCAGAAACGGTTTTGAAAACTTTTGTCATGTAGTGATCGTCTTCTCAATAGAACATCTTTGATAATATCTTCTGGCCAATCAGAATCAAGATAACGGCGAGGTGTTGTTGCAGGAAGTCCCGACGGAGAATACTTTTGCTGTAGTAGCCTACATCTCTATACACATAGATCCCACGGTTTGATGATTGATAGGCGTGTGGGCTGTCTTTCATGTTGACACACAGAACAATGGGGGCTTCCACCCTTATCCTCTTCCCTCTTCTCTCTGTGAGGAGCAGCAGGTTCAGCTTTCAGAACAAAGTCACACAAAACTAAAATGGCATTCATTTTTTTAAATGTGTCGTAATAGATGTATTTCTTTTTCTTCTCAAGAGAGAACCAGAATGTGTGCAGAGGTTGGGCTTTCAGCATGTCAACTCTTTCACCTGTGGGGAAATGGCAGGATTGGCTCCAGGTCGCCCTTTTTATTTCATACAGTTCAATTTGGATTGAGACAGGGAAATAATCTAAACCTCACGCGTGGCGTTTCACTGTCAAGGGGAGCGTGTATGTGATTACATTGCAAATACTGACTTGAGCCCCACCGCTGTATGGGTTAGCCCTACCGTAGATTACCCAACCCAAATACTCCGGAGCCGATACTCAATGAATTGCTTATCGCGACAGGCACACAATAAAACAGTGTTTGACTTTCATTAGTGGAGGAAACTGTGTGCCCTTTATAGTCTGTGTATTTGTATATATACAATTGTATATCCTATAGGCCTATATGCTAAGGTCCCGCTGCTGACACGATAGCAGTAATTTCGTGCACATATGTGTAATTAAACCCATGATATCAAAATCTCACTCCAGCCAGGTACCCACAGTTGGCAACCCTGTCATATGTGGTAATTATCCTCCTGCAGAAACGTGCAAGTATCTACATGTCATATTTCTTATATGTGTTTGCCATAAATCTTATTTCTGAATTCCAATGGAAAAATACCCTGGCTTTTTGTCAAAGGGAGCCCTTGCGATGCTAACTTTTAGGTTGGCCGACAAAAATACATCATCACTGACAACTAGGGGTGTAACGGTACACGGTACCGGTTCGGTACACATGTGTGTACCGAAGTGTACCGAACGAATATAACGTTAAACGTAAAAAATTGAGAACGTGAACAACTTATTGGAAGTAATCTCCGGTGCTGCGTTGCAGCATTCAGAGTATTACCTTAATTAATTAATTTGTATTACTTTTTACTGTAACGCATTACTAATGGCATTTGGGTAATATACTATTACAATTCTCAGTAATGCAGTTACAACACATTTTAACCCAACATAAAATGGTGTTTTGTTTTTTAAGAAATCACTAACATCGCGAGACATTCCGACACCAGAGAAAAATAGTGCGGGTAGATTAGTAAACCTGGTGTTTACCCTTCAGGCTCATCAAGATCCCTCCGCTTGGCGTCGGGTTCCCTGATCGGCCCGTCGGGTGTTCTTTTCCCCATAAGGACGCCTCGCTGCACATTATCCCGCTTATTACACGGCCACATACTGAACACACTACAGAGCCCATTCCCTGTCCTGTTAGTGTTCACTTCCTGTCTGCCTTCTTCTACAATCAGAATCGAGTATTCAACTAACCCGTGTAATACAAGTTGTTCGTAGCCTAAGGGCCTACACAGTTGTTATGCTATGCCACATCGTCCTTCACTGGATGCATAATGAGCTGCACTAAACCACATTTCAGCATTTAAAATACCTAGCCATTCTTTTGAGGTTATTTTGGTGAAAGTAACTAGAGTAGTGTCACTCAATACATTTCAGAGACAGTAATATTGTAATGTAACTTATTACTTAAAGAAGACAGTAATAAGTAATATGTACTGTATTACATTTTGGAAGTAACTTGCACACTGCACCTAAGTGGAGTCTCTTTAGAAACAGCAGTGTTTTACACTGCGCATTAGATGAAGAAAAACACCCCAGTCCACGTTTCGTGTTCAGAAACTCCTAAACATACTTAATACAATACGTTTTAAAATCCAAATGGCTTTATTAGTCTTTATTGGCTTTGACATAAGAAGTATGGCATGGTGTAATACATGCAGGTACTTTAGCTATATGTTTGTTTTGCACAAAGGGTAGGAGGCACTAGAACCAAAGCGCAGTAACAAAACAGAGGTGGTATGTATAACTGAAGAAGACCTTTGTTGAAATAGAGCTGGTACAAACTAAGGGAGCAGAATAAGATAATAAACACCAACATCAACAAACACAAAACAAGGAACAACCCGGGATGGCACGACGAACGCAGGAAGCTGATCCCCTAGGGAACACGAGGAACTATCCAGGGAACAGACATAAGACTTGTATCGGCATTACTACTACTATTAGGTGTGTAGTGTGATTCTGTGGAGTTTATTGATGGCATCCCGTTGGGTTTGACTTCATCTGAACGGGACATCGCACGCTCACTGCTTGATATAGCGCGAAGGCCCGTTTACGCCGGTTGTTAAACAACATCGTTATGGGGAAATGCAAGTTTGCGTCCAAATGGTTGGAAGATAAGGAGGAAGGACAATCAATACTGTGTATAGTCAATGTGAGGTAAAGTGTGTCGCCAAGGTAACCGGTTAGAACTCCAAGTGGCGATGAGGTCTTGTATGGAAAGGGTCTTAAAAGGAATTACATTTGACTTCAGGGTTCCTGCATAGACCCTGGTACAGCCTCCGTGTAATGTTAGTTACATATAAGGTTAGTATTTACATCATCCATGAGAAGGACATGTACGGCCACATAGACATAATTCTTTGCTCAATAGCCAGGACCCAGGAGTTCAACACTTGTAATCCCTATCTGATCAGATCAGATTTGGATTTTGGGGAGTTAAAAACCAAAACACAGGATTAGGATCACGTTGATATCCGATCAGATCAGGAAATCCAATCCAAGCTTTAATCTGGATCAAATCTTCAAAACGGGTTCAAACCGACAGCACAGGGTTGGGATCAGTTTGATCCCAAAACACTGGATTATCCTGATCCCACCAGAGGGGTGGGTTTCCAGTGGATTACCAGAGCAACATGTACTGCACCATTTATTTAAAAATATGTTTCAATTTAAATAAGATGGCAAAGTTTGTTAACTGAAATAATACACACTTTTTAGCCTTCATGGAAAATACATTTAATTTTTCATTTTTTGCTCACGTTTGTGGTGGCCTATTTTGTTTTCAACCAAATGTTGATGACATAAATGTTTATGCTCATACAAGTATCACAACAAAGATCGTCAATCACAAATGTAATTTAGATTAAAGAAAAAATATCTTCAACAAAAAAAAAGTCCATCTGTCATCACCTTTCAAAAGTAAGTGCGGACGATAGAAGTCTCTGCAATGTGGGCTCTTGTCTTCCTTGTAGTATTTGTCATGTCCACTAGATGGCGCTCGGTAGGATTAAAGCACTGATATTCAGGATCTTGTCATCTTGAAAAGTCGTAATCTGGATCAGGCTGATCCTATCCTGAATTGCTTTGAACTCCAGGGACACAATCTGTCCGACTCGTCTGATCCTGGATCACAGGACATGGGATTTCAAAATCTGATCGGATCTGATTGAGATTAAAAGCTTTGAACTCCTGGGCCCTGGAGTTCAAAGAGCGAGGGATGATGGGGAACATTTGTTCTTTTAAAATATAAAGTTCTATCAGTGGATGTCATGTTGGTGTCAATTTATTTTAAAATGACACCCATATTAATGATAGATCATTCAATATTTCTCTTTTTGATGGAAAACAACTGAACCAGTCGGAGCTGTCACATGTATACTGCTGCGTCAGCCAGACGGAATACCATCCTGTGGTTAGTAGACTCAGTTGATGCACATTTCCATAAGATTCCTGCTCAGTCGTTCTTTAAACAGCTGCTCAAAGTGCATTTCATTACTACTTCCTATTGATAAAGGGAATCAACCACTCTCTGATCCACAGATACACAGAGATGAACATTAAACAGCAGAAAGTATGCCAGCAGGTTAGAGACCTGCCATAGCATGAACTGTTTTTGGAGACTCTTCAAAGCACAGAAAAGTAAAGACCAACCGCGATGATGAGGCTGGCATTGTTCTCAACTTTTGAATCGATGTATTTGTGCGGCGTCTGTGTGTCTCATGGAAATGTTTTATATTTGTTGACACCTACTGTAGGGGTACTACTACAGATGCTATTGTGTGTACACTGAAACAACTGAAAGGTTGACTTTAATTAAATGTATTATGTCATCAAATGTCACTTACCTGTATTATATATATTATATATATATATAAATGTTGATTGATGGGGATAAACCATCTCGTTTTCAAGGGGGGTCCCGATAATTAGGTTAGTTGAAAGCAGAAATATTAAGTTGAACCTAATATTATTGCTTTCAACTAACCTATTACAGTTATGTTTACATGAAACATTGACTTTGGTCAATGTAAAACATGCAAAAATATTCATGTTCACATGGATAGGAAACTAAATACATTTGCACACATCTTGTGTCCATATCTTTCTGTTTGGGTGTTCATGCCACAACCGTGCACGTGAATGCATGTGCGAGTCATGGTGAGATATCTGGATTAAGAGGTTGCTTTTTCTTTGCACAGCATGAAAGGTGAAATGAATGGACTGTGATTTTAGAATTTTTAAGCAGAGGTCAATCATTTGTACGGCCCTCGGAGGATGTTGAAAACAACAAAGGTTCCCCACCCCTGCTGTAAAGGACGAGGGGTTTCTAGTTGCCCCTCGACACATAGACTGATCCTTTAAAATAGTGAGGGGGTCCAAAATCAACAAGTGCTTTGTTTTTAATGTTCATCACTATAATAATCGAAAGGAGAAATATGAATGTTAGTTTTTACTGAAATGATCAAATAAAGTCAACATTTCACAGTGCTTACTGAGCTGTGTGGGGTTTCTTAAACTTTTTAAAACATGTTTAAGTCAGCTTCGCTAGGGGCTGATGACAATAAGTATCAGTTATGAAATAGCGTGATTAGCAGCTCTCCGTGGCCCCACTGGGAACTGAGACTGGCATAGTGATCAAACAGTGGTACTGATGAGTCGGTCAGGTGACGTCAGGGCCCAAGAATACCTTTTCCCATTGACTTACAAATCAGCTTATCATTTTTCTCCGTTATTCAACTTTCAAGGTAGAACAGCTCTTTCCTGAATCATTGGGACCTTAACGGTTGTAAAACGCGTTCAAAGCCAAATCAACTTTTCTATCCTCTCCATTCATTAGACTTGGTTTAAGGAAGACGTACGTGTGCATGCTCTGTGGCCCATTGATGTGAAAGATGCAGGGAAGATCTGGGTGTTTTGGTCCTCTAGTCTAGAGCAGTGCTTCTCAAAGTGTGGTCCGCGGACCACTGGTGGTAAGTTTTCCGCACTCTCGCGGGAATATCTCCACAATGGAGCGAGCTTAAGTTTCACTTCCAACTGCATGATATAGCCCAGATAAACACCTTCATCACACATGTTGCCACTTGTTTGTACCATTTTCAGGCGATTTGTAAAAAACGATGTGTTGTTGGATATTTGTGGACTTAGGAGGTCCGCGAGTGTTCTTTTAAGTGGTCCTTGGTATGAAAAAGTTTGAGAAACACTGCTCTAGAGTTAGGCTGTTTTGGCTTGTTGCGCCACTGTAATGAAATACACAAAGCCACTCCTCCAAGCAGTAACCAGTTCTCGTTATACAAGTATAGCCTGGTGGTCATCTGTCCCAATACATATTTGTTGTCAAACAAGCATCAGCTTCTTTGAGAATGTCTGCATTGTGACTCACGCAGCAAGTTCTGGAAGCTGAGCGGTCCAATAACAATCTATTTGTGAGCTGATGACGTCCATTCTTTCCTCAATGTCTGTTTCCTGGGTTTGGTTAACGGATAAGAAAGCCTTTGAATGTGCAACCGGAGCTTAACACTAAAAATATGGTGAAAAAGACTGAAGTAGTTTAAATGGAATATTCCAGTGAAAGTGCAAATATTATGGAGGTCTCGGTGTAACCAAAGGTACCAACCCATGACAGAAGGAAGAGGCAGGGAGCAGCATGGTAATTGAGGTGGGAAAATATTAGGTGAGATGCTGTGGAACAAATGTGTGTGATGTGAGGATGTAGGAAGGGTAATGTTCCGGCACGTTCCTGGAGGTGTTGCAGCAAAGAGCACACACACACCTGCGATGGAGGATGATCATTTACTGACAGTGACAACAACTGTCATGGAAACGGTGAGGAAATAAAGTAAGCATGGTGCCTCACTCTGAGCAAAGCCGGTAAATCGAGACTTTCTTTCACAGCACCTTGAGCCTTCTCCCTGAAAAGATCACAGGAACTAAATAACAAAAAAAGGGCTCGGCGTGAGAGGGGCTAGAACCAATCACAAAGACAGAATGCTGGAAAAAGAACAGCGCTCTTCAGCTTTAACCTCAAGAGAACATCGTGATAGAGACGTACAAATACTTGTTTTAGCAAAGGAATAAAAGAAAGTAAGCATTGAAACCGATGTATAGACAGAACCACAAGTGTAAAAGAGAGTCCATCCTCTCAGCTCTCATGTATTGACCTTGGCCTTCTTGCCTGTCAATACTGCTCAAAAACAAGACTGATTATTTATCTGCATTACACTCAAAACAATGATTTGCTAAACCAACATGATTTAATTACGTGACAAAATTCCACGCGATTACATTATGTTGCTCTAATTTAAATGAAATATGTACATAATACATGATTCACTGTTGTTAACCCAACATATGTTTATCTCATTCATGCAATGTAAAATTAATACTTCAGGTTGACGTATTTTACTTTAGCTTAAGGCGAGACACGGCAGGCAAAAACATCGTTTTTCATGCACTGGTCTATTTTAATTGGTGGGGGTAACGTAACAAAGTACCGCGACATATCGTTGGAAAGACTTTTTGATGTTAAACACGACCAAAACTGAAGTTATTGTACTTGGCCCGAAGAATCTACGAAACAAATTATCTAAAGATATACTAACTATGGATGGCATTAATTTGGCCTCCAGTGAGACTGTAAGGAATCTTGGTGTTATATTTGATCAGGATTTATCCTTTAACGCCCACATAAAATCAATTTCAAGGACCGCCTACTTCCATCTACGTAACATTGCAAAAATCAGGCATATCTTGCCTCAAAGCGATGCAGAGAAACTAGTCCATGCATTTGTTACTTCTAGGCTGGATTATTGTAACTCTTTATTATCAGGGAGTACCAAGAAGTCAGTCAAGTCGCTTCAGCTGATTCAAAATGCTGCGGCTCGTGTACTAACCAGAGTTAGGAAAAGGGACCACATTACTCCTGTTCTGGCTGCCTTACACTGGCTCCCTATAGAACACAGGATATAATTTAAAATTCTTCTTCTCGCCTACAAAGCCCTTAATGGGCAGGCGCCATCTTACCTTAAATAACTCATTATACCCTACTGTCCTACTAGGGCATTGCGTTCCAAGAATGCAGGGTTGTTGGCTGTTCCTAGAGTCTCTAAAAGTACAATGGGAGCCAGAGCCTTTTCTTATCAAGCTCCACATTTGTGGAATCAGCTTCCAGTTTGTGTTCGGGCGGCAGACACCCTATCCGTTTTTAAGAGTGCGCTTAAGACCTTCCTTTTTGTTAAAGCTTATAGTTAGGGCTGATTAGATTCAGCCCCTAGTTTTGCTGATATAGGCTTAGTTTGTCGGGGGACATCTTACTTCTTCCTTCTCTCTGTCTGTACCTGTGTACTCTCATGTTCCGATTAACCCAGCTTCCCCAAATGTCTTTCTTTTTGGGGTCTATATATGCTGGGATCCGGAGTCATGGATGATCCTGCGGTCCTGTGTCCTGGATCGCGAGCCCTGGATCTTGAGTCGTGGCTGTGGTCCTGGATCATAGGTCCTGGATGGATATCCTCGTGGATTCATCTTCCTATTATACACACATGCATTTCCAAACATTTGGACTACCTATGTTGCAAATGTATTATCTTTTCAATTTACACACGGCATCTATTGCACGTCTGTCCGTCCTGGTAGAGGGATCCCTCCTCTGTTGCTCTCCCTGAGGTTTCTCCCATTTTTCCCTTTAAACTGGGTTTTCTTTGGAAGTTTTTCCTTGTACGATGTGAGGGTCTAAGGACAGAGGGTGTCGTATTGTCATACTGATATTCTGTACACACTGTGAAGACCACTGAGACAAATGTAACATTGGGCTATATAAATAAACATTGATTGATTGATTGATTGAAAGCTCCGTCTCTCCTGCACAATCTCCAAATATGGTCATTTCCTTTGTATCATCAACCAATCATGAAAGCACAAAGGGGTCTTACACCAAGAAACAACATCTCATTGGCTGGTGTCAATTTCTGACAACGTGATTCGTTCAGATGCATCACGTGGTGTGTTAAAACACTTCCTGGTTAGCTTTCCACTGGAAATTAAAATCTCAAAATGGCAAAAGAACAGCAAAAAAAACATTCACAGAGAAGACGACAACAATTGTCACTTCCACGAAGCAAGGTTATACAAAAAACAAATTACCCGAACATGAACTACCTTCACGGAGTGCGTCGAGGCGCAAGCTGTCGTCCAGAGAACAGGAGGGTTTAGCTAGTGCCTCACTGCAATCTTTAAAGGTCGTTTTCTCATATTCTGAGTCTGACATTTCCACTCCAGTAGCACGTACAGACACCAAACCTTCCAGTTATATTCCTATCAATAATCTGATGCTTTTACAGAAGGGTTTGTTCATATATCATTCATAGCCTGAATTATATCACATTTTATACCAAAAAAACATGGCGAAATATATGATGAATATTTTAGGGCTGTTGACAGTATGTTCTGATTTATGGAGTGATAAAAAGAGATATCCAAAATCCCTTCTGTAAAATCCTTAGATTCTAATATGACTACAAAATGAAACAAGAATTTTGAACCTGGCTTTATCCAATGTTCAGATTTGTGTTCCTGAAACGTGTTAAAATATGCGCATATTTAATGAGATAATGGCTAATAATAAACAAATGTCTTAAGTTATTAACTGGAGAAAGGTCTAGCTGATATCTTCAAGTAAAACAAACGCCCCTGCGAAATTAACCATTGTAGACCATGGTCTACCATGATAGAACATGATTATAATGGTATAACCATATCTGACCATGGTTTCTTCCCCATGGTACTGTGACCATCATGGTATGTTGTGGTCAACTATGGTATTACCATGGTTGGCAATGGAATACCATGGTGACCATGGTTACGTTTCGCAGGGGCGACCCTATTCACCTGTAGTGTCTCGCCTTATGTCGCCACATGTTGGTTCTATTTAATCCAATGGCATGGACTTTTGACACATACATTTAGCATACACAACAGAACCATTAAGTCACAGAAACACAATTTGTCTAATAAAAACCTTTATTAGCACAACATGAAAAGTTAACATTGACTGATTAAAACACATTATAAAACGACCTCAAAATGGTATCACAAATGTCATTCAAATGGTGTCAGACATGTTCCTTAAAATAGCAAATGTCTGGAAACACTAAACATAACTCAAAAGTCAAAAACATTCCTAACGGAGAACCTTGTTAGGCAAATTACCCTACAAGCCAATTGTCAGGCTCATCGCAGTCAATACTAAAATAAAAAGTGTGCGTGCGTGTGTGCACACGCACAGACTCCCTGCATCCTGGAGGACTCACTCTGCCCCCTAGTGGACAGGTGTACTCTCTGCCCCTAATGCAGGAACCTCAGGTGCATATAGAAACCTCTGGGGTACATGGGCAGATTCTGGTAGGTACTTTTAAAGACTTTGAATTTGATTTGTTGTACATAGAGAACAACAATATGACATCAAATGTTCCAATTTAAAATAATGTCTGAAAACACTGAAAGGTCCAATGTCATGCTTTTCCGGTTATATCTCTCACAGGCTCCGTGCTCTAGTCTACTGGACTCTATGGGCACTACCGTATCATGCAAGCATTCACCTACTGACATTTATATAGACGCAGCCGGCCCCGGGCGGGCCTACCTGAATGCATCCGCATCTCACTTCCGTATAACAGGAAGCCCCGCCTCCTGACCATCATGCTTTACTCTTCAGCGAGCGGAGGTCGTAGCCTAGCACTGAGTCCGAGACGTCTTTTTTTAGGGAAAGGAAGAAATAGAAAGAAAGAAAACAAGTATTTTTTGAAATCGTGCCCTGGCTTAAATAGCGGGCGAACGCCCATGGAAGTCCACTGCCCAGGGCTGTACTCTCCCTGGGTGGTGATCATGGCGACGGGTGCGTGGGCTACTCGCTTATTGCTAGAGATGCCCCCGCCTCACCAGGTCAGAGCGATTATTGGGCCGCAAGGCCGAATCCGTAGCTTGGTCCACGAGCCTTGCCCCAGGCCCGGTTCCCCCGGGGACCGGTGGCTTCACATGATATAGGGTCCAGGGGCGGCGGGTGCTGTAGGCTAGGGAAGGCTAAGCCTTCCCAAATATTTGTGTCACTGCATCCTGGTAAAATACAAATACAATGTATAATGTCTGTGTCTTTGACATTAGCGCTGCTAGCCACCTGTGCCCTGTATACGAAGCCAGTTCAACAGACCCTGGATATGTTTGAGTAACAAACGAGATCTCGCCAAGCGGTCCTACGACGCTGGTTATCAACTCTGTAAATCAAGCCAGGGCTTCTCTCTCCAGCTGAGAGCACGTTCACGTGAAAGGGGTGGGGTTAGCTACATTTGACCAATCACAAACAGGGACAAGTGTACTGACAGCGCAGTTCATATTCGACAAATATGAACTTTAAACATATAATCCAGGATACAAGCCACAGAGTTGCACCTGCAAGGTGAATACAGAACAACTGGTTAAACAAAATAACTAGGCCTCCCGAGTGTTTGAAAGCGTATAGTTTTATGATATTACTGCCCCATCTAAGACACGAGTGGATCTGACTTTAATTACATTTGTCTTAGAACACTCTACATTTGTTAGAGTGTTTCGTCAACTTAATGTGTTGCTTAAAATAATACTTCTGCATCCAGTCTGTGACACTGTGAGTGTTGCACAGCCAGATGAGGCTGGAGAAGCTGACTCAGATCAGGAAATATATGATATATTATAATATTATCGATGATCGACTGATTGATGATGTAATATGAATGATAAGTGCGACACGTTGGCGTCTTCTCTGCATACGGCAGTTTAAACTGTATTTCCTTTATCCTGTAATATGACTTGAGAGATTTAAACTCCGCACACTGAGTTCATCTCTTTTCTATAGACGCCGGAGGCGGGCAGCGTCAGGAAAAAGAAGTTATTTAGCCTTCTCAAACCTGAGCCTCACGCGCCGCCTATGGGGTCGACCCTACTTCATCACAGGGTGCCGTGTGATGTCCCTGGGATATCACGCCGCATGGCACTTTCCAAAGAGGACCGTGTTGATCTCCTGGGAGCCCCCGTCTTTATGGAAGGGCTCTATGGATCGATCTCCCTGCTCACGGGATGAGGAGTAGTCGCAGCGTGGCTGATTCTTGCCCATCCCCAGCAGATAAACACTGTCCTACACTCCCCGCCCCCGCTGTAAACACCAGTTTAGGGAGCCAGCAGGAGGGCGTGTGCACGTGAGTGGAATAAACCGTGCGCTGTCAAAGCACTGTGCGGGTTCAAGAGACGCTATTGCCGGCGTGCTGTTGTCAAAGAACACACCTTGCCTGGTATAAGGGCTCCGATTAATGCATTTCACCGTTAAATGGGAAATACAGCGTTAATACGTGGCGCGCGGCCACGTGAAAGTGGCCGCGGTGTGTGTGTGTGTGTGTGTGTGTGTGTGTGTGGAAAATGCATTCAGTAAAAACGATTGCATTTATCTCAGAGTAAGAGTCATCTCTCTCCACAATTCCACTTTTCCCCATAATGTCCGTTTCAAAGAGACGGCATTGTGACGGCTTGCGCGGTCTCCCCCCTCCCCGTGAGGGCGGGCCGCGGTGCGTTCAAAGACCTCAGTAGAGAGAAGAGTCACCACAGTGGGCGCTCCTCCTCCACAGGCTTTCCTGCAGACGAGGGACGGCGACGGTGAGACGAAGGGAGAGGTGCCGGCACGGAGATCCCGTGCCTCCGTGCCCTCCACCTCTTCGGCCCACCCCGTGTAACCGGCGTGCCAGCACTCACGGGGACGGGGCTGCACGTCTTTACGGATCTGACTGGCGGGGGGACAAAATCTCTCCGTCTGGGACGAGAGGGCGAATCCCGCCTCCCTCCCTGTATAATGCACAGATCACTACACTTTCTAATAAGAATGAGGTTGATCTGTATCCAGCCCTTGGGGGTGGACGCGTTTGCACACGAGCCATGGCCACGGAAGCTGCTATTCGCCTTTCCACCGCTGCTTCTCATTCTCCCCCTCCTGAGGAGAGTGAGGCGAGAACGTCTGGCAGTCATTCTGGTAGCACCAGATCGCGTCAAGGCTACGGGGTACTCAGAGATGACACAGATGAAGGTGGGCCAGCCCTGGGCAGTCCAGTTCTGGGGGGCGATGTCTCAAGAGGCAGGTGCAATCGGGGCGTTACCCACTCTGGGCCGTCCTCTCCAGGCTTGGCTCCTGAGGGGGACAGGCTGAGACAGGGTGGATTGTCTGATAGTGTTATTCAGTCTATCCAGGCAGCTAGAGCAGGATCCACCACAGCCTGTTACAGGCCAAAGTGGCTGGGATTCCAGCGATGGCGTGAGGAGCGGAGAATAGAGCCCCTATCTTGTGAGTTAGGCTCTATTGTATCCTTCTTACAGTTACTGGGGGACAGGGGGCTTGCTCATTCAACAGTGAAGGTGTATGCAGCAGCCATCTCGTCCTGCCATGAGGGATTTGACGGCAGGTCAATTAGTCAGCCACGAATGTTGCGGTTTTTACAGGTGGTCAGGAGGCTGCGCCCAGTAGTGCGCGCCTCCGCCCCGCAGTGGGACCTGCCCCTAGTGCTCAAGGCTCTGGCCTCGGGGCTGTTTGAGCCTCTGGAGCTCTCCTCCCTGAAAGCACTGTCGTGGAAGACAGCTTTGCTTCTTGCCTTAACGTCAGCCAAAAGAGTGTCCGAGTTAACTGCTCTGTCGGTACACCCAAGCTGTTTACTGATCCGGGGTGACCGGAGTGGGCGACACTCAGGTTCTTGGGCACAAAGGAGGGGTTCGGTCTAAGGAGTGCGTTCAGGTCGAGGGCTATTCAGTTAGGGAGTTTTAGTCTTCCACCCCATGGTGGGGGCTAGGGAAGCTAAATTAGCATGTTATGTAGAGTGCACGGCTGCTCTGAGATGCACTGAACAGCTGTGTGTGTGCTTCGGGGGCGGGGTGACTGGAAAAGCTCTGTCCAAGAATCGCCTGGTAGGCTAGCTTTGTGGAGGCATTGCACACGCCTACGAGCAGGCAGGGAGAGCCTGTCTCACGGGAGTCCGTGCACACTCCACACGAGCTGTGGCTGCGTCGACAGCTTTATTCAACGGTGTGAGTGTGGAGGATATATGCACGGCATACATATGCATCTTGGTCAACGCCAGGCCCCTTCATAAAGTTTGATCTCTGGGATAGGTCTGGCTCTTTCTCATCGTCTGTGCTTGCTGGGGCAACACAGGACTGCTGAGGAGGGGGGGGGGCTGTGGGTCAGTGGGCATCTGACCCCCTCCCCGGGCATAAATGCGCTTACATTTCTCCGGACCCCTGGAGGGTCGCGGGGTGACATAATGCACTTTGGGCCTTTACAGGGCTATGGGCTCCCCTCGCCTGCCTGGGGGCAGGAGGGGGAGAGCCCTCCATACTGTAGTCCATACACACTCTGCACAGGGTCAGTGTCTGAGGGTGGGGACATAGGGGGCACTGGCTCTCTCCCCGTGCTCTTTAGGGACTCAGGAGAGAGGGTGCATAGTGAACCCATACAGGGCTGCAGACCTTCCCCGTCTGCCTATAGGCGGACGCAGGGGAGTCCTCAGCACTGTTTTCGAGCACACTTTTTTGCGTGGCAAGCGTGTCGGGGTGTGCTCTATCGGCCGCAGCCCGGACTTCTCCACGGTTACAACCGAGGGAGAGGTGAGTGAGGCGCAGCGGCTGCTAAAGCCTGTCAGGGATAGTGAGGTGGAACGGTGTGTTGGACGACAGTGCGTGCATACATCGGGGCTCTGCCCACTGTACCCATAGAGTCCAGTAGAGGGCGGAGCCTGTGAGAGATATAACGCCGGGTTACGTATTGTAACCCTTGTTATATTAACACAGGCAGAGCCCTCTACCTTGGGGGCACTGTCTGTCCTATACCGCTCGCTGAAGAGTGGTGTAGGATGATGGTCCTTTTATACGGAAGTGAGATGCGCGCGCATTCAGGTAGGCCCGCCCCGGGGCCGGCTACGTCTATAGAAATCTCAGTAGGTGAATGCTTGCATGATAAGGTAGTACCCATAGGGTCCAGTAGAGGGCTCCGCCTGTGTTAATATAACAAAGGGTTACAATACGTAACCCGGCGTTATTACCCGTCCCCTTGTGTTATGAAGGTTGTTCTGCATGTAGACGGTCTGCAGAGTCACAAACCCTCAAAGTGCACCCTGTAGCGAGTAAAACTCTAACACAGAGAAGACCTGTCTGTGCTGCCCCAGAACGCCTCGTTGGACATTTCTCTTTTTCTTCCTGGGTACAGTGACGTGCCCATACCCAGATGGACCCATTGGTCCAAATGGACCAATCCGTGGAGCCGTTACCTTAAGTGCGTGGATTGGTCCAAATGGACCAATCCGCAGACTTCCCCACACACACACTCAATATTTTCTCAGCTGCAGCTCCGCCGATTTCTCGTCCCTGAGACGCGGCGAGGCTGTGAGTCGGTGTGTGAGCACACACACAAACTCCCAGCCAGGCTGCGGGTGTGTGTGTGTTCGGGCTGACGGCCACTGGGCTCATTGGGAGAGGGGGGGGGGCAGGAGCTCCAGCAAGCCGTTTAGGACAGAGAGTGAATACACATGCTATACAGAGATACTGTATGAGAAACCAATGTGAGTGTGGAACATTGAACAATGTAAATATATTCTAGTAGACCTCAACAATGGAATTATGATCAGTAGAAATGGCCGTGACATGTGATATTTAACATAACTGACCCTCAAAAACATTCCTAACAGAGAAACTGTCCAACGTCAGCTATTACATTTGGCCATTTTTATTTTGAGCGCTTGGACTTTGGTTGAAAGCTTGTTTCCATCCAGGTTCATCAACAACTTTTGGAAGACTTCTAAGGTGAACTTAAGGTTCGATGGGTAGCTCAGGTTAAGTGCATACATCAATCCAAACAGCAAGGCACATGCACAGGCCACATTCCCCAGGTCATTCAGAACTACTACACCCTCTATGGCAATTCCGATGTCTTCAGGCTTTTCTGTGACATCCACTCCCTCTTTTCGGATGACAGACTCCCATCACTGTCTCTGCAATCTCCTTCTTGGCCTCAGCCCTGTCACCGCTCTGTGGAACACAAACAGAACATTATGAAGCTCTGCACTGATCAGATTTTAAGGGTCCAAAAAATGTTAACACCCTTGAACACTAAGACATCTGCATAATAATGTAGCGAACTGGCAAGGACGGGGGTCCTAATTGGTGGAACTGCCGCGGGGTCCTGCTTGCACATACAAAGGGACCATATTTCCTGTTCTGTCTCACGCTCCCTCATGTGTGTATTTATTGCCCTTCCTAGTCTGTGTATTCGAGAGCGTTTTGGTGTGGTGTGTATTTTAGTTTTGTTGTTTAATAAACCATTTTATTTGACTGATGACTCCTTTTTCATGGTCACCACAATAATTTAAACTAGAAATGGTGCAGAGACCTCCCTCCATGAATGCATGTTGTGGCTCTGTGCCCGTGCATGTGAGCAGGACATGTTTGGTATTGCTGCATTTGTTAGGTCAAGAGCTTTATGCCAGTCAAAACCATGTGTCTCTGTGACCTTCCCACGTTAAGATATGGCCGTTTCAACCCCCCTCCCACCGGCCATGTTTGGTCAGCTCTGTGGCGCCCCCAGCGGTTCGATGCACTCCCCCCACACACCCCAGGCTAAACCCTGTGTCTCTAGTGCCCCCACACTGGGAGCTGTTTTGTTTTAATTTGGGGATCCGCTGCAGAATGGGTTCTTCTTTAACCCATGCTACACCCTTCCACTGAGTTTCATGAACATTGGTCTGGTACTTTGTGTAATCCTGCAGACTAACAGACAAATCCATACACGCGACCGGAAATATTACTCTCCTCCAAGGTAATGAATACAAAATAAGATAAAAATGACTTGCCAAATACTCCCCAACAAGTGTTCCACTGTCCTCATGGGGGTATGTACAGAGACATTTGAGGATGCACTCCCGTCTTACTTCAATGTCATCACTCTGCACAAAGGAAGAATAGATCAATTGAAAATGAGTGTTGAACCTGTCACGCCCTCCACCTCGCTCTCCTCTCTGGTCTCTGTGTGGGCGTGGCTGCAGGCTCCAGGTGATACATCCATCAGTGGTCCATCATCTCTCTTATCACCACCATAGGCGCGTTCACACCAAGTACTTTTCCCATAAAGGTTCCTGAGAACTCATGAACTAAGTACAGATCGCGTTCACACCGGAAATTAGTTCCTGGGGGTGGATTAGGCAAATGAAGCCGCTGACGTCACTTCTTCTTCTGCTTTGGGCTTACTGGAAGGCCGCAAACAACTTCACGGCGTATACTGCCGCCCAAAGTCCCCGGCCGGAAGTCCCCGGAGTTGGGGACTGGCTTCAGTAGAAGCTGCTGGTAGTCCCAGCAGCTTCTACTGAAGCCTTCCGAGTAAATGGCCAGAACGCCGACACCTCCTCATCTCCACCGCTCCCACGTTTTATTTTGTGTTGCCATAAATTAGTCTCTCTGCGTTTCTGCGCTGGGCTAATGCTAATGATGCTAATGCGAGCATAATAAAATGGCGGCTTCACAAACATTTTTGGGAGCTTGACGGGGCGTGGTTTGCAATCCGCCCAGCCAATCAGACACAGGAACCTTTTTCTCCCACGAAAGTCGGAAAAGGGGGGAAAAAGGTTCTCTATAATTAATTTAGTTCCTGGGACTTTTTGGTGTGAACGCAACTCATGCAGTACCAACCCCGGCTTTTCAACCACTCTTGCTCTCACGTGAGTTCTGCTGGCTCTCTTTTATATGTTATGTATCTATGACCTGGTTACTAATAGTGATCTCCGTCTGTCACCTCTGGTTCCTGCCTGCCAGCCTACCTGCTCCCCTACGTATCAGCCTGCCTGTAAAGATTAAGTTTGATAGATTAATAAAGCAGAATAATTTACCTTGTCCATGACTGCAATGGTGCTCCAGATTTCTTTTCCTGCAGCACCTCCTTTGTTGATGAGGACTTTTACCAGCTGGTCAGAGCACTCATCCAGTTGAGATAGGCATTTTGATGTCAGAGGGACAGTGGTAATTCGCATGAACTCCCTGTTGATCTGAAAACACATGAAGATGGCAACATCCAAAAGCAAAGTTAAATTGGTTAACCATTCTCATTTAATCAAAATGTCCAGTGTCAAAATGTTAACATATGGTGCAAAATTGAATAGCATATTACTTCATTCATTTCAAACAGAGCCGGCCATCTGCTTTTAAAATCTGCAACCAGTGGCTGGTCCTGGACAACCTCTTGTCGTCGGTATGAGAAGGTCCTCTCCAGTTTTTCCTTCACAACCACCTGGTTGTTTCTCTTCTGTACCTCAGTCAGCAGTGCAAGTCTTTCATTTGCAAGGCTTTCTTTGTTTCCAGTGGACAGTAATTCACTTCAGCCTTCTTTGGTTTCTTCACATCTAAGGCTGCCTTGCCCTGGTCTTGTGATTTGTGCTTGAGGGAGTTGACACAGATTTCAGGGCAGCCGAGTTTGCCAAGCCTTGAACAGAAGTTTGCCATCTTGTACTTCAAGCTCTGCTTCCAACCTTCACAGCCTGTTGTGGACCCTCGCTCTGTCAAACATGGATGGGTCTTGACCAAAGCTTCAGCTACATTGCTTATCTGTACATTGTTGGGGTACGATGTGAACATTTTCTCTGATAGGCCTTCAAGAATGACTGATTTAATCTTAGGGCCAGGAATAAGTGGCGTGCCATTTGCTTGTAAGTCTTGGTTTCCTTTTTCAAGCTGCATCTCCGTATTTTTAGAAATTAAAATCAATGTTGATATGGCGTAATTTGAATTAAATACACTATTTAATTTAAATCACGCCATATCAACATTGATTTCGAGGGAATAACAAAGACATCCGGCCAGGTGCATGATCTTGACTCGGGAGAGGATGACAGTATTACTGTATCATTGGTGCCACGTGATGAAATGGAGGAGGCGTCCTCTGATTCCGGATATGAAGTTGAGGGACAAGGCTGGAATATGAGGACCGGGGCTTGAGCGATGATCTCTCTCGGTTGTCCTCAGACGAGCCCTCCATCGTTGCTTCCAGTCATCCCGGTTCTCCCTACATCTGGCCAGTTCATTGGTACTTTGTGCTCCTACGTCATGCTTGAGTACGTCCACGTACGTCTGTGCGGGACGTCCTCGTGACGGATGCCCGTGTGTTGGGTGTATGTTGTGATCAGTCTTAAAAGTACTTTTGTCTTTGATTTCACTCGTTGATGTTAGGTTAACATACTGGTTGTCAAAGTCAACATCCATGTACTGGATCCTAAATTCAACATCATCCAACCCAAAGAATGTCTTGATCTCAAAGAGAAGCCGGCATTCCTGACTGGAGGATACGTTTTCTTGCATCATTCTCTTCAAAGACAACACGCAGTGTCACAGGTCCAGCCATCATTCATCCTGAAGCCAACCATTAACTGATGTTTAGCTGACAGTGAGTATGTCACATTCTTAAAGCAGTTTGTGTGTCTTGCTACTTGCTTGAAGAAGCTGTGCTTGGCCTCAAATCGCATGGTCCATAAACCAACTAAAGGGAGCGGAGGAGCGGCGTGGTGGGAGAATGTAGGAAGGTTGAAGACCAGATGAGCCGCTGCATTCTGGATGAGCTGCAGAGGTCGGATGGCACATGCAGGTAGACCAGCCAGGAGGGAGCTGCAGTAGTCTAGGCGTGAGCTGACGAGAGCTTGGACCAGAACCTGCGTGGCTCTCTGGGTCAGCTGGGGACGCATCCTCCTGATGTTGTAAAGCGTGTATCTGTAGCAGCGGGTTGTAGCAGCGATGTTTGCAGTGAAAGACAGGATGTTATCTAGGATCACACCCAGATTCCTTGCAGTCTGAGTCGGGGAAACAACAGAGGGGCCGATGTTGATAGTTCGGTCAAGAGTGGGACAATCTTTTCCTGGAAGAAAAATCAGTTCAGTCTTGTCAAGGTTGAGCTTGAGGTGGCACTATGACATCTTTTGATATATGATCCGTACATATTGTATGAAAGCTGGGATTCCACAGATTCCATTGGTATAAGTCTCATCACTGTACGATAGGGGTGTACCGGTTCACAAACGTTTCGGTTCGGTACGTACCTCGGTTTTTAGGTCACGGTTCGGTATGTTTTCGGTACAGCAGAACAAATTATCACAAAACATAAAATATTTTTGGGATGTTTTTAATTATTATTAAACTGTGAATAATGTATTCAAATCAAATCAAGTTTCATTTATATAGCACATTTATAAACGATGTTTGGTGTAGCCAAAGTGCTGTACATATAATAAAAATAGCCTACAGTAGAGACACTTTACAGCAAATACAACAGCACAGATTGTTCAGAATATCAGTATGAGAAAAACGACTCCCTCCATCCTTAGACCCTCTGTCCTTAGACCCTCACATCATACAAGGAAACCCTTCCAGAGAAAACCCACAGTTTAAGGGGACATGGGTGAAACCTCAGGGAGAGCAACAGAGGAGGGATCCCTCTCCCAGGACGGACAGACGTGCAATAGATGCCGTGTGGAAATCGAAGAGATAATACATTTTACAGCATATAGACCGAACTATTAATAGTTCTAGTAAAACTAGTATTCACTCCAATATAATAAAATAAACATTAAGGTGCAGCATTTCGATGAACTGAAATAATCTGTACTTGAACTGTATAGTACTAGTACTCAACTAAGCAGACAGCTTGCTTGTCATTGTATTTTCATGTTGTTTAAAGAAAGATGAACTTGTCCACATTGCTTGCCGAAAGGGCAGATCTGCTGGCACTAGCAATGTCTCCTGCTGTGGAGAATACCCTCTCTAGGGACAGAGGTAGCAGATACAGCCAGGTAGCGCTTTGCTACCATGGCAACATAAGGATATTTGCCGTTTGTAATAGCTTTGGCTCGGTCTGAACTCTCTGCGAGTGGTGGAGGCTTACATGCTAGTGGGAGTTGGGTTTGCACTTCAGTCTTTTGGTACCGGTGATATTCACGTTCGGGTGATGCCTTTTCAAGTGTGTGCAAGTGTGACGTATTGCCAGCCGCGTAACCAATGTTAGTTGAACAATGCTGACAAACAGCGTTGGTTCGGTCCACCTGTCTTTGTCCGTCATCCTTGTACGTAACTGCGAAACCAAAATGTTCCCAAACCGGAGACTTCAATGATGCTGGAGGATTTTCGAGCTCAACTTTATCTGCGTTCGCCATTTCGACAGTTCCTCAAATTACTGACTACATTTGAACGCATCCCTGTGACCAGCTCTCATAGTATGCCTCTCGTCTAATGAAATGACTTGGTCACTCTATGACACGTTGAAATTACCGAAGGGCCCATACCGAATATTTTCGGTACGAATACCGTTACACCCCTACTGTACGACCAAAACTCACTAAACTAGCAGCCAGGAAAGAGCAAGAAAACAACAATAAAGATGTCTTACCTGTTTCGTGATCAAAAGAGGCTGAAGGTTAATCCAATGTCTCTTTTGAAATGATTACTGATAATCCATCATGATATTTATTGTAATAAACAGGGTGTATTGGTTAGCTGGCCGTGGCATCTGCTTTCGGACATACCGTGTGTGCGTCCATCATTCTGACTGACCAATGGTTCACTTGGATTTATGTTCGTTTCTTGTCAGGTCTCTTTAACAGGAAGAAAGGTAAAAGCCTATCTTTAATTATTCCTCAGTCTACATTTCATCGTGCGTGCTGTTATGTGAACATGTGAAGATAAACAACTGCAATCTGATCAAAACATGGGCTTCGGGTCCATACACCGTCAGTTGTTGGCCCTCCTGTAGGAAAAACACAACATGTGATTAGCAAATCAAAAAAGCAATAGATGGAGAATGTGTCGCTGTATTTACTCTCAGAGGAAAACTCTTTCCTGAAACAGATGAATGGAAACAGATGCCTGGATAGATATGGGCGATAGCTTCACCTAGGAAATCAAATACTGTCTGAGACCGAAACTCCCTTGTGTTTTCAAGGCCGAAATACCATTTAACAGTCCAAAGGGTTTTTATCAACAGGCTGATTGTTAGTCCTGAGGCCTGTACTACGAAGCCGGTTCAACATAACCTGGATATGTTTCAGTTCATACTTCTGCATCCAGTCTGTGACGCTGTGTCGCACGGCCATATACGGCTCAGCTGACTCAGATAAGGAAATATGATACATTATGATGTGATATGAATGATAATGGGACACATCGACGTCTGCACTCAGTGCCGCGGACTGTACGTAATGTTACTGGTTACTGATGTTGTGGCAGATATTTCAGTAAGCTTTCTTAACGCTAATGGTATAATAGTCAGACTGCTCTGAAGATGGAGGTGATATTCTATTCATGTTCACGTTCAAACAGTCAGTTGATTTTTCCCGGCAGTTTTTCTGTATTTCCTTTCTCCTGTAATATGACTTGATCGCTTTAAACTCCGCACTACTCCGCACTACCAATCAGAGCTCAGTAGCTCTGATTGGTCAGCAGGCGGTGCTTTCACTGCGTTGAGCTCTTAGCCTGCAACCTAACCTGCTCCGGAGCAGGCTAGCCGTTCAGCATAAGTTACCATGGAGATCTAGTCCACTAAGAAGTGAACTAGCGTCGTAGGACCGGAAACCCAGAGTTTTCCCTGAAGTTAGAGAAGATCCGGCTTCGTAGTACAGGCCTCTGGTGTACTAAGATGTTAGTATTTTCTATTTATGTGAATTTTGGCCCAGTGTGTGAAATTGATTGGTACTGCATATGTCAGCTGTGTGTGCAGACTAGGGTGGTGACTGCTTCCTAGAATCTGATGCCAACTGGCATTCTAAGCATTTACAGACAATTCTTAGCTACATTACAGATGTAGCACTGCAGATCAGACTCAAATGGGTGTGTCCCAGTCAAAAGCCCAGTGGATACCAGTGGCTGGGGGCGTTGCACAATTTCCCCATTTGTTCAATTACAGGATTTAACCATGAGATGGCGCTTCATTCACAAAATACACAAATACAACTGGGTGTTGTTGAACTTAGTCTGTTTGCAATGTTTGCAGCTCTGCAGTTGTGTTTGCTGAATACTGTAGCATGTAATCTCTTATTTGTTACTGTATGGTTTTCACAGGCTACTATAATGAAAAAACATCAATATTTTAGAACAAATAAAGTATATAGTTTGCTTTATGCAGTATATTTCTTGTAATATTGTTGGGGTGTTTTTACACAGTACAGTAGATTGAAGTAAATCAACTTATACATTAAGATAAGATAAGATGGACCTTTATTAATCCCGTGGGGAAATTCAGTAGTTCAAACAGCAACAGGGTGAGAGTGAAAAACAGGACGGCACAGATTCACACAGATTAATCAAATCAAAAATAAGATGAGCGATAAAAATAATAATGAGAAACTATGAAATAAGAAATGAATAAAACTAAAATGTAATTATCATATCATATATTATAATGTATTGTATTATTAAGTAATATCATACATTAACCCCATTATAGCAGATGCCACATTAAATGGATGAACACATGTATGCATCAATAATTACAACAGAGTATTTCTAAATACAAGTTGTAAAAATACTTATATGTATTTAATATTAACCCTTTGGAGTCGACCGTCACGCCGGCGTGATCAGATCACATGACCTGTTCAAGCCGGTGCCGCATAAAAACAACAGTCCGGACAACATTGCCGTGTGTTTCTGTTGAAAGTACTGGCTTGAGACTACTGTATATCCCAGTCTTTGATTCATGCAAAAAGACCCAGTAAACACGGTGATATAAAGTTAATACAGATATATTTCAGAAGTATGAAATATGGAAGCACATATTTTAATATCTTCGCCATATTTGATCATTTTACAAAATGGAAAATACTGGAAACTGTAGATCCTGCTCAACAGGATGTATATGCATTTCAAAGCAACAAAACAAAAAAAACATCCAGTTAAAGTTTGAAATCGCACTTGTTTAGTAGACCATGCGTCTTGATACTTTCACTTGTAGTTTAGTGGATCACTGGTGTTAAGTTTGATGTTATGAAGGCTACCCCAACATAACTGAACCACCACTGCTCTATTTGACCCGTTTTAAATATAAAGCTACGATTCTATCCTAGCAACACTAGGTAACCGGGACTTTAAAACCTAGATAGGCTTCCTGGATATCTCATAACTGAACAAGAATACACTGAAGTTAGCCCCCTAGCCATTTAAGCTAATTGCATAGGGGTTACGTTTAGGAAAGAGTTCTAGGTAACCAACAGGCTACCAACTAGGGGTATGATGGTATACAGAAGTCACTGTTTTGTTCGTACATGTGTTAAAAAAAATCAAAGTTCAGTGCAAGTTCATTACATCGAAAAACATAAAAAATAAAAAAAACATGATGAAAATCCGTCTACGATGATGGAGCAAAACAGACACACTGCACTTGCCCCACACACAACTCTCTCTCTTATATAGTTTCAGCAATGTGATAGAAATGTGCATATGCATGTGCTGCTATTAGAGCAGTAATGGATCTAGCGGAAAGCATAGGATGACTCATGCAGGTATTCAGAATAGGGGTAATGGGGTTTAGAAAGGCAAATTCAATTGGCTGACTGGCTGAATTCATAGCGATTTTTCAGTCTCGATGTTCCACCTCCCAGTCTAACATATTTGTAAGCAGCAGCTCCATTTATCATACATATTATATTTACCCTTAAAAAAAGTATAATTCAGTTACCACCACCCTCCCATTCTGTATACCCCAGACAAGATTGAAGACATGTGGGAGTTCGAGACTCCAGGCTCATTTCCAAAGTGAGTCAGCAGGTAGTAAACAGACAGCAGACTGGTGGCACTGGAACAAAGCCATACCTTTCTAATGAGATGCCATGTTCCTGTTACTTATGCCCATTCTCTGAGATGAATACTAAAACATTGCTGCAGTAACAGTCATAGGCGTTAACAAGGACATGTTCTGCTGTGTGTTATTCAATGTTAAAATGTCATGACAATCCTCAGGTATCAAATCATAACGGTGATAGCATTTATTTTAAAACCCTTGTACTTTGTGAGAGGTTTCCAAAAGCATCTACATCGTACATCGTGCTGGCACTAAAGTAAGCCACATTTGCCGATGAAAGGAAATTTAAAGCATGAAGCGATGTTATGTTTTCATATGTAAAAAGAAATGGAAAGTAGTTAGCAGGACATGAAATGCTTGATGGACACAAGAGTTAGAGGTCACGGCCATTCCAGTGCTTTATGAAGCTGTGTTTCGATGCCTTGAGATGTACATATTAAGATAGTGCAGTTTATCGTGTTGGCGTGATCACAGTTCATCCTGAGGGGAACATGATTGTCTGCACCAAATATAAATCCAACAAATCGAGAAGTAATAATAAAACCAACAAGTGACTATAAAAAGTCGGACAGCTCTGAAGATCATTGATATCTGTACTTTTTTGATTTACCTTTTTATACAAAACAACCCTTATTGAGACGGTAAACCTGGGGCAATAGAACATAAAGGAACACGTGTTTTTAGCCTAGAACAGGGGTCGGCAACCCGCGGCCCTTTAAGCCCTCTGCTGTGGCTCCCTAGAACATAAAGGAACACGTGGATTATGTTTTGAAATAAGAATCCAACAGGCTGCGTGACCATAGGCTTTCAATGTGTTGTCACTTGCATCATGCCACCCTGAATGACCAATGCATGTCAAGGAATCATCAAAGTCATACGCATCTGTCCTCTGCAGAACATGGATGTACTTCACAAATGTATTTCAATTGAAAGAAAACGGCATGATAATACGAGTCAACAGTCTACAGAGACGCCAGCAGCACTGTGACGCTGTGCTTCCAGCTAACGGCACGCTAACATGTTAAACACAACAATGCTTAATGTGACACCTCTGGGCTTTTGAGTTATTTCAATTATGACAAAAGTGCTGTCTTGTAAGTTAAAAGTGCTCAAACACAAGGGAGAATTGCTTATTTACAACATTTCTATTTGTAATAACTTCAATCCCATCCAGCACATTAGGGATGAACAGACACACCCACAGAAGCCATGTTTACCCTCACTAATGCTCTCTGAATAAGAGCACAAGCAGCATGCGTGTGTTCAGTCTGACTCATCTCAGTAATTAACTCGGCAGACACAACCCAACACACTCCATCTCGGTATGAGGTCCAGCCATCTGGAAAGCAGGAGCCAATTCAAGCCAGGCCTATCAATATGATCCCTGCCTAAATCAAACATAATGCTCTCTGCTGTATGTTGGCACACCTCCCACACACTGCGAGACAGATATAGGACACGGTTCATTGGGTTCATGGTGCGTCACCGCCCAGCTGGGCCACTCTTGGCTCTCGAACCATCCACATGTCGCCTACGGGATGATGCTGACTGCTCCATGATCCCTTCACTAGTGTGAACACCTGGCTGCAGCCAGAGACCAAACACAAGAGAGGGCCGCACCTCCAACAGGTGTCTGTTAGTCACTGATGCTAGTTCTCGGAGCAGCAGAGGTGGTCAACATCAAGCAATGGTCCTCCATGGGCGACTGGCAAGTGCGTTAAGATGAGCCCAGAATGACTTTGCTCGGGTCCTGAAAGCTCCGTGACATACTGTACTGACAGTTGGTTAGTTATCAACGGGACCGTTACTTCATTGGACATGGAGATTTTTACCGTCTTTTGTGGAAAAGTAAAAATGTAATCAGTCAAATGTGAAATGAGACAGCTCTGTATGTTGGATACTCTAATTCATTATTCCCTCAGAGGTCAGGACTGGTAAGGTGCCGGTATATTCCATCAGAACTGCTTGTTGGATGTTTGAAGGGCTTTCGGAGCAGTGAGGATGAGATTGGTCCAACCAATTCTGAGAGAAAGTTTGAGTCAAATGTCACCGCATGTGAGTCCTGTTGGTGTGCTTCACTGGCTAGCCATTATCTGTGGCTCTCACTGCGCTCCTGGTGAGGTTACCACTGTTAATGCCGTCTGAACTGGCGGCGTTGTCTTGGAAGAGTAATGATTCACCTCAGATTAACTCTGTGAGCACCGTAGCCAGTGTTTGCATTCACGTCTGTTAAATTAGGGTTGTATAAGGTACTTATCCATATCAAATGTATTAGATGGAGGTCAAAGAAACAGTACCGTCACCGCAGCACATCAATATACTGTTGGGAACGGAGGCAGAAGCTCAGTGTATACAACAAAAGCCCTTTAAACAGCTGTTTACGTTGGCACTATAGCCATTAATCCACTGGTATCTCGCATTTATGTGTGTATGGGAGTGCTGAAAAAAACAATTAAAAATCATGCAGGCTAAATTAACATATAGGACCAATGGATGATTACACAAGGGTCTCAGGTAATCATAGCCTATGTTGATGTCTAACCATCGTTATCCAATCAGATGTAATGAGAGCAACAAACGAAAGTATTGCTGTCACAGATGTTCCTGTGTCTTCTGTAACCTGCTGATGTGCTGTCGAACGCACTGACATTGGATAATCCCTCATACAACCCCACTTCCAAATATCTGAACATAACCTGTTTGTCTTATCAAATCTACCGTGGCATGGACACCTGTTGACAATGCATCACATTCACTGTGCTGGATAGTGGCCGATGCAACCGTGTTTGTAACCATGTTCAATCAGTCAATAGCAGCGACTGGCTACTATTCTGTGTTCTTGTTCGGTTTGTTATGCCTGGATGAACTCCAAACAGCCAAACATTTGGACCAATGGGTGGGCAGATGATCATGTATGATTCAGACTGCTCGTATGAGAATACCTGCCAAGCCACTGGGGTAGTGAACTTCTGATACATGACAAATCAAAACAGCAGCCAAACAAGCTGTGCAGTCAATACGGAGCAGAAGCCATCTTACCCTCCTCCTCTCAATTAGATTGCTTACTTGCCGAGGCATCCCAGTCCATGCCTCTGCACTGACTTCACACTCAGCGGCATTATACACACATAGGAGAAGTTAAGGTTTTAGGGCAACGTTGGAAATCAGATTATTATTATTATATTATTTACAGTCACAAGATGCAGGAATTCAAAAGGTTCAAAGCAGTATTCAATGTTTAGTTCAGATTGGCTAAGGCCTGGGTAAGCAATAAACATGACAGTCATATGTCTCTCTCCATCGAGGCTGAATCATCGTGTTAATCGTTGTCTCATACACTGAACAAAAATATAAACGCAACACTTTTGTTGTTGCTCCCATTTTTCATGAGATGAACTCAAAGATCTAAAACATTTTCTATATACACAAAATAACCATTTCTCTCAAATATTGTTCACAAATCTGAAAGAATGTGTGATAGTGAGCACTTCTCCTTTGCCGAGATAATCCATCCCACCTCACAGGTGTGGCATATCAAGATGCTGATTAGACAGCATGGTTATTGCACAGGTGTGCCTTAGGCTGGCCATAATAAAGCGTCCACAGCGGAGAATAAACAGAAGGGCAACCATGGCAACCATGCGCGGGAAGTCTTAGGACATTAAGGAAATCCATTGCTGTGTCTCAAAGTGAGAACTTCTGGTCTTACATGTCATGTTTTGATGCATAAGTGCATCCCGATGTGAAGTATGGTCAACGACAGGATGAGTACTTGGATGGTGGGCTCATAATGGTGGACAGAGTAGTGTGGAAACCTGGACACTTCTCACGGTCTAAGCTCTCCATCCTGCTAACGGAGGTTACACGAACAGCCGCCATTGTGGTTGCTCAAGTAAACACTACAAATTAAAGTTAAACGTGTTTTTTCACTATTTAAGTAACGTACTACAAGACTGGTACCGAAAATAATCCAATGTTAACCCAACGTTCAATTGAGAAGATTCTAATTATTTAGATCCTCAAAAGATCGTTGGTGGCAAACTGGCTATTAGCACACAGGTTCAGTGTTCGACATGGCAGTGTACTGAGGGAGGTGTCAGAGTTGAGACAGCTCATGGTGTTGAACATTTAAACAATTGTATTGAGGTAGAGTCGCAGCTATTTAACAAACCCAACGGTGTTCCTTCTGAGTAGCGCCCGGCAGCATGTGATGCTTCATTCCTAACCATTTTTGCATGATGCAACATACCAAATGAATGTCTGCTGGAACACCTGCAGCCATGATTTGGCATGAGGTAGGATCCAGCAGCTGCCACTTTCCAATTACCATGATTAAACATGGTGGCCAATGAGCATTTGTGAAAATGAACAATCAGGAAAAGGCTTATAGAAGACTGCAGGTTTGTAAGAAGTGTTTGTTCCTCCATGCAGGATACATGATTCAGGGAAGATACTTTTGGATTTATGAGTACATGTCTTTAAACTAGTACCATTCCAACACAAACCTTAATAATTAATAAGGAAATGTAAAACTATTTCTGAAATGCACAAACAATCAGTGCAGTTTATATAGTGCCATCACTTTGACTACATTCATCAGGACTACCTTTTTAAATACATTTAAATCTGCCCTGTGTCTGTGGTGTGTAAATGAACACACTGACAACTAGATGTTGTGCCAGCAGAAATCTACGGTGGCCCTTAGAGCTCAAATGCAAACAAATGAGAAACAGCAAAAACGCATTATCTTCACACAACACAACCTGTCATGGTTTTGGATTTATGTTCTTTTCATTTTCCACCTTTTTATTTTGAAATGTGTTCCCCCTTGTGTCTTGTCTGGTCCTACTTCCTGTGTCTGCCTCCCTGTCTTTAGTTTCTGATTGTGTTCACCTGTTGCCCCTGTGTTTCTGCCTCCCCTGCCCAGCTGTGTCTTGTCCTGTGATTACCCTTCTGTGTATTTAGTCTTGTCTTCCCCTGTGCTCCATGTCTGTTCGTCGTCTCTTAAAGGTCACATGTTATGTCTACTGATCATATTTCCATTGTTGAGTCTACTAGAATAGATTTATATTGTGCAATGTTCCAAACTCACATTGGTTTCTCACAGCATCTCTGTATAGTATGTGTATTCACTCACTCTTGTTGGAGCTCCTGCCCCCCCTCCCTGTGTGCTCAGTGTGCTCTGATTGGTCGGGATGTTGCGAGGCTCGTTGCGTGGCTCGTTGCTAGTGCAAGTCAATGGCGACTCCCTATTAGTTAGCCAAGGGATCCTGGTGTGTGAGTTGCTCCGGATTGGCCCAAATGGACCAATCCATTTGTTTGCCCTAACGATTCAAAAGAGATGTCAATCATCAAATCGACCGATGGGTTCCAGAGATATGGAAAATCCACCCAAATGAGCCAGAAGTGTTTTTTTTCTTCTACATTTCTCTAAAAAGGATAATTTAACTTGTTTTGCATCAATCTTGATACAGGGTACTTATTATATGTTATAGGTTGGATTCCTAAAGCTATTAGTCTACTATCCCATCATTCAAGGGTGGTTTTCATTATAAGTAATGTTTTCTTTTTGGACGGACACTATAATTTAACTTTCTTTACTATGTTCACTCTGAATTTACTTTAAAATAAAAACATCTATATTGATTCTGACTCTTCTACATCCAACTCACAGGTTTATAATTGCTTTGAGAAAAAATATTATTAATGTACTCCTTTTTAAGTGAAGATATGGTCATTTGTTCTGGGAATGTCATTTTCGAGCCTGAGACCTGAAACAAGTACGAACAGGCAGTCCACCCGAGACCCGTCCTCCAGACCCCTCCACCCACCCTTTGTGCCCTAGTTTCTCTTTCTTTCTTTCCGTTAGCCCTTACCAAGTGAAACAAATTGTAAGAATGACAGTCAGTATTGTGGAGGCTTATAAGGGTCAACGTTTATTAAAATTGCTATATTCCGAGCAGCAGACGGGATACTATCTCGGGAACCTTGAATTAAAAAAAAGAACGTTTTATTCCTCCATTGAAGATGTCACTGAATAATTGCTAAAGAAGCTTCTCAGAACAAAATTATCTTAAGTGGAAATGTTAAATGAATCATGGCCAAAGTGTGTTTTCAACGGGAGAAGAAAGGCCATTAGATAGGAAAATATCAACAGCTATTAAATTATCTGCTCCAAATGGACCCTGTCTTTAGAAACGTGTATAATGGGGGAAATGCAGGACTGTGGAAAATAGTTTCCTCTCATGCCAAAGAGTAATGACTTGTAAGCAGCAAAGCACTGTGATGTGTTGAGGGAGGGCACAAAGGGAAGGGGCAGCAGGCTTGATATTCTCCACCTCTTTACTAAATCATTCAGGCACTGCTCACATTTTCCAGGGCAGCAGCATTCTTTGTTATGGCTTCGGGGGGGCTGGTGACAGAAGCAATGACATAAAGAGGACCCAGAATTGTGAGGAACAAAATATGATCTGGTACTTGGACAGATTATTAAGCCTCGGATGCAGAGCTGGAGTTCAACAAAGGGCTAGTAGGCTGAGTGGAAGTTACTTTATGCCTGCGCCCAACATGAATCACTTGCTTTTTGGGATGTTCCCTTTGCTGTGGAGTGTCTTGGTGTGAATGGTCTGCTTGGATAACATCACAAAGTGCCCTGGGGAACAAAGGGAGAGGGAAATGTTTGCTATGGAGGACTTTTGCTTTGTAGGGGCCAGAGGCAGGAGAATGGAGCCCGGCAGCTTGCTAAAGGGAGTTAAAACCTCTTAAGCCCCATGGACCCAGATCCGGGGCCGAAATTGCGTCATTTGGCAATGGAATACCATGGTGACCATGGTCAACCATGGTTACGTTTCGCAGGGGCTGGCGCACCGTGCTGAGTAGTCGGGACTGGAGCGAAAGCCTCCGCCATGTGACGCAGAAAAACTCGCTGGGCCGTGGCAGACCAGGGAGCTGATGCATTTGGGAGGAAATCCCCCGGAACTCTCAGCGGCTGACTTTAGACCATCTCCGCTGTAGAACACTGCAGATCTTCCTTAGGTGCGGTCCTCAGGTCCAGCATCACCCAGGGCAGCTTGTTGACCCAGTTACCGTAAGGTACCTTTGAGGGCCGCCGGCCTTGAGGGCCGCCGGCCTTGAGGGCCGCCTTCATGGAGCGATGAAAGCGCTCGCAGAGGCCGTTAGCCTGAGAGTGGTATGCGGTAGTCCTGGGCAGCTTAACCCCCAAACTGCCTGCCACAGCGTTCCAGAGCTCGGACGTGAACTGAGAGCCCCTGTCTGAGGAAATGTCTGACGGGGTGCCAAAACGACACACCCACGTTGCAATGAAGGCCCGGGCAACGTCTGCGGCTGATGTCAAAATGAGCGGAACCGCCTCCGGCCAACGGGTCGTTCTCTCCACCATGGTGAGGAGGTAGGAAAACCCCTGAGAGGAAGGCAACGGAGCAACCAGGTCAATGTTGACGTGATCAAACCTCCTCTCAGGCACCAGGAAACGCTCCGGGGCCTTCGTGTGGCGGTGCACCTTAGCGCGTTGACAAGCCACGCTCTCCCTGGCCAAAGTCCTCACGCCCCATTTCAGTCCTTGCCAAACGAAACCTCGCCGCTACCAAACATACCGAAGGTTTAACGCCGGGGTGTGACAGGCCGTGCACAGCCTCGAACACAGGACGCCTCCAGCTGGCAGGGACGACAGGTTGCGCCAGGCCCGTAGAGACGTCACACAGGAGAGTAATGCCTGCGTCGCCAAACACCACGTCCTCCAAGCGCAGCCCCGCGCTCTCCACCTTCAGAGCCTGGACGCCGGGATATGTGACCTGGTCCGCCGCCATGCGAGTATAGTCCAGGCCCAACTGGACGGCACCGATGACGACCCTGGACTTGCCAGCCACGTGCTTAATGTCCGTAGTGAACTCCGATATGTAGGACAGCTGCCGCTGCTGACGTGCCGACAAAGGCTCCGCCACTTTTGACATGGCGAAGGTGAGCGGCTTGTGGTCGACAAACGCCGTAAATTCACGGCCTTCCAGCATGAAACGGAAGTGCCGCACGGCCAAATAAAGTCCGAGGAGCTCCCGGTCAAAGGCGCTGTATTTGCGTTCTCTAGGCGTCAGCTGGCGGCTGAAAAAGGCGAGTGGCTGCCCAGCGCCCTCCACCCACTGCTCGTGCACTGCGCCGACCGCGTAGTCCGACACAACTCAAAGTTTGAGAGGGTGAGGAAGATGAAAACTGAACAAGAATCGACAACTCCACCCTCTGCTCACTCCTTTCCTGTAAAATACAGGTCCAGCCCATACACAGGCTCCATGGTGCTACAGGCATTGCACTTACAACTACAATAAGCATGTAAATGTTAATCTACAGCTCCGGCGATCCACTAGCACAGAGACGCAGCCATCCTCGACAACTACTGTTGCGTCACCTTGGATACGAGTCCAAACAACTCACAGACACACAGGCCAGGGCGCTGACACGGCGCCCTTTGAGCATCAGATCTGCCGACGCTGATTGGCTGAAATTATGTTTCGGCGGCATAGTATACAGATAGCAACAGTCAGCTTGTTGGCTGCTGCTGCTCTGGCTGAGGGCTCCTTTCTACCGCCCGGACGAGAGAGGGTAATGATACACGCTGCGGCCAGGCAGGAAACATGTGACTTATCAGTAACTTTAGACATTGTAAAACTATTTTAAACGAGATTTTATCGTAGATTATACATTTTACTGATACCAATTATATAATATTTACCTTGTTCATTAAAAATAAAAATAAAATATATATTTTTTCAATATATATTTGTATTTATTTTTTATTTTTAATGACAATCAAACATGTGGGAAGAGGGTGGGCGGTGCCCCTAGCGCCCCTATGGGCCGGCCGCCACTGGTTGGAATGTACATGGATACATTTGAATGGGGTGACGATGTCCTCTTTGATTGGATCAAAATGTACATATTCTTCCTGTTATTGCCTGCTTTATTTTACCTAATGCAATATATGAGCCTCTGTCGCTGCCTGTAACAAATGAGATTGCCTTATCATCTCCTCAATTTGCAAAAATAACAACATATACACAGCTCGATCAGATCGCGTTATTTTTAGATGTGACTTTAGAGTAGAGGGGAATTATTGAAACGGGATGGACAGTGTTCCGCGGCATCCACCGCTGCAAAAATGTGGGGCAGGGTTGTATTATCAGCTCCTCTCTTTGTCTGGTTTAAGAGTGGTAACTAGGCTTGAAATATAAGCTGATTGTTATAATGTAACAATGAACTTGAAATGTTAAGGGGAGGGGCATTTATGACCCATCTCTAGGGGTTTGACCAATTACAACAGAGCCGGCCAGCTAACCAATCAGAGCCGACTGGGCTCTGGTTTCAGACAGAGGGTGAAAAGAGGTGCTGCAGCACAGCAGTATGAGAAGAATAACGAGCTTGTTAAGCATTAAAGCCTGGAGACGTGTCCCAGTAGAGACACTACATTCTGATATGAACCTGAAGATGAGCATTAGATATCTTATTTAGCAACAAAAGAACACATGTTCACACAGAAGTGAATGACCTAGCCAATCTGGACAATCTGAGGACAGGGATTTCTCAAAAAGTTCTTGTACTAACTGTTTCCAGCTCATTTAACTGAACTCTGTTTTGGTTTTTTAAACTCATTAAACAAAGATCCAGAGGTCCAACTTCCTGGAACAAGTGCCTCCATTGTCTCATTGTTAAAGGATTTAGTTGGATGGGTCCATCTTTGAACAATGAAAGGGCCTCACGACAGCATGTTTAAAGCCAGTTGAATCCGACTCTCATCTCTCTCCCTTCCCTTTAGCTCCATCCGTCCACTTGGAGCACTGTCTGTTCAGAGTTTCAAACGGGTGTGTTAAAAATACATCCAGAAATGACTTGATGACTGGCTGACTGGTTTGATGCATTCAACTGACGAAGAAGAGAGTAGCAGAGTGACGGACTACTTCATAATTAGTGCCCACAAAGTAAAGGTTTCACAACACAGTGTGTATCATATTACACTTTGGAGAACCGCACAACTCCACAACTCCTCTCTTCCCATGCCTTTGAAGCGAGTGTTTGCAAGATACCTAATTGCTAGTAGGGAAAGGGAAAATGTAGCCTATGTGTTGCATTAGAGTGTACCACAAAAGAAAAATCTAATAGTTCTAAGCTAATAAGTATGTCTTTGTGTTGTTTGTAAGGCTCGACACATGTTGAGTGAGATTCGAACAATGATATTCAGGAAACCAGAGTCAAGATTGCCACAATATTCATCAACGTGAATGATTCAAGGGACAGTTATTATTATATACAGAGTGCTTCGTTAGCCCAATGGTTACTGTACAATAACTGGAAATATAACTTGTAGCGTATACGTCTTATCCCTGAACGAATACATTAAATGTGGGCGCCAGACGGAGGAATATTTAATATAGCCAGCTGTCAAAAAAATGATATGCTTAAACACGCAGAAACAAAGGGATAGCCCGGTGACCTAGCTACTAGGGGAGAAGTATTTTTGTCCTTTGTCACTCAGAGTGTAGTTCAGGGGATAGGGATGATAAATAACAAATAAACAAAGGCAAATAAAGTTTCAGTTTTTTCCACCGACAATCTAAACCCCCCGTCCGAGACCAGCTTTCAATTTCCGTAATGGCTTCCTGAATCTTACCTACAATATATTTTACATTTCTGCCCCTTTTCCAAATAGCTCCATCTGCAAAAAGTGACCAAACCAATATCAGACCCTACTTGAGTATATATATATATATCATTTATCATGATAGAAAACAAAAGAGGACTAATTACACTCCCCTGCGGGGTTCCATTCTCAACTTCATGCCTTCGAGAATATTAATTGCCAACTCGGACTCTGATGGCACGGCCAAACAAAAAATCCATAATTCAATTATATGCGTTACCTCCTGGCCCCATAATGTCCATTTTTATTAATAATCCTTCCTTCCACATCACATCGTAAGCTTTTTCCACATCAAAGAATACAGCTACAACACACTCCTTATTCGCTGGGGCTTTCCTGACTTCAGACTCCGGGCACAGCAGTGGATCGAAAGTTCTCCGCCCTCTTCTAAACCCACTCTGATAAGGAGTCATTAGTTCATTTCTCAATGTCTTATGTCAGCCTTTCCGTTATCCTTCTTTCCATAACTTTACACAAGTGCGATGTCAGAGCTATCGGTCTATAGCTGCCTGCACTGGTTGGTCTATAACTGCCTGCACTGGTTGGTCTATAACAGCCTGACTGGTTGGTCTATAACTGCCTGCACTGGTTGGTCTATAACTGCCTGCACTGGTTGGTCTATAACTGCCTGCACTGGTTGGTCTATAACTGCTGCTACTGGTTGGTCTATAACTGCCTGCACTGGTTGGTCTATAACTGCTGCACTGGTTGGTCTATAACTGCCTGCACTGGTTGGTCTATAACTGCCTGCACTGGTTGGTCTATAACTGCCTGCACTGGTTGGTCTATAACTGCCTGCACTGGTTGGTCTATAACTGCCTGCACTGGTTGGTCTATAACTGCCTGCACTGGTTGGTCTATAACTGGTTGGTCTATAACTGCCTGCACTGGTTGGTCTATAACTGCCTGCACTGGTTGGTCTATAACTGCCTGCACTGGTTGGCCTATAACTGCCTGCACTGGTTGGTCTATAACTGGTTGGACTGGTTGGTCTATAACTGCCTGCACTGGTTGGTCTATAACTGCCTGGACTGGTTGGTCTATAACTGCCTGCACTGGTTGGTCTATAACTGCCTGCACTGGTTGGTCTATAACTGCCTGCACTGGTTGGTTTATAACTGCATGCACTGGTTGGTCTATAACTGCTGGTGGCTATAACTGCCTGCACTGGTTGGTTTATAACTGCATGCACTGGTTGGTCTATAACTGTCTGGACTGGTCGGCTATAACTGCCTGCACTGGTTGGTTTATAACTGCATGCACTGGTTGGTCTATAACTGCTGACTGGTGGCTATAACTGCCTGCACTGGTTGGTTTATAACTGCATGCACTGGTTGGTCTATAACTGCCTGCACTGGTTGGTCTATAACTGCCTGCACTGGTTGGTCTATAACTGCCTGCACTGGTTGGTCTATAACTGTCTGGACTGGTCGGCTATAACTGCCTGCACTGGTCGGTCTATAACTGTCTGGACTGGTTGGTCTATAACTGGTTGGTCTATAACTGCCTGCACTGGTTGGTTTATAACTGCCTGCACTGGTTGGTCTATAACTGCCTGCACTGGTTGGTTTATAACTGCATGCACTGGTTGGTCTATAACTGTCTGGACTGGTCGGCTATAACTGCCTGCACTGGTTGGTTTATAACTGCATGCACTGGTTGGTCTATAACTGTCTGGACTGGTCGGCTATAACTGCCTGCACTGGTTGGTTTATAACTGCCTGCACTGGTTGGTCTATAACTGCCTGGACTGGTCGGCTATAACTGCCTGCACTGGTTGGTCTATAACTGCCTGCACTGATTGGGTTGCACTAAACTGGGTTTTCTTTGGAAGTTTTTCCTTGTACGATGTGAGGGTCATAAAGTATGGGGAATGGTTAAGAAGATGAGGGGAATAAGACAGCAGAGTAACCTGCCACCGGTGCTATGGATGGAGAAGGCAGACATTCTAGCTAAGAATGTTGTCAAAGTTCATTCTTGGGAACATTTGGCAGAAGAAGGTGAGATCAGGAGGCAGGAAGTGTTAGATGGACATCCTGATGTATATGAAGAAAGACATTCGTCGCAGAGTGTTGTAAATATACCTTTTTCTATTCAAGAGTTGAGAAGAGCATTAAGTAAGTGTAACATGACTGCTCCTGGGAAAGATAATGTATGCTATATAATGTTGACCAAGTTAAGTGATGTTGCATTAGGAAAGCAGTTATAGACCAACCAGTGCAGCAGTTATAGACAACCAGTCAGCAGTTATAGGTCAACCAGTACAGGCAGTTATAGACCAACCAGTGCAGGCAGTTATATACCAACCAGTACAGGCAGTTATAGACCAACCAGTGCAGGCAGTTATAGACCAACCAGTGCAGGCAGTTATAGACCAACCAGTGCAGGCAGTTATAGACCAACCAGTGCAGGCAGTTATAGACCAACCAGTACAGGCAGTTATAGACCAACCAGTGCAGGCAGTTATAGACCAACCAGTTATAGACCAACCAGTACAGGCAGTTATAGACCAACCAGTGCAGGCAGTTATAGACCAACCAGTGCAGGCAGTTATAGACCAACCAGTTATAGACCAACCAGTGCAGGCAGTTATAGACCAATCAATCAATCAATCAATGTTTATTTATATAGCCCAATATCACAAATGTTACATTTGTCTCAGTGGTCTTCACAGTGTGTACATAATATCAGTATGACAATACAACACCCTCTGTCCTTAGACCCTCTGTCCTCAGACCCTCTGTCCTCAGACCCTCTGTCCTCAGACCCTCGGTCCTTAGACCCTCTATCCTTAGACCCTCTGTCCTTAGACCCTCACATCGTACAAGGAAAAACTTCCGAAAGAAAAACCCAGTTTAAAGGGAAAAATGGGAGAAACCTCAGGGAGAGCAACAGAGGAGGGGATCCCTCTCCCAGGACGGACAGACGTGCAATAGATGCCGTGTGTAAATTGAAAAGATAATACATTTGCAACATAGGTAGTCCAAATGTTTGGAAATGCATGTGTGTATAATAGGAAGATGAATCCACGAGGATATCCATCCAGGACCGATGATCCAGGACCACAGCCACGACTCGCGATCCAGGACACAGGACCGCAGGATCACCCATGACTCCGGATCCCGGCGTATATAGCCACCAAAAGAAAGACATGTGGGGAAGCTGGGTTAATCAGAACATGAGAGGACACAGGTACAGGCAGAGAGAAGGAAGAAGTAAGATGTCCCCCGACAAACTAAGCCTATATCAGCAAAACTAGGGGCTGAATCTAATCAGCCCTAACTATAAGCTTTATCAAAAAGGAAGGTCTTAAGCGCACTCTTAAAAACGGATAGGGTGTCTGCCGCCCGAACACAAACTGGAAGCCGATTCCACAAATGTGGAGCTTGATAAGAAAAGGCTCTGGCTCCCATTGTACTTTTAGAGATTCTAGGAACAACCAACAACCCTGCATTCTTGGAACGCAATGCCCTAGTAGGACAGTAGGGTATAATGAGTTATTTAAGGTAAGATGGCGCCTGCTCATTAAGGGCTTTGTAGGCGAGAAGAAGAATTTTAAATTCTATCCTGTGTTCTATAGGGAGCCAGTGTAAGTCAGCCAGAACAGGAGTAATGTGGTCCCTTTTCCTAACTCTGGTTAGTACACGAGCCGCAGCATTTTGAATCAGCTGAAGCGACTTGATTGACTTCTTGGTACACCCTGATAATAAGGAGTTACAATAATCCAGCCTAGAAGTAACAAATGCATGGACTAGTTTCTCTGCATCGTTTTGAGGCAAGATATGCCTGATTTTTGCAATGTTACGTAGATGGAAGAAGGCGGTCCTTGAAATTGATTTTATGTGGGCGTTAAAGGATAAATCCTGATCAAATATAACACCAAGATTCCTTACAGTCTCACTGGAGGCCAAATAATGCCACCATAGTTAGTATATCTTTAGATAATTTGTTTCATAGATTCTTCGGGCCAAGTACAATAACTTCAGTTTTGGTCGTGTTTAACATCAAAAAGTTTAAGGTCATCCATGTTTTTAAGTCCTTGAGGCAGTCTTGAATTTTATTTAGATGATTAATTTCATCAGACTTGATTGATAAATATAGTTGAGTATCATCCGCATAACAATGAAAGTTTACAGAATGATTCCTTATAATATTGCCTAACGGAAGCATATATAATGCGAACAAAATAGGTCCGAGCACTGAGCCCTGTGGCACTCTATGGCTAACTTTGGTTTGCGTGGAAGATTCATCGTTAACACGTACAAACTGAGAGCGTTCAGATAGATAGGACCTAAACCAGCCTAAAGCAGTTCCCTGTATGCCAACTAAGTGCTCTAGTCTTTGCAATAGGATATCATGGTCGATAGTATCAAATGCAGCACTGAGATCGAGCAAAACAAGAATAGAGACAAGTCCCTTGTCTGAGGCTATTAGAATGTCATTTGTGACTTCAACCAGAGCTGTCTCTGTGCTATGATGTGTTCTAAAGCCAGACTGAAAATCTTCAAATACATCATTGTTTTTTAAGTAATCACACAGCTGTTTTGCGACCGCTTTCTCAAGAATTTTTGAGAGGAACGGAAGATTAGAAATAGGTCTATAGTTGGCTAAAACCTCTGGATCGAGGTTGTGCTTTTTAAGAAGCGGTTTTATCACTGCTACTTTGAATGATTGTGGAACATAGCCTGATAATAAAGACATATTCATAATATTTAATAAAGAAGTGCTAATTAATGGAAAAACTTCCTTCAACAGCTTAGTTGGAATTGGGTCTAACATGCACGTTGATGGTTTAGAAGAGAGAATCATTGAATGTAATTGTTCAAGGTTAATGGCTGAAAAGCATTCTAGTTTACTATCTAGTGTAATATTAGAACTTACGTTTCCGAGAGCTGTTGATAACACTATACTGGTCAAAGGTAAGAGGTCATTAATTTTGTTTCTAAGAGTAACAATTGTATCGTTAAAAAAGCTCATAAAATCATTGCTACTGAGTGCTATGGGAATAGAAGGCTCAATGGAGCTGTGGCTCTCTGTCAGCCTGGCTACAGTGCTGAAAAGAAATATTGCATTATTCTTATTCTCATCTATTAATGAAGAGTAGTATGCTGCTCTCGCTTTACGCAGTGCTTTCTTATATTCATTGAGAGTAATATGCCAAATTAAACGAGATTCTTCAAGTTTAGTGGAACGCCATATCCTTTCAAGTTGTCTCGACTTTTGCTTTATTTTGCGGGTTTCGGCATTATGCCATGGAGCTAATCTATGTTTTATTTTCTTCTTTTTCAAAGGAGCAACAGAGTCTAATTTTATTCGCAGCGCATCTATAGCACTATCAACAACATGATCAATTTGGGGTGGTGTACATTTTGTATAAGTTTCCTCCCCTACATGCAGACATGCTATCGAGTTAAGTATTGGTGGAATCTCTTCCTTAAATGTGGCTATAGCACTAACAGATAGGTTTCTGCTGCAAGAGCTTTTGACTAATGCTTTGTAGTCTCGTAATAGTACTTCAAAAGTTACTAAGAAATGGTCGGATAAAGCAGGATTATGCGGTTCGACTAATAGTTGCTCAATTTCAATACCATAAGTCAGAACAAGGTCGAGAGTGTGATTATAGCAGTGGGTTGGTTTATTTACACTCTGACAGAAACCAACAGAATCTAATATAGAGTTAAATGCAACAGTAAGGCTATTTTTATCATCGTCAACATGAATATTAAAGTCACCTACGATAATTACTTTGTCTGTTTTAAGAACCAAAGTTGATAACAACTCAGAGAATTCTGATAAGAATTCTGAATAAGGACCTGGTGCACGGTACACTGTAACAAATAAGATTGGCTGCAAAGTTTTCCAGGTCGGATGCGTCAGACTAAAAACGAGGCTTTCAAAGGAGGAATAATTTAATTTTGGTTTAGTATTGATAAGTAAACTTGAGTCAAAGATTGCTGCAACTCCACCTCCTCGGCCCGTGCCTCGAGCAATATGAGTGTTGACATGGCTGGGTGGAGTGGCCTCATTTATGCTGACATATTCTTCATGTCTCAACCAAGTTTCAGTGAGACAGCATATATCAATATTATAATCTGATATTAAATCTTTTACCAATATTGCTTTAGATGCTAGAGACCTTATGTTTAAGAGACCACATTTAACCTTCCTGTGTTGTTGCACTGTAGTAGTTGTTACATTTACTTTTATATGGTTATTATGTATGACACCTCTATTAGGTTTTACCTTAAATCGTTTTATCGATCCAATTTCTTTGTGAATGGCTTTAGTCAGGGCCACTGGATGTAGCTCAGCAGCGGATTGCTCACAGAACTCCACAATCACTTTCCACTCTTCATTCTCAATCTTTTGCTTTACCTTTTTCATTTCATTCTGCGAATCAGATTCACTGAGACTGTGACTTGACATGTCTATCTTCTTTCTTACTTCATTCCATCCTCCTTCTCCTTCAGATGCGCTTTCCATCTCCTCCTCTCCAGGACTCAAAGACGCCATTCCATCAGCTGCTCTCAATCTCGCACTCACGTCAACGTTCACTCCAATCTCCGTCTCGTCAACCCGCCTTCTCCTCTCTTTGAAAGGACTGTCCTCCTGTTAACAGCACACAGGTGCCAATCATGTCCTTGATTGGTTTCCTCCAGCTTTCCTTTCTGTGCAACACATGCAGAAAGCAGCCTAATCTCCTGGGCTGTGTCTGCTCTAAGTTATAAAAGAAAGAGGTTCTGTGACGGACACATCATCACAAATGACTTGTTTGCTGCAAAAGGCCCTTTTGCAAAAACATGTTGCTTTGTATGCTGCCAAAATGTAGAATCCTGGTTCACAAAGTTACGATTGGATCAAATCCATTTGCCGAATGCATTCGTCAAATCCAAAGCGCGTCTTCCAAAGTTAAAAGCCTTGGAGAAACACGATAGTCAAGTCTCGATGTTTTGCCAGCAGCACTCACCCCACCTGAGGACTTCATTGTGAAGATAACCACTTAGCTCTGTGAATGTTATCATTGTAGACCAATGAAAGTATTAAAAAGAACTTGTGACATCGTCTTGTAATTCATTTGGATCCTCAAGGGAGACAGAAGGCAGGTGGGCTTACTGTACATCTTACAGGGATGGCTGGTCAGGGCCAGGCAGGGTCGGCAACGGAAAGTCAGTACGGAACAAATAGCTGGAGTTTTTGCGTGACTGATGTAGAACAGTTTGTGTCTAAGCATTGGAAGCTTGAATATTGAAATGCAGCTAGAGCTCAGGTGAGCGGATGAAGTGGGAATGGCTTGCAGGTGGTGGTGGGGGGGGGGTTGATCGGTTGATGTATCCTTGGGCACTTAACCCCGAGTTGCCTCCAAAGGTAAGCTAATGGTGTGTGAATGTGTTCTTTGAAGGCTAGCTTCCTTGAGCAAATGGCACTGCTCTGTATGACGGGTAAATGATGAGTTGTAGTATGAAGAGCGCCCCTGCCGAGGTGCCCTTGAGCAAGGCACCTAACCTTGAAACTGCTCCCTTGGCGTCGGGTACCTGGCAGCCTCTCTGCTCTGCCACCTCTCCTATCTGCATGTGGTTGTGTGTGTGCATGTGTGTAGTGGATTAATAAAGTATATCTTCTTCGTTAAACACTGGATGGCACGCCATATAAGTACAATCTAATTACTATGATGCCATCGTGGGACCTTTCTCTTCCTGACCTGGCTGGCCCTTCACAATTCCTCCCTGGCAGTGAGCGGCGGGTCGGGACTGGCACTATGTTGGCGAGGAAAGGTTCAGGATGAGGACAACGCCCTTCGACTAATCCTCGGTGCTCAGGTTCAAGGATGCTGAGGGTCTGAGGGTCCCTTTGGACACACAAAGGTTCTCCCTGAACCCTAAGAGGACGGTCAGGGCTTGTTTAACGCTGATAAAGCGACAGACATTGAAGTTGGTGTTTTGCTTTACAAGCTTAGTGTAAGCACAGCTGACATTGTAGGTACTGGAAAAACTATCTTTAAGATATGATTGCCGTTATGGAGGTAAGCGCAGGACCGGATGAGCTGCTGCATCACTCCAACTTCACCAGGATTCTGAAGAGCGTCCAGTCAAAGATCTCCTCGGCTCACACAGAGTGAACAGAAGGTGGATCCGTCTCTGTTGACTGTTCAGGCTGTCTCTGAACTTTTCAAACGCGTCTTTCCTTTTACCCCCTCGTCCTTTTAGTTTCTCCTCTCCACCTCCTCCTGAAACCCGCCCATCAAACAAGCTAACGTTGACGTGCAGCGCCCTCTTCTTCTTCTCTCTTTCTCCAGCAGCTGCGGTTGAAGAGTCTGAGCCGTGTCTCTGCGGCAGAGGTGAATGCCTGGATTGTGTGGCCTAACATTGGCATTCCCCTCACTCGCACTGCCTCTCTCTTCCTCTGTTCCCTCGACGTCTCTCTCCCTTCTCTCTAGGTTCAGCAGCTGTACCTTGTCAGTGCCAGCCACCGCCATCACTCCTCAGTGTCCCTTTATCTGTCCTCACTCATCCTCCCCGCTCCATTTCACACACACTCCTTTCTCACTCGTTCCACCCTCCGATTGTTTCATCCCCTTGTTCCTAACCCTCCACTTTTTTCCTCTTACCATCCCCCCTTGCCTCTCTCTCTGTCTTACCTTGGCAGCGTTCAGCAGTATCTCTACCCACAGAGACTCGTCTGCTGAGGAGAGAAACGATGGAAAGAGAGGGGAGAAGTGAGAAGACAGAGTAAGATTCATCTCTTTGGCTTGACATCAGCCCAGCTAATTGGTTTATACTGCAACCTTCACGTGTGTGTGTGTGTGTGTGTGTGTGTGTGTGTGTGTGTGTGTGTGTGTGTGTGTGTGTGTGTGTGTGTGTGTGTGTGACCATGAACAGTGTGCATTCAGTTAAGGGCGACCTGTTCCAAGTGCGTCCCTTTGAGTGACATATGCTCGTTATCGTCCTTTATTTGCAGCTAAAGGGTTGAATCCGCTCAATCACCATACTGTCTCTTTTCCAGACCAGAGTGTCAGGCGAGTGCTCAGACGCTGAATGAAATGTGTAAATCAGAGCACCAACAGTCTGTTAGGAGACTATGTAATGGTTTCTGTGAATATGACAAGTTTGTAAGTGAATGTTACATAAATGATGTATGTGACGGTATTTTTATAAACTTATCCTAACTAGTGCCATTTCAGGTGAACTTACATTTCCGTTACAAATACGACCTTTTTTGAGGCAAACATCTGAATAACAGTCGGTTAAACTTTCAAATCCGGAAATGAATAAAAATGACAGAATTGTCTTGTTTAAAATGTATAATGCTGTAATTCTGATTTTGGGGAAATGGGTTTTAGCGCCACCTAGTGGATGCATTGAACCCAGTAACTCAAAAATCCCAAATGTTTTTGTTCCTTTGAAAAATGATCGGCTGCCGCAGATTTGTAAACGCTGCAAATGACCTGTATGCCTCTCGCACCGATGACTGTTCACAACATATATGGAAATGCCCCAAGTCATATCCAAAAAGCCGGATTTGTAAACTGCCAATCACTGCTTTTTAAAAATAAATCCACAATCATAACCCCTAACCATAAAGTCAGTTGAAATAACTCAACATTGACTTCCAGACTGCACACAAATAGCATGAGACATGACAAACATCTTAAAGGTGGAAAGCTGTTTTGACGGCAGGTCAGAACGTCGTAGCAACACCACAATAGTTGATTGAAAAAATTGTTCATCGACACTGCCGTGTAGGACTGCATCATATCTGGAAATAAAATCGAGCCGTTTAGAGGGGAAATGTCTCTTTGGTCCGAAAGGGAGCAGGAAGCAAACACAAAAATATACTGCATATTAAAGCAAACGATTGTAAAAGTATGAGCATAACAAATAAAGAAGTGTTATGTAAAGATTTACATTATTATTATTTAATATATAAAGACTATATATTATTAAATTACAATATTAGATATACTTTAGTTGATCTAAAATATGATGTGTTCAAATGCTCTTCAAAACACAACTGAAAGTGCATGAAACTTGTCTTTCTGTATTTGTGAATGAAGCGCCATCTCCTGGTTAAAACCTGAAATTGAAAATCTGGCAACGCCCTCTTGGAAAATAGTGGGAGGACTTAACATTCCTCCATACTGGTCGTAGGCAGGAAGCTGTAAAGCTGGAGACTGAAATGAGGTGCTACATCTGTAGTTAATTACAACTAAAGATCATTAAAACTCTTTACTTTTAAAAACATGAAACCGTTTTTCCTCTACGAATATAACAAGAAGATAGGCCACTGGCGTTATACAGTTTAGTGACAAACATACTTCCAAACCAATGCATGTGATCCGTGGTGAATGCGTGGCTTGTGAGTGTGTGCTTGTGTCAAAGGGGACCGAGCTAAAATATCTACAGAGACATTTAAGATGAAGGAGGAACACAAATCAGAATGGGAGTTAATTGAGGGAGAAGTAAAAGGCTGGAAGCGGCTAAATGCAATTTACAGGTTCAGACATGTGGGTGGAGAGGAAACATGTGAGGGAGGCTGAAAATAGGAAGTGGTGGACCTAAATGCCCGGAGTTCACAGAAGAAGAAAAGAGAGAGAGAAAAAAGTGTGCTTTGATTTGAACAGGAGCTGTCAGTGTTGTGTTCATCGCTTAGCTGCAATCCCTGCAAGGCTCATACAGAGAACCTTACCGGGTGTAGTTGGTGTACTAGTCCCATCATCCCTTCATCCCTTCATCTTCTCATTATATGGCATGTGATAAAGCAGAAACATGTCACAAAATAAGCTACAAAGGCTGCAGAAAAAGCAGCTGGCTCATATTGTGGGGCTGAGAGCCTAACTGTTTGCGACCCGACACCAAGTTGTTGTTTTTTACTTTCTAACCGCAGATGTTCCCGCACAACGTTTCGGTTTTTTGAGCTCTTCAAAAAGACAGCTTGTTAGAAAATGAGGAAACGAGTTGGATTTCCTCAGGTCTTTTTAAATACGATTTAGTATGTACACATTCACAAAGAGCATCAGCAGATACTGAGTTGGGAAGAAGAAGATAGATACAAATCTAGTTAGTGAAAATGCAGCATTGTTTACACAAATAGTTTTAAATCTACTAATGTAAGAATATCCAAACTGACAGCACAAAGTTGTCCAACTGAATTGAGTTATTTTTTCAAATGTACCTTGAATATTTACAACCAACTTGATTTCAGCCGTGTTTTTCTTTCTCCATTTCTCTTGAGACTTTAAGCAACAATTGGTTGAAATGCCGTAACATATGGAATAGACGTTTATATTAATCAAAAACCTTCACTGAAACCTCACTATTCAGATCAACCATGAGGTCAACATTTTCAATAATCTTGCAAACATATTTTAACATACAAGTGGGATTGGATCTGACTATTATAAACATTCACGATTCCCTGATGATGTATCCTGGGTTTTCCTATCCCTCTAATGTTGAGTTCAGATCATGACTTTGGGACCGACATTACCGTATTTCTTTTGGAGGAACTGTAAAAACTTCTGTTTTTCATAACAGCCATTCTTCAGGTCAATTCCTTTTGATCCGTCCATGGTCTTTTCAAAGCGACATTTGGGTGAGATGCTCTAGATACGGACTGAGATCGCTGCGCTCAGCTGATCGGATAGCATTGGATTTATTTTCTTCCGTTACGTTGTTCTTCATTGACTTCCTCCAATATTGCTTTATTTCTGTAACTTTAATTTTAGCTTGCAAGGTACTGTGGGACAACAGTGATTTGAGACAAGCTTCCAGTCATCCGGAGACAGGAAGATGACACCAAAACTACATTTAATACGTTTTGATTGGGCCCACATGCTGCCCACATCACAGATCGGAACAAGGCCGACTGGGCATATGGTGTGGCAGAGAGGGTCCTAAGGCAAGCAAGATCCAATCTCAGAGTGTACAGACTTGAAAGATATATTTAACCCCAAATTGTGTTTCGGACCAAATACATCAGTAATGATGACATTCCTCCATTTGTATGCTAACAGGCTAAACTAATCATTGTGATAACATCATCTGCCATTACTCATATGAGAGTTCACACAGCCACTCCACCCTAATCCACAAAGACCAGCTGTGCTAGGGTTTGCCCCAATGCCACTGGATGTTAAGGGGACAACAATGTCTCTGCTTCCTGTCCAACCAAATTGTGGCATTTTTTTAATAATGAAAAGGTAGTTGATGACTTACAAGAACATGATGTGTTGACTTTTTAACTAACATTTAACTAACCAATCTGTTAAGAAAAAAGCTCAATAACTTATTTACATAAAATATATTTCCTCTTATTATAATCAATCTGAAGCTTCTGTTTTAAGAGCTGCCAATAAAATAAATGAAACTTATGGAGAGCGGGATGAAACCTGTTTTTTTCTTTGTTTGATTTGTTAGAAGATGTGGGCTTATTAACACGTAATACACATATATATTTAAGAAGTACAATATAAGACATGCACAAGTTTAATTATATGGGCCATATGTGGGCACTTGGCCCCCGGGCCGTAGTTTGGAAAACCCTGATGTAGTATGAGCAGCGATGTACTATGGATGTGTGAAAGGGGTTAGGTCGCACGACATTGTAAAAGGTCAAAGTCATTTATAATAGTTTGAAATAAAAAAGCCTGAAAAATATCTAAAAGCATATTTATTCAAAATAAGTGTTATACTGTAACAACAACATCACCATTGATGTGTTAAGAGATGTTGGTAGCACTACACCTTAAAAAATGAAGTTATTGACTTTTTTATGATATATCCTCTAGGCCGGCTCCGTAAATAAGTGATGCAGACTGTGAAATATTACTGGATCTACAACCTTTACTTTGGAATTACATCACATACATTTTTCAAACACGTTGTCAGTGCTCTGTCTTTGTGGCCATGGGTCTTTATCAACATGGCAAATGTTGACAGCTGCCACTTATCATCAGCTGCCAACTGGGAGAAGAGTTTAAGGTTCAAAGTGGAGAAGCAGCTCATGGGCAGTTTGAACAGGGAGGGATAGTTAACTAAGTTGAGGTGTCCTTGTGCGAGGCTGGCGAACCGTTACTCCAGTTGTTCGTGCTTGCCATCTCCCAGTTGCGTTAGACTGGTTACAATGGGCAGCTCAAGGTAGATGGGAAATTAGAACTGGCTCTTCCATGGAGGAACAAAGGCCCTAACACACTTAAACAATGTCCACATGTTACACGGTTTGTACAACACACAAAGACAAGGCAATACATAGCAAAGGAAGCTGATGAAAGTGACTGAGCCCCAGCAATGAATGCAGCTGAAAAGCTCCACCAGCAGTACATTAATGCAAGAGAACAACGCAGCGTTCATCTGAAATCTGGCGAAGGATGTCATCCCCACGCAGTTGATAAGCCTTCCTCTAAACAGCGTTCCAGGGAACGGTTTGAAATCGAAATCAGTGTTCCCAATGTAGCAGGAAAACTGGGTTCGGGTAACTGTCCCACACTCATCTCTTGGCCCTGAACTCACCATGACCTAAAGTCGGTCAACTCCTCCCCCAGAGCCAACCCCTACTTAACTCAGGGGTATTTAAGGCACCTGTGGCATCATGGCAGCCCTTGGTTCGGTTGCTGCCTGCCTGTTGCCACATGGCCACCTTAAAGGGGACCTATCATGCTAAATGCACTTTTGTACGTCTTTTATACATGAATATGTGTCCCCGGTGTGTCAGGGAACTCACCAAGAAAACACAACCTTCTCTTTTCCTCCGTACCCAAATCTCTAAAAACGGGGCTGCAACGGATCTGACACAGACTGATCCAGACTTGAAATAAGTCAGAAACAAGGAGCTCCGCCTATATGGGCAATTCTCCACCTATCAGGAGGAGACAGCCATGGCTATTGGCGATCGAAAGCACTGGAGACGCTGCAGTACATATGCCAGGCCTGCAGGTGGCGCTGTAGTCTGCCACAAAAGCAGCGAAGAAGACTTCTCTCAGATTCAGCCCTTGCAAAAACAGGGCTAGAAAAGAGCAAATATAGTGAAATGAGGCATGGCTAAAATGCATGATCTGTTTGGTATTTTGAAAATAAAACTTCGCAGACATGTTTTATATAGGTGTGGCCCTACAATATATTTTTCAAATATAACATGATAGGTCCACTTTAAGGGTAGGTAAATTGTCAGATACTGGATGTCATGTTTGATCAGCCTACTGACAGCTGGTGTTCCTTTGGCCAAGTGTGATGCCTGCAGTTCCTGTTAACCTGTGTTGTTCCCCCCTGGCCCTGCTTAGTACTTTAGTGTTAATCATACTAAGTTAAAAGATTGAAATGTGTACTTCTGTATTTGTAATCTCATGTACAATGTGTTTTCCTACTAGGTGGTATCAGCTGCTGTTTTGCTAGTCAGTTTAGTTTTGCCGTCTTATATTTAGGATTTTAGTGTATTTTACTGTTTGCTCGTTTGGACCAACTGGATAATTGTTTCTTCTGATTTATACTAATTTGTTGTTTCTTTGCACCTTGTTGTGGAGTTGGAGCCAGCTATGGGGTGGAGGCTAGGCACACAGTCTGATTCCCTTCACGGCTTGTCGTGGTAGGAGCACTGGGACACAGTTTGTAGTGAGTTCTGGTTTGCAGTGAGCACCTGTGGTGCGTGGGAGACAGCCCTGTTAGACTGCCTCCCCCCGGCTGGCATGTGCCCACTCCCCTTTTCCCCTCATTGAATTTAGTAATGTTCTATATAAAAAGTGTTTTACCAAGAATAAACAAATAAATGTGATTGACATTTTGAAAGAAACTGTTGAACCACGTCTCTGTCTTGTGTCAGTCACGAACTTGTAGAGCCTTCTTATTTCTGAGGTGTAAATTAAATATTTCCTGGAGTGAAATTCCACAGGTGGCATTGTTAGGCATTTTGGCAGCTCTGCGACCACCCCCCGCCACACCAAGAAAGCCTGATTTATACAGCTTGTACATGTACACACACACACACACACACACACACACCTTACCGACAACATACACATAATTGACGGTGTCATAACTCTCACCTGCCTCACATAACTCAGTGCAGTTGTGTTAGTGCAGAGGGATTCATGCCCTTCAGGGTGTGCGAGTGTGAGAGGGAGTGTGAAAGAAATGGGAGAGATTAAGATGACACATTTCATGGCAGACAAAAGCATTTGATTGCATGTGAGCTGACAGTCAAGGTACAAATGGTGCCACAGAGAAGGTGACTCATGGATGTGTGTCGACTACTATTACACACATTAACATCACACAAGAACAAAGGTGCCTTTGAAGCAAATGTTTTGCACAACAAACCAGCATTTCAGCAGGATGAATGGTTGTGATCAAATCAGACAGGCATTATGGAATTTGCCTTGAAGAATTATTTATCGATGTGTCAATACTGTTACTCCTCAGTACTTGTGTTTGGCGCACAACTAGGGCCAAAAGGGTGGGTGGAGAGGGGTCTGGAGGACGGGTTTAGGCTGACAGCCCGGGAGCACGAGGACCAGGAAGGGGCGGACGGCCCGGGGGCAAGGCAGAGTTCATGGAGGGGGTCTCGGGCAGGCGGACGGCCCAGGGGGCAAGGCAGAATTCGAGAAGGGGGTCTCAGGGCGGACAGCCCGGCGGCAAGGCAGAGTTCAAGAAGGGGCGAAGGCCACAGCAGACAAACTCAGGGGGCTGGGCTCGACGGCGAAAGCCGCAGCGGCGAAAGTCAGGTGGCCGGGCTCGAGGTCGGGCACAGAGTTGTCAGGACCCTCAGCGGAACCCCCAACGAAACAGGACATGGAGTCGGGAGGACCCCCGACGAAACAGGTGTTGGCTGGACCCCCAAACGAAACAGGACATGGAGTTGGCAGGACCCCCAAACAAAACAGGGACATAGAGTTGGCAGGACCCCCGACGAAACAGGTGTCGGCTGGACCCCCAAACGAAACAGGACATGGAGTTGGCAGGACCCCCAATGGAACAGAATATGGGGTTGGCAGGACCCCGGCAGGACAGCAGTTGGGGGGGGGACCCCCAACGGGACAAAGCATGGAGTTGGGACATGAGGCGGCGGGACCTCCGATGAAAAAAGAAATGAGGCAGGCATGCAGACTGTCTGGGGAAGTCACAAATGTCTTCAACATTTCTGGCAGTGAGCTTCCCAGCCAGGGCTCTGCACTACCGGCGTGCATGTGAAAGAGCATCCTCCTGAGCCTCTTTACAGGAGCCCTCCTCCACACTCCAAAAATACACAACATCTTTGTACGAAAGCTCATCAAGAGCAATCTCAAAAAGTACTGCTGGGTTCATACTTTCTGGTCTGTTCGTACTGTCAGGTTGGGGAAAATAGGACCCAAGTGCAGTTAAAAAATATAAAAAGGTTTGTTAACAAAAAGCGAAGACAAGAAAAACAAGAAACGAATTGACAAAACCGGGGAGCAGGCAGAAACAAACTTACAGACGGGAACAGGCACAGACGAGCATAGGCGAGGCAGGGAACATGGACATGAAGAGACGACGAACAGACATGGAGCACAGGGGAAGACGAGACTAACTAGAAAATGCATTTCCTGCAGAAAATGTGTGTGAATGCTGTAAACTGAACATTTGTGGCTGAAAAAGCTGAATATTGTATTAGTTGAATGGTCTCTGTAGCTGCTTTTAGCTTCAGAAACCAAGTCAGTGTGTTGCTGAACTTAGCAGAGAAATGAAGAAAAGTTAAATGATTTGAATCAAAATTGTTACAGCTCAAATGCATTGCAATGACTTCGTTAAAACCTTGAGAGTGAAATGTTAAACTGGAAGAGTAGGAAAAATAGTGAAGAAGCTTAATATTTAAAAGAAAAGGTTTAAAAAAGGTATAAAGAACAACATGTATAGCCTCAATGTCCTGAAAGAGCTGAATAAGTTAAATGTTGAATGGTTTCTGCAGCTGAAAGTAGGCTGAAAGAGTTACATATCAGATGTAAGTAGTAGTGAATGAATGTGTATTAAGAATAACAAATAAAGTAAAAAGGCTTTGAAAAGCAGTAGAATATTTTAACTGCAAACTTTTGAACTAACTTGATGGCGAGTGATCTGTCGCCATGGCAACAGCATTTGATGAAACCCCATAATACGCTTAGATCTGTTGATGGCTGCATCGTTACCAAACCTGTGAAGTTTTGGGCCGTTTGGAGCATTTTCACTGAAGTTATGAGAAAACCGTGTTTCATGGTGAGCATTGTGTTGCCATGGCAACGGCATTTGAAGAAATCTCAAAACTGTCACGTAAATGTCTTCACGGCTGGACTGGTTTGCACACATGTGAAGTTGGAGCACTTTTTGTCAATTTTCATAGGAGTTATAGCAATATCGTGATTTATGGCGAGGGATACGCATCCCTCGTTGCCATGGCAACAGCTTTTGAGGAAAACTCATTTATACCTATATCCGCCAGCGGGTAATATTTAACTCATGGAAAATGCAGCGTAAACATGACGTGTTGCTATAGCAAACGTCTTTTGTCTACTGCGGCTCCTTATAGAAAGAGACACTTTGCACATAACTCACGGTAGCAATATTTTATACTTCAAGCTACAAACTATATCATATGAAAAGCTGAGAATCCACAGATTCTATTGGTATAAGTTTCATCCCTGTGCGATCAAAACTCACTGATCTTGTATGATAAATAAAAGAACATTGTACCTTGAAAATCAATAGGGGGTACATTTGACCTCTGTAGGCGGCTTCTAGTGTTAAGAGATTTGATCATCAAAGGTAGGACTAAGTACGTCGCTGTGATGTAATAACTCTTCTTTTTTTATCTTTTTCAGGGGGCCTAGGTATAAAAGGCATGGCTCGCCTCTGTAATAGATAAATAATGATTAATTTACTATAACAAAAACAGCTAGAAAAATAAATGTTTAATTATAAAATAGCATAAGCCAATATATAGCTCCAATACTAGCTTCGAGCTATCTGCCCGGTCACATCAATTCATATGAGTCAATAAACTGTGGTGTTGGTAACTGTTAATTGTAAAAGCTATCCAGAAATTCTGTGTCCTATTTCTTTCAGAGTATAAAATTCTAAGTATTATTTTATATTTAATAATATATTTTTTCCAATTAGCATGTATTATTGTCTGCGCGAACCATACCTGGCTTGTTAGCTTAACTCTGGCGTGTAACATTTGTACTCAAGGAAACGGAGTCTCATTTGCTCCAGTTGGTACATTAAAAATAAGGCCTGACAAAATTGGCATTCAAATTATTATCACTGTTAATGTTAATTACATAACATCTGTTGCCATGCGACAGATCACTCGCCATCATCGCGCACCTTGCTAATGAAGATATCTTTCTAGCATTAGCTGGTAACTTAACGTTTGTTATGCTAACGGTACCTTTCCCCTAGCGGCTTGCATCCGGTCGTCCAAATACGGTCACTACCGACAGCCAAAATGTAAGACTTGAGGCTTTAAAATGGTTGTCCACCAACCAATTGGAAAACCTCACGTCGAATAACTATTGTACCATGATCATACTTAAAAATGTATGACAATATCAACGTCTCACAGATCTATGAATGATAATACTAATGGATTACATTTGCATAGAGCCTTTCAAGGGACCCAAGGCCGCTTTACATGGTGAACAGACAAACAAAAGGAGCAAATAATTAAGTAAAACATTGCCTAAATAGCAGTAGGAGTGGAAGCACGGAGACTGTGATGGGTTAGGGGTCAAAGGCCATGGTGAACAGATGAGTTTTTAATGATGAATTTGAAGAAGTGGAAACCATTAATTGGCCTTAAGTGTGGTGTCTACATGGGATGTTTTCAGGCACAAGACTGTGTTGTAACTGTTGCTACATATTCCCATAAAGAACAGAAAATTGGCTTAACGGGCTTTCTCGAAACTGTGTGTCCGGGCTTCTTAAGATGTAATAAACTATGAATGTGTCATACTCACTTAACGGGAAGAAACTAAGCTAACTGATGATATGAACCATTATTACCGAAACAAAACACAAGTCTCTAAAGAAGCGTCTAAATGAGCCCTGAACGAAAAAATGCTAACGCACTTAGCACAGAACTCTACGTATAAATCGAGTGATACATTTATTGGATCCGCACAAACAAGCTTAGCTAGCAAGCTGAGATTCCACAGATTATATAAATATAAGTATCATCACTGAGCGATCAGAACTCGCGACAGGGGAAGCAAAACCAGACTACACAGGACGTAGCTTTAGGCAGCAAAACACGGAGATATGCTCACCTTTTGCGGTTATTCTGATCAAAAGTTGTGTTCAATGGCATTAAAACGCGGCTGAAGGATAATCCATAGGTTAATCCAATGTGTCTGTCACTTTGAAACAATTATTGATAATCTATAATTCAATTTTTATGTTAAAAACGGAGTTTTCATATTAGCTGCTAATGATAGCATCCAGAGTGTATGACAGCTTCCTGTTTTGGCTACGCGTCACTCTCACTCCTTATTTGGTAACGTGTGTGTATGTGGAACCTCCCCTCGATCCCATTGGCTCCAACGGTTAAAAAGAGATGTCAATCATCAAAATCGACCAAGGGGGCCCAGAGATAGGTCAAATCCACCCAAATCACCCCAGAAGTGTTCTTCTTTTTCTAAACCTCTCTAAAAAAGGTAATTAATAATTTATGTTTTTTTACTGTGTTCAATCTGAATTTACTTTAAGATAAAAACATATTTTCTACATCCAACTCACAGGTGTATCATTGCTTTGAGAACAAATATTATTAATCCCCTTTAGAAGGGAAGATATGGTCATTTGTTCTGGGTAGTGTTAATTTCGTCAGCTATTTTTTAATTTAGTTTTAGTCTTAGTCCTGTGTTAAATTTCCTTTTCAGTCAAGTTTTAGTCGACTAAAAGTCTGAGCATTTTAGTCTTATTTTAGTCATCAGATTATATAGAACATTTCAGTCAAACTAGTCTAGCCAAAACCAATAATTTGTCATTTTAGTATATAAATAAATAAGATTATCTTGTCCTTATTTGATGAAAACCACAGGTTGAATGATTAAGCAGCTCTGCAGAGAGTATCTGGTCAGGTTTGTGGTGTTTTTACCAGCTGTGTTATGGCCACATTGCTTCCCTTCTGATGAAACAATGCATTCGCTTTTTTCTCCGCCTCATTGTAGCGAAAATGGGCCCAAATATCACATAGTTTCTCTCTCCCAAGCAGTGGTGGCTTTAGACTTTTTCATTGCCAGTCATTTTGACGGACAGGATTGTAACATTTCCGTCATAATCCATTATTACCCGTCGAGTGCACAATGTATCACTCACTCGCGCTGACGGGGGGGTATTCGGTTAACGCGACCACTGCTCCTAAGCCCTGTTATTGCCATTTTATTTTCTGTTAAATAAGGTTAGTTAGACCACGAGTTAGACCCGAGTCTTCCTGACAGTTCATATTGTGCCGCTGCCCGGTGTAATTCAAAATCTACCACCGCGCGCAGCACAGAAACAGCTGCTGCTCTGCCGCAGCATCGGAAATGGAACTGCTGGGAGAAAAACTGACTATCAGTTGATAATATTTCGTCTCCTTATTTTTCGTCAACGAAAGTAAAGAGAGATTTTGTCATAGTTTTTATTTAGTAAACTACATTTTCGTCTCGTCACTTTTCGTCAACGATATTGCATGATGATTTCGTTACAGTTATTGTTTACTGCCGTCGGTGCCGTCTCGTCATCGTCTCGTTTTCGTCATGGAAAAAAAGGTCGTTGACGAACATATTTCGTCATAGTTTTAGTCAACGAAATTAACACTAGTTCTGGGAATGTAATTTTCGAGCCTGAGACCTGGAAAACAGACTCGGGGCTTAACAGGTTAATGTCACGTTTAAGATAATAACAAAAAAACACAGCTACATTCCTTTTGTAACATAAATGTTGTTTTAACAACAAAACATTGGTATCTGTTATTAGTGTTCCCAACCAGCTATAAATGTTTTTCTTCCCGACACACATTATGTAAATAGGTGATGATTACCACAAATATTCTTGATTTGCAAAAACACAGCAAAGAGTATTTGGACCATGAAGAAGCAATTGGCAGATAAGAGCACAGTGGAGAGAAACACTGCACTGTATTTATTTATTGCCCAGTGGGGGCGCTGCTCGACTGAGTCAGAGGCGGATTTAGGATTGTAGGAGATCCGGGGCTTAGCCCAGGAGTCGTTGGGTTGGGGGGGGTGCAGGGGTACAGTGCTATTTTGTATAAGTGGGGGGTGGACCGACTATCCTTTAGGGGGGTCGTTGCCTCCTCTCGGGGGGTCCGGGGGCATGCTCCCCTGAGAAGATTCTTTTAAATATTGAAGTTGAAAGCATCAATCTGGTGCACTTTGAGAGCAACATTAACCCTAACTTAATAACACCTTAAAGTGGACAAAAGGCACTGGAGAACACTCATTAACACCCTTTAATGAAGCAAACTAATGCCTTAACTCACTGAAATAGTCGTTTACTTATTTCGGTGAAACGAATGTGTGTAGAGTTTTAAAGGATGCGGATAGTCTCACCTTGATTCTGGCGCATTGCTTATCGTTTTATAGATCTATTCTCATCCACCATCTTTGTTTGTGACGTAAAGAGTGTAAGAGTCACGTTTCTGAATCGGACACTCTGAGTGGATGCAGTCACAGCCAATCGGATTCAGAGGGTTGCCTGTCAGTTCTGTTGTTATGTGTACTGAAATGAGAGCCGGTATAATTCCACGCGCGAAAACAAGATACAAATTGGAATACGTTATTTTAGTGTCTTAAAAGTAGACTGAGGTATGAAGGGTTAACGTTACATCTAATTTGTAGTCATGTTCTGTATACATACTAACATATAAAGGTATACTTAGTGTGGTTACTCCATGTTTACTAGCTATAACATTAACGTGACATCACTCTTTTTCACTTCTTTTTCACTTCATACTCAGTCAGCCAGAGTGCAGATATCACCATTAGATTAACAAACTTGAAACATCATCCATTTCTTGACAGCTGGTGATGACATTGTTGTCAGCTGCTGATGCTGCAGCTTGTGGCGCCTGCTTCGATGACAATAACTTTCTAATATCCATAACTGTATAGGCTATTGGCTTAAAACTCGTCAGGCACTAGGAAGGATCACTTTTTCTTCAGGGCAGGCTACGCAGTACACAGGCTAATCTCCCACGGTGGCTGCCTCTCTGGTGGACTCCGGTACTGCACATTACTCCCGAGACGTTTTAAAAAAAATATATATTATTATTATTTATTTATTTTTACATTTTTGCAAGTGAAACATCCGGGGCTTTTCAGAAAACATCCGGGGCTTGAGCCCAAGTAGCCACCCCCTAGCGCCGCCACTGGTGTGAGTGCTGTGGAGGGTTTATGTGAATCTGTGTTTTACGTGCTTCTGGGTGACTAACACAAGATGTCTACTGTCACGCACAATAGACACAGAGACAGCAGTGCTGCAGGTCAGACCCTCTCCAGCTCCTTCAGACATCAGCAGGTCTCAAATGAATACCCTTCTGAGGTCCTTCACATGCTACACATCATACCTCGAAAACATCATTATCATCAGCCAACTTCAGTATAGCTCGAGACTCAGCAGGGGAAGCAAGAAAGTTATTTTAATCTCGATCACGATTTTGCCTTACAACGATTACGAAAACAGCATTATCGAAATAAAAATAATATTTTGCTGCATTCCCTTTCGCAATGATGCTCTCAATTTGTCTTGCGTTATATATCCTGTCCGCGCGTGCGCTTTCGCCCCTCTTTAAAAGCCCTCTCGGCCAGGTTGTGTTGTGACTTGCCGTCTGTTTAATACATCCATATAAACACGTTACAAGGGAAGCTTTAGTGTCTGTGTCTTGTAAGGGAATATTTGTATGTATTCATGCAAACTATGAAGAAGCTTAAAAGGGGGAAATGATTTGTGTAGAAAACTGTGAGCTGGTTTTGGGCCTGTTAACATGTGGTTTTTGAGGACAAAGGAAGAAGGGGGAAGGTGAGGAGTTGACATACAGTCAACTCAGATCTAGGAGATAATGAAGCTGAGCCACTGGGATTGGGGAAACTTAAGAAGTGAGGTGTTGATGATATTTGGGCAGCCAATCACGGAGGTCTGGAAGGGAGGATCAGATAACTCCCATTTTTAGCAATGTATTAAACACAGGAACCACGCTGTATTCGCTCTCTTTCCTCTCGCTGGCTCACGTAATATCAGGTAAATATGGGATCCCACAGATAAACTGTATTTCAATTTGTACTGTATTGATTGTATTGCATTGTCATATTACCATTAAAGTGGATTATTGTTTAACGGTTACTTGGCAGCATTGGATTCCTTCCTGTAAAAATAACCAGCTTGTTTAGGGACGCGCAGAGATTTGAGAAAAGCGGACTAGTTGTCCACACATATCTCCAACAGTCTCTGTCCTCCGGTCCTCCATGCTCCGGTCTCTAGCGTACAGTCAACTTTTACTAACTCGTCAAACCCGGAAACCACACCAGTAAGCCAGCTCACTGAGCAACGAACCTCGCAACGTCCCGACCGATCAGAGCACACTGGGCTCACAGGGGGGGGGCAGGAGCTGCAACAAGCCGTTTAGGACAGAGAGTGAATACACATACTATACAGAGATGCTGTGAGAAACCAATGTGAGTTTGGAAAATTGCACAATATGAATCTATTCTAGTAGACCTCAACAATGGAATTATGATCAGTAGAAATGGCCATGACATGGAACCTTTAAACTATTTCACACAGCATTTAACAATAAATTATTTAAAACTACTATGCTTTTTGGGGTTTTCCCTTCATTGTAGTGTTATATAGTTATTTTTAAAAATACAACACGTTGGCTTATTTCACTACGCTGTACTCTCAATGCAAATAAAACACAATTTACATCTTATTTGACCAGTAATATCATGAATGAAACGGGGGGTGTAGTCTGGGAAAGGTCAGTATGAAGATATTATTCACAGGAGGATGACAAAGACCGACAGGCTGAGGCGGGAGACACTACATTAGCTCCTCTAGTCGCCCTAAAACATCAGTAGAGACGTTCTTTATGATAGGGGAGCAGAGTCTGAGAAAACTGATGATGTGCACTCTTGTCGGCTTTTTTTAACGTGTCTTTAGTCAGTGCCTGATATAAATCAGTAAATACCAAACTGGTGGATGTCCGAAGTTTCTATGTCCTTTTCAGCAACAAATGATTCAGTCATAAGTGTATCTAAACATCATCACGCTGAACATTAGCCATTTTTAACTTAGTGGTGGTGATGTGACCATGATGTAATTTATACTTTGACTTCTGGTGATTGTATCTAGGCTTTAAAAATCACAAATGTTAATATTGGGAGTGCGATGAAACTTTTGGAGCAAGGTCCCAGAACAAAAGGAAAATCTGGAGAGCTCGAACTGCTGTCAGACTCTGAAGATTTATGGATGTTACGTCAGGAGAATCGACATTTGCTGCAGCAACTACATGAAACGGCTCCTGCCAAACCAATTAAAACAGATTTATTTATTTAATTCAGATGTGTGAATTCAACACAAACTCTACATTACAAAATACTGTAGGTCAGGGGTGTCAAACTCAAGGCCCGGGACCCAAATCCGGCCCGCGACTTCATTTTATGTGGCCCCACAAGAGCTTGCAAAAAATATGAAGGTTACATGCTACTTTACGGAGGCACGTTGCCCATAAACTCCATGTCCCACAATGCATCTCAAATTTGACTTTTCTTTTTAAATCATTTTGTGACATTCTCACTGAAGAGACTTACAATTATTTGCCCTATACTTCTGCTTTCAGACGTAGTTAATTATGAAGGTATTACCCTATCCGATAAAAATCCAATGCAGAGCCAATAATGTAATATAATACATTATTTTATATACGTTAAATATTTATATATGTATTTTTATATAGTCTTAAAGTTACAACCGGCCCTTTGAGTGCAACCAAAATGTGAATGTGGCCCGCAATGAAATTGAGTTTGACACCCCTGCTGTAGGTAATACACTGAGTACCTCATTCAACCCACCTTACACACATCTAAAGTCTCTCATTGGGTTGCATGGAGTACTAGAGGTCAACAGTCGAACATCTCCAGGTTCTTTGTTGTGCTTAATTATGTCAACACAATTAAGTCCACAAACAGTGTTGCGCTTACAATAAAGTTATTGTTTATTTGTGGCTTTGAAAGTAAATCCGATCCGGAAGCCGATCAGAACCCAATCGTCCTGGGTCTACGAACGAATTAACTCAATGTCGCTGAAAAGAAAAACAGACTCAACAAGTGTTTCTTTATCTCCCATTTTAGTTTGGAGCCCAACACCCTTCTTACCTCAAGTACTCATACCCTGCCCACATCTTTGATGAGTTTAATCGCGCCTGGTTCTGAAGGAATACAGGAAACCCTCAAGAGCTGTCAGCATAATCTGCCGTTGAAGCAAATATATTAGCAAAGGAAAAAAATCCCAAACGGCTTGTATTTGCACGACAGAAAATGTCACAATTCTATTTCATTTTTGTATTTAACTTCTTGACAGGACGGATTTGACAGATAAACCTCTGCTAGCTCAGCTCCAGCAGCACCAAAAGGTCATCCAGTCACTTCATCCTGCCACTCTTGCATTTCTGTACATTCTGACCTTGCCGCCACTCCATTACGGAGTGGAAAATGCCGGAAACTGTAAAGACCTTTACTTTATTTCAAACTGAAAAGGGGTCCACTGTTTTCCTCCAGACACAATCTTAAATTCAAGCTCTATGGCCCAAACGTGGATGAATTGTTTCAAACCAATACTGGTGCGGCTGCCTTCAGACACTGAGCCGGATTCAGAGTGATCACAGAAGGTTTTTCTCTTTTATGTGGACCTTTGCCCTTTAGTCTGAAACAGCAAAGCAACAAGAACAAATCCATCGAAGGCGAACTGGCGTTATAAGCACTTTGGCTTTGCTGTATATATTAGAGGGGAATGCTGAGGTTGGGTTAAAAGGTGGGCAAAATAAATCCAAAAGAGAAACTGTTTACTCTCGGTATATAGGTCTGGTGTCTAGAGCATGCTGATGAATAGTTTACTTTATGTTTTATGCAATGGTACAGTGATGTTGGCTTCGGTCACATTACACATTCTTGCCTTACACTCGGCGCAGAGGGCCCGTGTGGCTCTGCTGTCGTTTTCTCATTAATACATTAGTGTGTGTGTATAATCCCATTCATTTCTGCTCCACTGACTGCACTCTTCGACTCTCCTAAACAAATACTAAACAAAGTGCATCCATTAAAGCACTTTTGTACAAGCTGACATTTAGATGTCGCCCGCTCTCCGTCTCTGTCAAGGCTGATGTTCCTCTCTCCGCAGTCACTCTCGTCATCTTCGCCTTGGAAGGTTTTCAGACGACACGTCATGCTGTAGTCCTTCAGGGGCCTCTGCATGCCACACAGCAGATCCCGAGCAAGGCCTTCTGTTCTTAACAGTCTGATCGGCCTGTCTCATCAAAACACATCATTCCAATGTGTACTATATCGGAGAGTAAAAAAAAAGGGGAGTGATTAGTAAAATATGCATAAATAGAAAGAAAGCATGCTAACTAGGTAACATAAAATCAGAATAAACCAGTTTAAAGGATTTGTTATTGGTTTGGATTATTGAAAAGTATACAGCTCCCTTTCCCTTCCCTTATAGAGTGTTGAGAGCTGTTTCCATAAATGCATGTTGTGCTCAAAGTGCTCCAGATTGATGCATTTCACTTCAACATTTAAAAAACAAATCGTCCCGGGGATGCATGCCCCCGGACCCCCCTAGAGGAGGTGAGGACCACCCCCAGATAAAGCAGGTTAAAATAATTAAATTGAATACATTTTATTTTAGTAAACACTGAACGGGTCCCACAGACCCAACAGCACACAAAGGTTAAAGGTCAGCTTATAATAATGTTAAAATGTGCTAAATATATACACTGCAAAAAACTGAAAGAGAGGAGTAAAAGTAGCTCACGACTTCTTTTTTGAAAGTAGCTCTCATCCTAAAAAAGGTTGGAGACCCCCGTTATAGAACGATACATTTGACAATGTTAAGCTTGGCCTACCATTTGATTGGAGCGATGAGGAACAGGTGGGGAATGAAAAGGGAATGAGAACCACTGGGTTAATCCAATGTGTCCGTGTCCCTTTGAAATGGTTGCTGATAATCCATCTTCATATTTATGGCTATAACCTAGTTTTCAGTTTTCAGAGCGTAACATAGCTTTCGGTTTGGGTGTCACTCTCACTCCTCAATGGTAAGGTGTAGGTAGATTTTGGATCCCCCCCCCTCGATTCCATTGGCTCTAACGGTTATAAAGAGGTGTCAATCAACAACATCGACCAATGGGGGCCAGAGAAATGGAAAATCCACCCAAATCACCCCATAAGTGTTTTTCTTTTTCTAAACCTCTCTAAAAAGGTCAAATGTCACTTGTTTTGCATCAATGTAGATCCAGGGTGCTTTTATATGTTGTAGTTTGGATTCCTAACACTTTTAGCTTTTTTTACTGTGTTCAATCTAAATTTACTTTATTTAAGATAAAAAAATCTTTTCTACATCAAACTCACAGGTTTATCATTGCTTTGAGAACAAAGATTATGAATTGACCCCTTCTAGAAGGGAAGTTATAGTCATTTGTTCTGGGAATGTCATTTTCGAGCCTGAGACCTGGAAAACAGGCTCGGGGCTAAACTGGTTAAGGGATTGAGGCATGACATTATGAATGTATAAAAGGCAGTGACGAGCCGTGACTTTTATACCTAGGCCCTCTGACCCCCCTTCCCTCGAGAAAAAAAAGAAGAGATATTACGTCTCAACGTATTACATTACACATTACATTGCATTTAGCTGACGCTTTTATCCAAAGCGACTTCCAATAAGTACATTCGACCAGGAAGACACAACCTTGAAGAAAACAGAATCATATAAGAACATCAGGTTTCAAAGAGACGTATACTTCAGCGGAATATCAAAACAGCGGCCCGGGATGCAAAACACATCAATGACAGCGACCCTCTAACACACAGAACAACACCATTTATATAAACACCTCTCATGACAGGGCGCCCACAGCCAAGTAGCAATTACACATGAATGAAGTCGGCACGGCGGCCCACATTGAAAATGACTCAGGCCTACCTTCGATGATAAATCACTGAAACACAAAGTCCATCCTCCTGTCCTTTTGGATGAAGCACTTGCGAGTCATTCAGCTGATCCTTTGCCACTCCAGTTTATCTATTCAGTTTATTCTATTTAGTTTAGTTTTTGGAACTCAATCTTGAAAATTACTCGGTTAATAATTTCGCAACGATGTCATCACCATCACTGAAGTGAGCCATCATGAAACGAACTTATGCTAATCATAAATCTATCGATCATAAATCTATCGTTTAGATTTATGATTTGAAAATAATAAAAGTAGGGTAGACATGTGGATATTATCCGGCTGAACACAACGTGCATTTATCTAACAGGTTCGTTTTCCACAGACCTTATTTCAAGCTCTTCCAAAACCCTATGGAGAAATCCCGTTGCTGTCTGTAGAGGGAATCCGAGCGCAGCTTACTTCCGGGTTTTAGGACGCGTCACTGCACCACTTGCATAGACCTCACAGCGGGCGGAACCTGTCATAAAGTCCGCGGAAATAAAGCCCGCCCATTTAGAGGGAAGATATGATTGGTCAATTGTACTGTCAGTTGACATTACTCTCTCGTTGAGTTACTATAGCGACCCTCTGTGAATGTAGAGAGGGACCAACAAGCTCTCCCGTCTTCACATAACTCGCAGAGACGGCATTTAACCCTTCACATTCCAACAGAAACTGAACAGGCAGATTTGAAGGATTTATTTCTTTGGAAATATTATTTTAGATACAATTAAATCAAGTTACTTTGGTAAAACTAATGAAAAATGTAACAACAAAAAATTATTAAAAAAAACGGGGTTTTTTTTTATGTTTTCAAATATAATGTTTTCGAAAATCTAGGCCCTCACAGAGGGCATAGAGGGCCCTGACGGCTCGCCACTGATAAAAGGGATATTGGGAGGAAGGGATGGACGAAGGAATGTAGGTAGGAAGGGATGAATTGATGAAGGAAGGGATAAAGGATCAAAGTGGTGAAGGCTGAGATGCGGGGAAGAAAGGAAATGGACGAAGGGAAGGGAAAAGGAGGGTGGGTGAAGTAGGTCAGCAGGTGATGAGGTGTACTCTACTTCATATGATGTCGGATTAAAAGGTGATCTGCCAATTTTAGGATGTAAAACATAGTTGCATGATATGTCGGTACAACATACACTCATCTCCTTCTTCAAAGCATGCATATAAATCTATAGCAGATGTATGATTTATTTTGCAGCAAGATATTGAATTTGAACTGTAATACAAACCCACTTTCCTTTTAAATGATTATCCAATCAGTGCCAATACTGCTGCTCTTCAGAGAGTCCTGGGTAGATTAAATAAGATGATGTGAAGGTGAGAAACTAATACCAAATATGTGATCGCGGTTCATGATATGAACAGCTCATTACTTTGAACAGGCCCAAACAACATGTGTGCCCCGAATCTCCTTTTAGCTGCTAAAGACTGTCTCCTTGGACAGCTAAAGGGGAGGGGCCTGAGAGGACAGCTAAATGCTCAGCAGTCCATTACATACCTTGATCTAACATGCCAGAGGCTGTTCACCTTGGAGACCTGCTGCGGATATGGGTACGGCCTGGCGCGAGATTTAATTCTAAATGATCTGAGACTGTGGGAGGTGTTGGAAAGCGGAACTCAGGTTTTTTTTTAAATGCTGGCTATGAATCTCAGGAATATTATATGTTCAATCAGGAGAGACGTGATGTATGAAATACATGTTTATTATCGGTCACATTATATAAATGAAACATAATGATGACAGTTTATAACAAGTGAATGCAATGTGTTTTGGCGACTAGGCCCAGGTTTTGTAGGACATCATTCGGGAAGGGAAAGAACCGTTTCCGATGAACCCCCCTGGGTCTAGACCTGGTGGTGGTGATGAGTGGTTAGGTCCGGTTGGAAGGGAGAAGGTTGAGCTTGGCCCTGAGTTGGAAGCAGGAGGCGAAGGGGTGGAGGAGGGTTGCGCGTTGACGCCTGGAAGACAGCTGATAGGAAAGGGGAGAGCATATATAGAGGGTTTAACAGGTGCGATAATTAGGCTTGTGAATGGAGGGAAGTGATAGGTTAGCTGAGGAGTGGTGCTCCCTGTCATCCAGTGGAGGGAGCGAGTATTGCCATGACGAGCAATACGGAGTGTTAGGTCTTCCTGTCTGAACTTGCGCTCAGCTTCATTAGTTATAACTTTGATTGCTGTTGGCAGTTGTGTGCATCACGTAGTACTAGTTCAGTGGATGTCTGCTACTATGTACTTATCATGGAAGTCTATTCTTTATATTAGTGTTGTCCCTTTGTTCTGTGCCCTCTATCTTATTGTAAAAGTATTCCTCTCGTTTCAGAACTCCACCCCTATGTGTCCTGTGTCCTGATGGTTCCACCTGTTCCCCTCACCTTGTGTATATATTGTGTTAGTCCCCACCTGTCCAGTGCCAGATCGTTTCCTATTCATGACCACGTTCAAGCCTGCTCCATGGTCGTATCCTGTTTTCTCATGATATTTGCATTTAGTTTTTCTTCGGAAGAGTGATTTTGTGTTTCTTGTTTTTGTTACTGTGTTCATTCCAGTAAAGTCTTTATTTGTGAATACCACCCGAGTCTGAGTTCATGCCTCTGAGTTCCCCTTGACATACGTTTGGCAATGAAAATATTAAGCCCATGCTCCTCCAACAATGGAAGACATCAAATAGGGCACACAATGGTGTCCGTAAGGTGCAGGAATACGAACATGATGTTAAACCATACGTAAAATAAATACTGTACACTGTTAATATACGCTGTATATGTCTAGCATGACATGCTGTATCTAGTCTGCTGCAAAGATTTACATGTCAGATACAAGTGTGATTTAACGGCCGTGTCTGTGTTAAACATGTACATGCTGGCGCTATGAAAGCATGTATGGGGCTGCGTGAAGGTGCTCTTGCAGCCCCCCCCCCTGTGAAGGATCTAATTAAGCAGAGGAAACGTCATCCTATCACTGCAGATGTCTTGTGTCAGTGAACAGGGTCTGTGTCTCCAACAGCTGCCACCATGTGAGCTCCTGCTGTTGCTAATGGAGATACGAGTGTAAACAGGCTTCAGCCCACAGATGCTTTTTGTTAATAATTATAATTATTATTGTTCTCCAGAAGCAACCGTGTCAACACACAGATACACTGACAAATGCTAAAATGTGTAGATTCAGATAATCTGATGTATTCTCACGCACCGGCACACGGCTATGTTCATGTGGAACCAGCTAGATTGAGAGTAAATATGTGATTACCTTAGGCGTACATTTTATGCATACACATTGTAGGAGACATATTGTATTGTTTGAAGTAATGGCAGGAAGCTCATCGTACACTCAGTTGACCTACATTTGACCAGCAAAACACAATGGGGAAACATCTTAGGAACCAAGGCCCCTTCCCACCCTCCCACTCTAAGCTTTTCAGATAGTTGTTCATTAAAGAAAAGTAAGTGATAACAGAAGGTAAGCAGGAAGCAGGTTCAATCCCATATTGACCCCCACTGTAATCAGCATGCCGTTGTGTCCTTGGGCAAGACACTTTACCCCACATTGTTCCTGTGGGCATTGTCCACAGAATTCTATGTATAACATGTCCAATATATGTATGTAATGTAATGTAAATTGCTTTGAACACTTAGTAAAGCACTCAAATAAATACCATGAACTATAAATGATGAATACCACAAATAATGTACATCCAAAGTTGTTAAGACCTTTTCTAAAAACAAACAATAATACTATGGTTGTTCTAGAATAAAAGTCATGATACCAATGTCATTGTTATCCGCCTTTGCTTTCTCACCGTCTCCTTCCCCACCAACTCATAAAGCTGGCAATGTCCTTGATGTCATATTCTCAAGGAACTGCGCTACTTCTAACCTCTCTGTAAACCCGCTCCACACCTCCGATCACTTCTTCATTTCATTCTCTCTACCCCTTTCCAAATATAACAAACTAATCTCTTCTCATCCTGCACCTGTCCGCCGTAACCTCCGTTCCCTCTCCCCCTCTACCTTTGCCTCATCGGTGCTCTCAGCCCTCCCTTCCTCTGACTCTTTCCAACTCCTGCCTCCAAACTCTGCTGCAGAAACCCTCCTCTCTACTCTCTCATCCTCTCTGGACTCTCTCTGTCCTCTCACATCTCGGCAGGCTCGTCAGTCCCCTCCTGCTCCCTGGCTAAATGACGCACTGCGTGCTAATAGAACCGCCTTCGGGCAGCAGAGCGGAAACGGTGGAAATCCAAACACCATGACGACCTCCTAACCCATCAGGCTCTCCTCTCCTCTGCTTCGATCTCTCAGGCAAAAAGCACCTTCTTTCAAGATACGATCCAATCTTCCTATTCCAATCCCAAAAAACTATTTTCCATCTTCTCCTCCCTGTTGGACCCCCCCCAAAGCCCCTTCCCCCTCCTCCCTTCTGTCAAGCAACTTTGTTAACCACTTTGAAGAAAAGGTTGATGATATTCGCTCTTCTTTTTCTGACTCACCTCTACTCACCGCTGGGTCACCAGACCCTCCTTTCACCCACACACTGACCTCCTTTTCCCCTCTCTCCAAGTGAGGTTCTTACCCTCATTAACTCTGCCCGCCCTACCACCTGTCCTCTGGACCCTTTATGTGGCAAAGATTGCGATTGTTGAGTGTGGGATGTACATCATCTGATCATCCGGATACTCAGTGCTCTGCATTCCCCCATACTTTGCATTGGGACACTCCAAACAGCAAATGTTAGTACAGAGTTAAGCAAATAGAAAAGGAAGTAGAGCCAAACTGTGGTTGGCTTTTGGAGTATTATCTATCTCACATTTATCATCAGAGAAGCAGTCTAGGAAAACAAGTCTGGAAAAGGAGGGCAGAGACCTTGCTTAATTTCTGTCACAGTTAGGTGAACAGGTATGTAATATATATGTAATATGTATGGAAAATAATCCACCAGCAGCTCAACAGGTTCAAAAAGAAATCTCTTGACATGTACTTGGTAGATTGGTGTGGGATTTTGTTTCTTTACTAAAGCAGGTTGTCGCCATGGAGTAAGGTACACTTGTTAGTTACACGTTCCATAATACATTACATTGCAATGTGTTAAATGTTCATCTAACACCATATACAGGTCATATTTTCTATTGCTCAAATTAACATACCGTTTGAATATTTTAGCCTCGACAGAAATGTAAAAGTTGCAATAATGATACGACTTATCAACAAATAATGCGTGCTATGTTCATACAGGTCAATAGCTTTTTCAGTTGTAAAAATGAAGTACATTAAAGATGGGGTAGGTAAGTTTGAGAAACCGGCTCGAGACACACTATTTGTTATATTCCATGGAATGCTCTCAACATCCGATAGCAATGAATATCTTAAGTGCTTTTTGAGTGCTTTCGTGTGTGTTGGAGGAGGGGGTCTGGAAGGAAGTAGATTTTTTCCGGCTGTGTATTTTCAAATTCTAGCGCACTAAAGCTGGTTTCTCCAAAATTACCTACCCCACCTTTAAGTACTTTAATACAATGTACTCTACTTAAAGATTGTCATTCAATGCTATATTAGCTTGTTACCCTTAATATGACATGTTCCATCTAAAATATATAACGATCAATAATGACAAATTGCCTTTTTTAATTTCATTATCAGTTAGATGATACATACTACAATTACTTTGTACACTGAACGAATGCTATGAATAAAGTACTATTTGGAAGATGAAAAAGTGTGGTTCATAATATTTTTCAGAGAGTAGACTTGGAATATAGGACTCAAATCTGTATTTTCCACTGTGGTATTGATACTTTGAATTGATTTAGTTGCAGCAGAATTACTCAAATGTCCATAAACCTTTTTCGTACCCATCAACCAAGGCATACACTTACTTTCTTTAATGTGCAATTGTACCATTACTGACGGCAGTAAATGGTGAAATGATGTTCAATTTGATAAATTACACATCATATGCCAGGTTTAATAGTTTGCGAGGGGATTCTCAGTGGAGAGATGAAATGAATTGAAACCATTGCCCGTCTGTAGGTAAGGAAGAGCACATTGAAAAGTGCCGAACACCAGAGTAGGCAGTAATGTGAAATAATAGTAAACTATTGAAAATTGACTATAATAAAACGATGGAAGAATGTGGGATAGTGAACTAACATATAGATTGGTGCAGATGCAGGTGCTGATTCCTAAAACCCAGAAATGAGTCGGCATGTTCGCACCGTATATTCTACGACATAATATAGGTCAGTAATTATTCTACTCGGGAATGCACAGAGCTTGTATTTGTCATAGGCGACTTGTATTGGTCGCTAACAGATGACTAAATCACACCAAACATTAGCCACGATTAGCTTAGCGTTGTGAAGCGTAGCCATGTGACCGTGCTGTAGTTTGTTTATAGCCTAACGAAAGCTTTTTACTTATGGAGATACATTTTGCTTCAGATATCTCAAAGTGGTGTTCATACATGGAGATTATTCTGCCGGAACAAAAAGTGTAAGTATCATAAATGTGTGTTTGCCAGAAAGCTTTACTTCTGCAATATACCAAAATCCAATGGAATAATCCCATTTCTGTTTGCCAAGGGAACCCTTGCGATGCTAACTTCTAGGTCGGCCGACAAAAATACCTCATCACTGCATTAAAGAATGTTTTAAAGCTACATTTAAAATGTCCCTCGATAGGGGACTTCCGGTGGCACAATGCTCACGTAAGACGCAAGGTTCTGTGCTCCGCGGACATAGTGCCCTACCAAACGATATATTTATCAAAACTCGGCAAATGAACGCCCAACTACATTCAGAATATGAGCTCTGTCGAAAAAACAATTAGAAATCAATGAAAACAACTACTGCTAGCATTATCGCGCCTAGCATGGCTAAGTCTGAAAAAACAGGGGCTGCTTCTAAGACAAGTATGGAGGACATTCTACGATCAATAGAGAAATCGAACCAAGAAGAACGAGGGGAAATTCAACGTAATGTAAAATAATTCAAAGGTCAAATTAGTGAGTCATTTACTAGACTGGAAACATCGGTCGGCGGTCTGAGTGCACAGCTAACAAAACTGGAGAAGAGGGTCATTGACGCGGAAGGGCGTATCGGTGCCACGGAGGAGAAGGCCGTGACCCATAGCAGAGCCATTAGCTTTCTACTGCAACAAGAAGCGGAGCTCATGGAAAGATGTGAGGACCTCCAGAACCGGGCGAGAAGACAAAATCTGCGACTATATCAGATCCTCGAAGGCACGGAGGGAAGGGATATGGTGGCCTTGAAGAAGCTACTTCCAACCGTGTTGCCCTCACTACCGCTAAAGGAAGACGACATCAGAATCGACCATGCCCATAGGACACTTACCCCGAAGCCGAAAGAGAATGACCCTTCTAGCTCCATTTTAGTTGGATTTGCTGACTACACAGTAAAGGAACAGATCCTACGGCAGGCCTGGACACAGGGCCAAGTGAAGATGGGTGACAGGCAAATCTACTTCGACAATGACCAATCACCTGAACTGCAGAGAAAACATGCCCAGGTTAGATATGTCATCAAAGAACTCAAGCAGAAGAATGTCAAAGCGAAGTGCCTATATCCAGCTCGGCTGAGGATGATGGTGGGCTCGGCGGAAAAGACATTTCATACACTGATGGAAGCTGCTCCGGCGCTTCAGAAAATGAACATTCAGATCCGTGTTGATGAACGGGACAAACTCTGAGTGAGTTGACCAGGCGCCGATGGGAGAGACGGGGAAAACATGCGAACTTGCTGTCGGAGGAGGACTGTAGGGTTTTCTTCTCTGGAAGCGGCTGATAGGCACGACGAAGTAAGCTTGATCATTCAGACAGAGATGAACATTTGAGAATAACGTTTTCTAGAAGGGCTCATTATTTAGATTTTACATTAGCCTACACTATAGTTTATGTTTAAATTTAGCCGAGTACAGAATGTTACGTTACTAGCATAATGGTCGTTTGGGTTAGGTTCCGCGGTTGCGACTGACTAACGAAACGAGTGACTTTCACTCAGCCCTAGGCCCGCAGCAGTAGAGCCAACAGACTGGGTCTGCTGCATTTACACGTTGTGTGTTATCCAAGAGAGATGGCGCCACTCTCTGCCCGCTTCTACACGGGGACTGGTTGCTTTGCATTGGCCAGTTGAGGAATTGGAAGCCAGTTTGAAGTGTTTTGTTTCTAACACTGTTTATCGTTGTTGTTTACTCCTTGACAGCTGATAGGACCGTTACAATGTATGACCTTGCACTTGACATGTTCAGTTTAATTAGAAGGCTCTGCAATGACAGCAAGGACTAAAGCTAGGCCTATATTGGATAGTATAACTGTAGTTAGTTACAACATTAAGGGATTGGGAAAAATACTTTCTCAGCTTAAGGCTTTGAAATGTTCAATTGCAATGTTACAAAAGACCCATATGTCTGAAGTTGAGCATTTCAAGTTGAGGAGAGACTGGGTGGAACAGGTGTACAGTGCATCGTATAAGGGTGGGAGGAAGAGGGGGGTTGTGTGTTTTACCAGTTAACGAGTAATTCAGGACGAGGAAGGCAGATATGTCATGGTGATAGGCACGATTGGGGAAGATACATTCACATTTCTGAATTGATATGCTCCATGATGCTCTAAATTGGCAGAGGAGGGGGAGGGAACTATTGTGATAGGGGGGGGGGCTTCAATTGTGTATTACATTTGAGCATGGACAGATTGCCTGCTGAGAAGGGACACGGATCTAGGAAAACAACCACTGCCCTGGCGATGTTAGATGGACTGGGTTTGGTTGATGTCTCCATCCCAAAGATAAAGATTATACATACAGATCTCTAGTTCATGGGAGTTACTCTAGAATAGACTTGTTCTGTCTATCTAAGGTTGACATGCATGGAGTAACAGAATGTAAGATAGAACCAATCACACTGTCTGACCGTGGCCCCATCACAGTGAAAATGAACCTAGGTCAGGATAGACAATTCAGATATTGGAGGCTTAATGTCTCAATATTAAATTGATCCAACAGGAATTACGTGACGGCCTAAAGGAGTATATTGATATAAATGATAATGGTGAGGTTACTCCTATTTTATGGGATGGTTCTAAAGCTGTAATGAGGGGAAAGATCATTCAAATTTCCTCTAGATTAAAAAAAACAAAGAGAGGCGAGGAGACTTAAATTAGAGACTGAAATAAGTAGACTTGAAAGGGAACACAAAGTATCGAGGGACAGGGTCACACTGGATTTGCTAAAACATGAAAAACAAAAAGTAGATTAGTTACTTACCTATAAGGAGGGAGCGCTTAGATTTGTGAAAAGAAAATATTATGAAATGGGTAATAGAGTGAGTAGGTTATTGGCCTTTCAACTACGCAAGGCTCAATCTAGCCGAGTGGTTTCTAAAATTAAAAGCATCCAGCAGAAGCATTTGCTGTGTATTACAAAAAGCTATATGAGGGCCAAGAGGTACAAGGGATCTCTAAATTGTCAATTCTGGCTAAGGTGCTCGAACGACTTGTGAGTGAACAGGTAAAGGAGTTGTTATGTACAAATGACATCCTGTCTAAACATCAGTCAGGCTTCAGAAAGCAACACAGCACCATCACTGCGACAATGAAAGTGGTGAAATGACATTACTAGTATTTTAGATAATAAGCAGAGTTGTGCAGCTCTGTTTGTTGACTTTTCCAAAGCGTTTGACACCGTCGATCATCGCATCTTAAAGCAGAGGCTACTCAGTATTGGCATATCCAGCCATGCAGTGGGTGGTTTGTGAACTACCTCTCTGAAAGTTCCCAATGTGTTCATTTTGATGGACTGTCTTCTGAGTGGTTAAACATTGCTAATGGTGTACCACAAGGTTATGTTTTAGGACCACTTTTATTCTCCATATATATTCACAGTGTAGGTGAAAATGTGGATGAAGCTACTTTACTTTGTAACTATGCAAGGAATAAAACTTGAAGTTGTTGCCTGTTACAAATACCTGGGTATCTGGCTTGATGATTGTCACTAATCTGCTTAAAAAGCTGAGGGTTAGGCTAGGTTTCTTCAACAGGAACAAGTCCTGTTTCTCATTTGAAGCCAGGAAAAGGCTCTGTGACCTTTTTACCTGTGCTGGACTCTGGGGATCTGGTCTATATGAATGCACCTGCCCATTGCCTGGAAAAGTTAGATGCTTTTTATATCTGCTCTCTGATCTCTCGACGAATTGAAAGTACGTATTGCCTGAGATCTCATGATGTTGTTTTATTAAATGTGCCAAGTGCTAGGACTGTCTTAGGGAAGACAGCTTTTAGATGTGCAGCTCCACTAACTTGGAACAGTCTGCAAACACTTTGGTTCCCATGCATCATTTTAAAACTCGGCTGGGTGACATGCTGTTTGATACTCATGGTACCTGTCACTGTAAATAGAGTTTGTAAACTTATGTTGTATTATGTTGTATGTCATCCTTATTGTTGTTCTGTTGTTTTTATGTTACATGTGTAACTAATGTCCTGCAGGTCACCCTTGAAAAAGAGATATTTTGATCTCAAGGGGATTTCACCTGGTTCAATAAAGGCTACAAAAAACAAAAACAAATTAGATATCACTTCTCCTTGATTCTGTAGAATTAAACAAATTGTAACAGGAGGAGGCTAACATAATGTGTTCCCCCATTACAGTAGAGGAAATATTAGATAGTATTGGTAAGCTCAAGATTGGTTAAAGTCACAAATGATCTGCTTTGTGCATCTGATAATGGACTTGCCTCTATCCCAGTTATGTTAGATCTGAGTGCTGCCTTTGACACTATTGACCATAACATACTACTCCAAAGATTAGAGCTTTTGATAGATAAGGGGAACTGCACTAAGCTGTCAACGATGAATCGTCATTACAAACTACAGTCAGTCATGGAGTACCGCAAGGGTCTGTACTTGGACCCATCCTGTTCATCATATATATGCTACCATTGGGTAATATCATAAGGAATAACTCCATCAACTTTCATTGTTATGCAGATGATACACAATTATATCTATCAATTAAACCAGATGTACAATTTCCATTAGTTAAACTGCAAGAATGCCTCACAGACATACAGACATGGATGACCTGCAACTTTTTATCATTAAACTCTAACAAAACAGAAGTCATTATACTAGGCCCCCAGCACCTTCGGAACAAACTGTCCAACAATATAATTTCTTCGGATGGTATTAGCTTGACCTCCAGTACCACGGTAACAAATCTTGGTGTTATCTTTGATGAGGATTTGTCTTTTAAATCCCATATAAAGCAAATGTCAAGGACTGCCTACTTCCATCTACAGACTATTGCAAAAATCAGGCACATCCTAAACCACAAAAATGCAGAAACACTAATCCATGCTTTTATCACCTCCAGCCTGGATTATTTAATCTTTTATTAATAATAAAAGATTATTAATAATCTTCCGTTCCTCTCAAAGATTCTTGAGAAAGCGGTCGCAAAACAGTTGTGTGATTACTTAAAAAACAATGATTTATTCGAAGATTTTCAGTCTGGCTTTAGAACACATCATAGCACAGAGACAGCTCTGGTTAAAGTCACAAATGATATTCTAATAGCCTCAGACAAGGGACTTGTCTCTATTCTTGTTTTGCTCGATCTCAGTGCTGCATTTGATACTATCGACCATGATATCCTATTGCAAAGACTAGAGCACTTAGTTGGCATACAGGGAACTGATTTAGGCTGGTTTAGGTCCTATCTATCTGAACGCTCTCAGTTTGTACGTGTCAACGATGAATCTTCCACGCAAACCAAAGTTAGCCATGGAGTGCCACAGGGCTCAGTGCTTGGACCTATTTTGTTCACATTATATATGCTTCCGTTAGGCAATATTATAAGGAATCATTCTGTAAACTTTCATTGTTATGCGGATGATACTCAACTATATTTATCAATTAAGCCTGATGAAATTAATCATCTAAATAAAATTCAAGACTGCCTTAAGGACTTAAAAACGTGAATGACCTTAAACTTTTTGATGTTAAACACGACCAAAACTGAAGTTATTGTACTTGGCCCGAAGAATCTACGAAACAAATTATCTAAAGATATACTAACTATGGATGGCATTAATTTGGCCTCCAGTGAGACTGTAAGGAATCTTGGTGTTATATTTGATCAGGATTTATCCTTTAACGCCCACATAAAATCAATTTCAAGGACCGCCTACTTCCATCTACGTAACATTGCAAAAATCAGGCATATCTTGCCTCAAAACGATGCAGAGAAACTAGTCCATGCATTTGTTACTTCTAGGCTGGATTATTGTAACTCTTTACTATCAGGGAGTACCAAAAAGTCAATCAAGTCGCTTCAGCTGATTCAAAATGCTGCGGCTCGTGTACTAACCAGAGTTAGGAGAAGGGACCACATTACTCCTGTTCTGGCTGCCTTACACTGGCTCCCTATAGAACACAGGATAGAATTTAAAATTCTTCTTCTCGCCTACAAAGCCCTTAATGGGCAGGCGCCATCTTACCTTAAAGAACTCATTATACCCTACTGTCCTACTAGGGCATTGCGTTCAAAGAATGCAGGGTTGTTGGTTGTTCCTAGAGTCTCTAAAAGTACAATGGGAGCCAGAGCCTTCTCTTATCAAGCTCCACATTTGTGGAATCAGCTTCCAGTTTGTGTTCGGGCGGCAGACACCCTATCCGTTTTTAAGAGTGCGCTTAAGACCTTCCTTTTTGATAAAGCTTATAGTTAGGGCTGATTAGATTCAGCCCCTAGTTTTGCTGATATAGGCTTAGTTTGTCGGGGGACATCTTACTTCTTCCTTCTCTCTGTCTATACCTGTGTACTCTCATGTTCCGATTAACCCAGCTTCCCCAAATGTCTTTCTTTTTGGGGTCTATATATGCTGGGATCCGGAGTCATGGATGATCCTGCGGTCTTGTGTCCTGGATCGCGAGCGCTGGATCTTGAGTCGTGGCTGTGGTCCTGGATCATCGGTCCTGGATGGATATCCTCGTGGATTCATCTTCCTATTATACACACATGCATTTCCAAACATTTGGACTACCTATGTTGCAAATGTATTATCTTTTCAATTTACACACGGCATCTATTGCACGTCTGTCCGTCCTGGGAGAGGGATCCCTCCTCTGTTGCTCTCCCTGAGGTTTCTCCCATTTTTCCCTTTAAACTGGGTTTTCTTTGGAAGTTTTTCCTTGTACGATGTGAGGGTCTAAGGACAGAGGGTGTCGTATTGTCATACTGATATTCTGTACACACTGTGAAGACCACTGAGACAAATGTAACATTTGTGATATTGGGCTATATAAATAAACATTGATTGATTGATTGATTGATTATTTCAATTCCCTTTTATCAGGCTGTCCAAACTCATCATTAAAGACCCTTCAATTCATACAAAATGCTGCAGCACGAGTTTTAACAGGAACAAAGAAGATGGACCACATCACTCCTGTTTTAGCAGCTTTGCACTGGCTACCAGTTAAGTCCAGGATTGATTTTAAAATACTTTTACTCACAAAGCGCTAAATGGTCAGGGACCATCCTACCTACAGGATCTTTTAATCTCCTCTTGCCCCTCCAGGGCATTAAGATCTCAGAGTGCAGGTCTGTTGGTGGTTCCCAGAGTCCACAGAAAAAGATCAGGTGGTAGAGCTTTTGGCTACCAAGCCCCGTTCCTCTGGAATCAACTTCCAGTGACGATTAGGGAGGCAGACGGTGTCCACACATCCAAGAGTAGGTTAAAGACTTTCCTCTTTAGTACAGCGTACAGTTAAGACTGGTTTTAAACCCCTTTTAAACATCCTCATGGACCCTTCGTTTTATGGAATTGTAATTATTGTACTCCAACTGCATTTGTGTCAATGTGTTGTGTTCCGTTTGAAATTGGTATTTTCACATTGACCTTGTAAGATACGTTTGTTGTTTTTACATTGCCAATTGTGTTTGTTGATTTGTGAAGCCCTCTGAGACAAATATGATTTGTGATATTGGGCTATATAAATAAACTTGAATTGAATAACAGATCTCCTGGTATCGATGGGTACTCGGGGGAGTACTATAAAGTTGTTGTGAATGAGTTGGCACCCATCCTATGTCGGGTATATAATTATGCATGGGATGAAGGAGACCAACCGAAATCCTGGTCAGAGGCAATCATTACGGTTATTCATAAAGAAGGGAAGGATCCCACACAATGTACGGGTTATCTGCCCATAAGCCTTCTCTGTCAGGATTTAAAAATCCTGCCCTCTATTCTGGCTAGTAGAATACAGAGGTGCATTGGGAAGCTAGTACACCCAGATAGGGGTGGGCGATATGACGATATATATCGTCGTGACGATATTAGGTCTCCACGATATGCTTTTTCAGTCCTATCGTGATAAAAAAAATAAAATAAAAAAAAATAGCGGGAGGGGAAGAGGCTCTCCGTGCGCGGCGCAGGGGGCTATGACAGCGGACGGAGAGCCTCTTCCCCTCCCGCTCCCCCAGCCTCACCTACTGATTTTTATTTCACCATATATCAAGCCCGATCGATTTCACAATGTCAGCGCACCTCTGCTTTCGTTCAGTCCGAGTTGTTTGACACGCTCCCAAAGTCCCCGTCCCGCTTTCTTTGCAGCGAGCAACCATAGGGCGGGCATTTCATAAAGGGGCTCCTTATGAAAAGACTAGCAAGCGCTGGAAAGACATAACTGACGCTGTGGCGTTTTATGTTTTTCCCTTCAGTTATGCTAAAGTCTTTTATTACACTTCGGTCTACTCTAAAGTTTACATTTTAATTGTTTGGCACTGACTTTTCATCATTGATGTTTTATGTTTTACTTAGTTATGTTTTACCCTCCTTTTCATGTTTATTGATGTTCACTGCTCACTTGTTCATTCAGGGTTTCATTTCTGAAATAAAACCAGCTTGAAATGCTATTTTGGTCTGTTACTCCTTTTTGTTTTAGTTTCTGTTACCTTGGAGGTGCTTGTTCTGTTAAGTAACTTGAAAAATAACCATAATAACCGACATGAAAAAATATTGTGATATATATCGTCTATCGTGATACTGCCTGAAAATATCGTGATAACATATTTTTCAATATCGCCCACCCCTACACCCAGAACAGACGGGATTCATTGCTATGGTTTATTGCCATGGTACTAATAATATTAGAGTTCTCAATTTACAATCACTTGCCGCTGTAACGCTGTATACATGCTTTGGAGGAAAACCCCATCAATGCTTCTCAGTCTAGACGCTGAGAAAGCATTTGATAGATTAGATTGGACATTTGTGCAGAGGCTTTGGTCAGACCTTTATTAACTGGGTCAAAGTGTTTTATAAGAACCCAAGATCGAGAGTTAGAGTCAACGGCCACTGCTCAGATTTCTTTGCGTTGGGAAGGGGGCCGAGGCGAGGAAAGGCTTCATCCCCAGCCCTGTTTGCTCTTAGTATTGAACCTCTCACAGAACTAATCAGGAGTAATTCTCATATACAGGGAATAATGGACAAGGATGGGAATCAACATAAGGTGGATCTATACGCTGTAAGAGTCGGTGAGGGCTGATAATTTATTCCGGGAAATTACTCCGACCTACTAATTGACCCTAACCGAAGTTATTGAGTCTATGTAAGTTTACTGCTTGGCTCAGATCCACCAACGTCAGCAAGTTCTCACCTCAATTAACTCCCGAAGAACCAGGTTCAATTAACTGCTGTTTCTATTCAGTCGACCCACTAAATCTGTTTAAGCGATAACGAAGGATTTTGATATCAGTAAATGAGGTGTGGCCCTACCTAAGTGAGTGTGGCAGGGTGCAGCCGTACCTTTGAAGCAGGAGAGGAGAGCGCAGATATCTTTTAAGTTGTCCCAATCCAAAAGGTGGGATCAGTTTATTTGAAGAAAAATAAGTCCAAACTAATACAGGGTTTTTACCTTCTCTCTTTACAACATTATAATTTATACTAAACCTATCATGCTGTGATCATGTTCAAATATGAAACTTTAATTAGGGCCCGAGCACGAGAGTGCTAGGACCCAACGGCGTCCTAGCACGAAGTGCAAGGATACCTATTGTTATTTGTGGTATTATCATTATATAATTACGGAATCCTTGTTTTCAGGCCTTTAGGATGCTGAAAAAGTTGTATAATTTTGCACGGATGCCAGGACCGGTGAAAAATTTGATAATTTGGAGTCAATGAGTTCAAATTGTCCAACCTGCTCGCTAGCGCCACCTATTTCAATTCCATTTTGGAAAAATTCACAAAGTCCCACCGTAACTGCGAATGACCTGACATTTTGCAAACATATCCGGGTGGACCTGCTCTACAAATAATCCAATTGGAATCCTTAGCTCCGCCGACTTTAATTTTTTTTAAATTAGCATAATTTTAAAAACACTTAAATATTCACTCAAATTTCAATTTTTAGTTTATCAACACCAAACTTCGTATACAGTATCGCCGGAGGATCATACACATTACCCTAGGAGATGAGCATGTTCAAACGATAAATATTTCCGCCATGAATTAAAACGTACTCGCAAAAAGGCGGGGCTTAAAATTAAATGCTCCTAATTCATCAACAATGTATCCAAAGATCACAGATTTTGGTGGAAACGTTAAATCTGTCTTGGGGAATAGGCACACCAAAGTATTTTCATTTTGGACTATAGGGGGCGCCAAAAACACCACCAATTTATAACTCAAGAGGGGATGGACTAATCTTTTAGTTTTTTATTTAAACATACTTTCGGGGCGACTACGAACTTATATTCAAAGTGTCGCAACAAGTGCAGAATGTGGGCGTGGCCTATACATTATTTTTAAATTGCGAAAGCATAAAATGAGCTTCTGACGCAAAACTTGGGACACAAGTCAGATCCCAGAACTTTTTCGAAAATGTAAAAAAAAACGTACATTTTCAAAAAAACTGCTCACTAGCGCCCCCTATTGTGTGGTAGTCACATATAGTTTCTCAGAACTTCACGAATTTTGGCACAGACATTTCTCATGGAATTGCGGATATATTTGTAAATACATTCCATTAGCCCCGCCCCCCAAAAAGTCGGCCATTTTGAAATATGTGCGTTTTTCAGCCATTTTACGCATGTTCTTGCGAACTCCTCCTAGGGGAATGATTGGAAAAATTCCAATGCAGGACAGGTTTAGCCCCTATCCCATATGATACTTAATTGAGGAGCACATTTTTGAAAAATTACTCGTGGAGGTCGTAAGCTAACAGCGAATACACCATTTTTGACCATTTACATGTCGCAAATTACTCTAAACTACTCGGATATAGTTATTCTGATATTCACGAAACGCTGTATACATATTGCTATTATGATTGCACACATATTTCAAATTGGCTTTTATTAGCCCCGCCCCCCAGAAAGTCAGCCATTTTGAAAAAATTGCGTTTCTCAGCCATTTTAAGCACATTTTAGCAAAGTCCTCCGAGGGAAATGTTCCAAAAAATTCTAATCCAGCACAAATTCTGCCCATATCCAATGTGATGCTAAATTGTGAAGACATTAGTTGCTAGCTGAATCGAGGACCTCGTAAGCTAACGGAGAATATACCTTTTTGGACCATTTATATGTCAGATAAGCTACTGAAACCTGCCTGTCTGACTCGCACATCAACGCTCACAAACACACAGACAAACCTACACGTTCTACAACAAACACAAACAGCTCCTAAAGCATATAATAAATATAAATATTAGGCTACAGCCCTTGTATTTATTAAGTGAAGCACCATATGGTTTCATGAAAAATCTCCAAAAGCCTACAAATAAACACACCACCCCTCCCCCACACAAACACTTTCTCTGTCTATAAGGCTTACAGTTACATTGTTCAATCATGCTTTAGCAACCATGTCTTTATTATGATCTCTTGTTTTCTCTGTGATTACCACAATTCTGGAGATATGGATCTGCTGGGGAACGACCCTTACTTTGAAAAGTGCACGGCCAATCAGAAGGACAGAGCTGCCACCCGAGGTGCTGGATAAAGCAAGCCTGAACAGCGCTCAGGAACATCATCCACCCAAACCTCCGCTGACTGCAGTACAGCCGTATGAGTGTAGACGTGTAGAGCTCATCACTGCTGTCACTTCAGCCTTACATACTTTTACTTATAATTAAAACATTACATCTGTGTGCCATGTAGTACTTGTAATTTTGCAGATACTGTATATACTTATTACATTGTCTTTATTTGAAATACTGTCTACACTTACTCTACAACTTCTCTCATATCATTGAATCTACATTATGGTTGTTTATATTATCTGTTATCTTGCACTTCTTTGCGTCTTAGGTTTACATTGTAATTGTTGCTGTGACGGACTGCAGAGCTGAGCAAAACACACACTAACAGTTAGACCAAACACACTTAGCTATTCCATCTACCTCTGGAACTAGCTAAACTAGTTATAAATATGTTTATTCTTCACTGTCGGCATATCGCTACCTGGTTGATGCAGGAAAAATGGTACCAACGCAGTTGGCGCACATGCCTAAGATTTCCTGGTCAGAAACAAAGGAACGCAAAGTCAGGTAAACAATTTAGAGGGATGACAAACGGCTCATTTCGGAGGACTGAGGGGGGGGACCAGCAACCCTCCCCGACAGGCGCACGGACGCGAGGGCCCGCTCATCACTGCGCGCACAAGTGCAACCGCAGTTTTAATTAGGGCCCGAGCACGAGAGTGCTAGGACCCAACGGCGTCCTAGCACGAAGTGCAAGGATACCTATTGTTATTCGTGGTATTATTATTATATAATTACGGAATCCTTGTTTTCAGGCCTTTAGGATGCTGAAAAAGTTGTATAATTTTGCACGGACGCCAGGACCGGTGAAAAATTTGATATTTTGGAGTCAATGAGTTCAAATTGTCCAACCTGCTCGCTAGCGCCACCTATTTCAATTCCATTTTAGAAAAATTCACAAAGTCCCACCGTAACTCCGAATGACCTGACATTTTGCAAACATATCCGGGTGGACCTGCTCTACAAATAATCCAATTGGAATCCTTAGCTCCGCCTACTTTAATTTTTTTTAAATTAGCATAATTTTAAAAACACTTAAATATTCACTCAAATTTCAATTTTTTGTTTATCAACACCAAACTTCGTATACAGTATCGCCGGAGGGTCATACACATTACCCTAGGAGATGAGCATGTTCAAACGATAAATATTTCCGCCATGAATTAAAACGTACTCGCAAAAAGGCGGGGCTTAAAATTAAATGCTCCTAATTCATCAACAATGTATCCAAACATCACAGATTTTGGTGGAAACGTTAAATCTGTCTTGGGGAATAGGCACACCAAAGTATTTTCATTTTGGACTATAGGGGGCGCCGAAAAACACCACCAATTTATAACTCAAGAGGGGATGGACTAATCTTTTAGTTTTTTATTTACACATACTTTCGGGGCGACTACGAACTTATATTCAAAGTGTCGCACCAAGTGCAGAATGTGGGCGTGGCCTATACATTATTTTTAAATTGCAATAGCATAAAATGAGCTTCGGACGCAGGACTTTTTCGAAAATGTAAAAAAAAACGTACATTTTCAAAAACACTGCTCACTAGCGCCCCCTATTGTGTGGTAGTCACATATAGTTTCTCAGAACTTCACGAATTTTGGCACAGACATTTCTCATGGAATTGCGGATATATTTGTAAATACATTCCATTAGCCCCGCCCCCCAAAAAGTCGGCCATTTTGAAATATGTGCGTTTTTCAGCCATTTTACGCATGTTCTTGCGAACTCCTCCGAGGGAAATGATTGGAAAAATTCCAATGCAGGACAGGTTTAGCCCCTATCCCATATGATACTTAATTGAGGAGCACATTTTTGAAAAATTACTCGTGGAGGTCGTAAGCTAACAGCGAATACACCATTTTGACCATTTACATGTCGCAAATTACTCTAAACTACTCGGATATAGTTATTCTGATATTCACGAAACGCTGTATACATATTGCTATTATGATTGCACACATATTTCAAATTGGCTTTTATTAGCCCCGCCCCCCAGAAAGTCAGCCATTTTGAAATATGTGCGTTTTTCAGCCATTTTACGCACGTTCTTGCGAACTCCTCCTAGGGGAATGATCGGAAAAATTCCAATGCAGGACAGGTTTAGCCCCTATCCCATATGATACTTAATTGAGGAGCACATTTTTTTTAAATTATTCGTGGAGGTCGTAAGCTTACAGCGAATACACAATTTGACGATTTACATGTCACAAATTCATCCACACTACTACATTTCCATTTTTGGAAACCTTTACAAAGTGGCACCGTAACTCCAAATGACCTGACATTTTGCCCACTTATTCGGGTGGACCTACTCTACATATTATGTCCAGGAACCCGAAAGCTCCACCTCCTTCATTTTTTTTTAATTACCATAATGGTAAAAACAGTGAAATATTCACATAAATTGCAAATTTTGGTTTTTCAACGCCAAACTTAGTATACAGCATCAGTGGAGGGTCAGACACATTACTGTAGAAAATGAGCATGTTCAGTCGATAAATATGCCTGTCATTAATCTAAATGCGGGGCTTAGAAAGAAATTCTCATAACTCCTAAACCACACACACACACACCGGCTCTGCTGGCGGCAAAATCAATTACAACAGACACCTATACACTCCACAACAGACACCTACTGAATATAAAACACACACATACAGCTCCTAAAGCATATCAGACTACAGCCCTTGTATATTTTATTATGTGAAGCACCATATGGTTTCATGAAAAATATCTACTGTTTATTTCTACATATCTCCTAAAGCCTACAAATAAACACACACCCCCCCCCCACACACACAAACACTTTATCTGTCTATAAGGCTTACAGTTACATTGTTCAATCATGCTTTAGCAACCATGTCTTTATTATGATCTCTTGTTTTTTCTGTGATTACCACAATTCTGGAGAAATGGATCTGCTGGGGAACGACCCTTACTTTGAAAAGTGCACGGCCAATCAGAAGGACAGAGCTGCCACCCGAGGTGCTGGATAAAGCAAGCCTGAACAGCGCTCAGGAACATCATCCACCCAAACCTCCGCTGACTGCAGTACAGCCGTATGAGTGTAGACGTGTAGAGCTCATCACTGCTGTCACTTCAGCCTTACATACTTTTACTTATAATTCAAACATTACATCTGTGTGCCATATAGTACTTGTCATTTTGCATATACTGTATATACTTATTACATTACATTGCATTGTCTTTATTTGAAATACTGTCTACACTTAATCTACAACTTCTCTCATATTATTGAATCTACATTGTGGTTGTTATATATTTATCTGTTATCTTGCACTTCTTTGCGTCTGAGGTTTACATTTAAATGTTTGCTGTGACGGACTGCAGAGCTGAGCAAAACACACACTAACAGTTAGACCAAACACACTTAGCTATTCCATCTACCTCTGGAACTAGCTAAACTAGTTATAAATACGTTTATTCTTCACTGTCGGCATATCGCTACCTGGTTGATGCAGGAAAAATGGTACCAACGCAACTGGCGCACATGCCTAAGATGTCCTGGTCAGAAACAAAGGAACGCAAAGTCAGGTAAACAATTTAGAGTGATGACAAACGGCTCATTTCGGAGGACTGAGGGGGGGGGACCAGCAACCCTCCCCGACAGGCGCACGGACGCGAGGGCCCGCTCATCACTGCGCGCACAAGTGTGACCGCAGTTTTAATTCAGTCTTACATTTATTACCAAAATTGTAATTTCAACTGCCCAATTCAGTTTGTGATTTTTAAATCTCCCGATAGAATTTAGAGGCATTTCCTCATAAATGACCGATGATGATAAAAAGCATATTCAAACTTTCATTTTCATAACCCTACATGTATGCTCAACAACAGGATATAAAAACCTAAGACCCCTCCTCCTTACCCATATTTGTGGAAACTGGGCGTGGCCTCTGATGTACAGGACTGGACATGACCAGACATATTCTATGGCTATGCCATAAGACACACCTGCCCATGTTTGTGTAAAAAGGACATGACCCCTGCAGGACTTGCAAAATATTATTCTCGGCTATGACATTTTTTATGACTTTTTGGGGCCTCTGTCTTTTTCGCCTTAACATTGGTTTTTAAGACTTTTTAGCTTTTACCGAGAGTGTTTTTATCATGGGGGCTCCATATAAAAAGACGAGCAAGGAAAAGTGGCAGCTCCTGAATTAGCTCTCTGGCGAAGCAAAAATGGCCATTTATTTAAGCAGGAAAAACAGGGTTGAAAATAAGAAAGGGGAAGAGGCAAAAGCGATCTGGCTGTGTAACATCAGAGCCAGACTCTGGCTGGAGCATCGTTTTATAAACACATTGGGGACTTGGACGCTTTTAAACAGCGTTGGTGTGATATGTTGTGTTCTGTTGTGGATGAAGATTTGCACTTTGCACAAGTTTTTAAGACATAGGTTTTAATGTATTATTTTAAGTGATTCGGTTTTTTTATTGCACAATGAAGCACTTTATTTGAAGAATGTATAATTGATCGTATGTAAATAAAGTGTTTTTGCAAAAGTCAAAGTCTTCTTCTTCTTGGCTCTCAATAACTTCAGCATACTTTCATCTACAGTAGTGTTTCTCAAAGTGGGGGGCACGAGAGACCAGGAGGAAAAATAGTTATTTAATAAAATGATAATAAATAAATAATCATCATTTGAAAAATGATTGATTCGAAAATAATATGATACAGTACAATGATGTCTGGGTCTGTGTGTTTCATTCAAGCTTGGCTCTGTGTGTGTGGAACGAGCCATTGTGTGTGCGTGCGCGAGCGAGAGAGAGCGCACCGGTACCGGAGATCGTTGTTGTTAGCTTCTGCTAGCGAGCTACACTAACGGATATAAGGAGCTTTTTCAACAACAAGGTGGAGAAGAGTCCTCTCCTGTCAGACTGATAGGCTGAGACTGACACTCTCTGAGTGTTTAGATACTTAACTTTAGTCTAAGGGGAGTCTAAGTTAAAAGGGGAGTGATTTGTAAAATATCCATAAAGAAATAGTAAATCTGTTCCAGTTCTGTTTCATCTGGGTGTTGAGAGATGTATCCATAGATCTCTTCATGTTGCTCTCAAAGTGCACCAGATTGATGCTTTTAACTTCAATATTTAAAAACACAGCTTCCCGGGGGAGCATGCCCCCGGACCCCCCTATGTGAGGTCCACACACCACCTATAAAAATAGCACATTACCCCTGCTTACACCTACTGTATATGCCGTGAGCTGATTATCGAGCCTTCCTTGTAACTGTCACACTGTGTATTTGCGTGTGGGGAGTGTTGCAGTAGAAAATTCCTCTGTAGCGACCGGTACATTAATGGGAAACCCTAAATGTTAGAGCACCCTCTATGAAACGTCAAGCTACCCCACAGCACCCCCAAAAGAACTCGCTGCCCCTGCCACTGAGCCTGCAACCCAATCCATCTTCTCCCGCTTATCCGTGGTCGGGTCGCGGGGTAGCAGTTCCAGCAGAGAGCCCCAAACATTCTTTTCCCCTCATCAACCAGCTCTGACTGGGGGGTCCCAAGGCGCTCCCAGGCCAGAGAAGAGATATAATCCCTCCACCTGGTCCTAGGTCTACCCCTTGGTCTCTTCCCAGCTGGACGTGCCTGGAACACCTCCCTAGGGAGGCGCCCAGGTGGCATCCTTACTAGGCTCCTTTCGACGCGAAGGAGCAGCGGTTAAACTCCGAGTCCCTCCCTGATGACTGAACTTCTCACCTTATCTCTAAGGGAGACACCAGCCACCCGGCGGAGGAAACCCATCTCGGCTGCTTGTATCCGCGATCTCGTTCTTTCAGTCGTGACCCATCCTTCATCCCTTTTCGTCACAACGGTGCGGTAAAGCGACTGCAGTACCGCTCCCGCTGCTCCGATTCTCCGGCCCATCTCACGCTCCATTGTTCCCTCACTCGAGAACAAGACCCCGAGATACTTGAACTCCTTCACTTGGGGTAAGGACTCATTCCCTACTTGGAGTGGACAGTCCATCGGTTTCCTGCTGAGAACCATGGCCTCAGATTTGGATGCTGATCATTCTGACGTAATTTGGCTGGTCAAAGTTGTTTGGGCTCGGATCAAATCGCTCCGTTACTTTCGTCCAGTGTTACTTTCGTCCAGTGTTACTTTCGTCCAGTGTTACTTTCGTCCCGGCTCCCGGTGTGTATGTGTGGTGTCAGGTGTCAGGTGTCGGTATGAGAGGATGACAGCGCATCTAATTTTGATGTGGCCCAAGAGCCAATCACAATATTACCTGCGATGCTGTTACGATTATTGTGTTATGTCACGTTTTCCTACAGGTTTATTGTCTGGTCCTTTTCCCTGTGTTTTCCTCCCGTCGTTAGTTTCCCCGGTGTGTCTAGTTGCCTGATTGTGTTCACCTGTGGCCCTTGTGTTTCTCCTCCCCTGCCCGGCTGTGTCTCGTCTTGTGATTACCCCTCCCTGTATTTAGTCTTGTCTCTTCCTGTGTTCAGTGTCGGTTCGTCTTGTGATTTGACTTGTCCTCGGTGAGTGTTCTGTTCTGTCTTTGTCAGTATAGCCTTGAAATAAAGGAATTTCACGTTAATCTGCATTTGGGTCCTACCTGCTTCACACATCGTAACAGATGCAGTGAACCAATCACCTTTGAGGGGGGGGGAAACCTATCGTTGATTAAACACTATCCAGTGTTTCCCCTGCGCCCCGCCAACGGAGCCCCGTGCCCCCCCCCCTGAAATTCAAGGTGTTTAAAAAATATATATAATTGTTTTTTAAATATAGCACCAAATTGCAAATAATCTATAACTGTCACTTTTCACATTGAACATGTGCTCTTTTATTAAATAAACTAAACGCTTTCATTTTAAGTTGAGTTTAGTGTTTTTGACCCTAAGAAACACTGATGCATTAATCAATAACAATAATCCACAGCTCCTCTCTCTGCTCCAGAGGATTTAAAAAATATATCCCAATGCCACAACAATGCATCAGTGACGTGGTTGAAATCTTGTCTCCAGAAAACAAAAAACGGTTTGATGTGGCTCTTTGCAGTAACATAGAAAACATGTGGCTCTTAACCTCTGACTGGTTGGCCACCCCTGAACTACACCGTGCGCCAAATGCTACTCCTTCCACATACTTTCAGCTAGACACTTAATTCCAACTTTAAAATGATCACCAGACGTTCAGCTATTCAAATCTTATTCAGATCTTTGATATCTTTTACACTTGTTGAGATATTTAACTTACTGTGGAGCTTGGTAGAGAGGCCTTCTTCAGATTTTAACATTAGTGTGTATTGAGCAGCTCGTTAACGCGAGTGCTTTGATCTCAAAACAGAGTGCAGGAGAGCTTGCAATTCTCCCAATTTAAACCTGCCATAATTCCCGAACCCTACACTCCTTGGACATAATGTTTTCATGAAAAGCGGAGGAAAACCTCTCCTACGTTGAAATATTTAAAAAAAAATGCCTCTTGAGGACATGAAGAGAAACTTGTCAAAAAGTCCACCGAGCTCCCAATAGACTCGCATGTTAAATTTGTCCGGAACATTCTTCAGAGAGAAGTAAACTTTAGACAAACTGCTCCCATCTTCACATTTTACACACATAACCCAAACAGAACTACATATCAGTTCATTGGGGTTCCCTGATGCTCACTTTCTGGTAAAAATGTGTATAGGAGCCATCGTTTTTGAACAGGTGACACAATTGTCAGATATGATCCTCAATGCATTCTTAATGGGACTCAGTGCTGCAGTTGGTAACCATGGTGTTGCTGGGCAGATTGGGGCCACACACCTGAGTGGCATCATCTAATCAGAGCAGACACGCTTACAGACTTGGCCAGGTCAGCATTGCAAATGAGATTCTATCTCAATGCTTTTATCTGGTTAAATAAAGGTTACATAAAAAAAGACAGACTGGAGGTTTGTATTATTTGTTCAACAAAAGTTAGAAATGCAAGAGGTTTATCTCTCATTAAGAACAATGGAAAGGCTCTCCTTTCACAGCACATCTCCATGGAAACCTTTGATCTCTGGGCTCACATACACAAATGTTTAATAACGTTGTCACCATGGTAACCTTTGATCTCTGGGTTTACACACACAAGTGTTTGTAAACATGAATTCACTACTATGTACATTTAATATCTTTATGTAACTCCTTCAGCCTACTTTCAGCTGCAGAAACCATTCAAATATCAAACTATTCAGCTATGTCAGGACATTGAGGCTATACATGTTGTTTATACCTTTTTTAAACCTTTTCTTTTAAATATTAAGCTTCTTCACTATTTTTCCTACTCGTCCAGTTTAACATTTCACTTTCAAGTTTTCAACGAAGTCATTGCAATGCGTTTGAGCTGTAACAATTTTGATCCAAATCATTTCACCTTTCTGCATTTCTCCGTCAGCAACACTTACTTGGTTTCTGTAGCAAAAAGCAGAGACCATTCAACTAATAACATGTTCAGCTAAATTCAGCCACAAATGTTCACAGTTTACAGCATTCACACGGATTTTCTGCAGGAAATGCATTTTCTAGTTAAAAGCTTAGTCACTTCTCCTCAAAAGACCCCAAGTTGGACTAAACACCATGAAATCCCCCAACCGAGAACCACACACATCAGGTTGAGCAATTCAAATGGGTTTCAGATTAAGTTCAGTCGAGTCCACAAAATCTGATGGAGTTGTTTTCTGGGCCAAATATAACCGCGGCTCACTGTCACTTTGCATCATGTGTAACGTCTTATTGACAAGGCTATGCAGTTAACTGAGGACAGCCTCAGCTCCTTCACTTGTCTCCTATCTCCCAGCCCTCCCTTGCTCTTGTTCTCTTCTAAAACAGAGGGTGACAATGCACTACAAACCATCCAAAATACTTGAGAAGCTTTCTCTCGGTTTAGAGATTTCAAACTAAAGTTGAGTCTTGACTAACTCTATTGAGGGATTTTTTTTTGTTGAACAAAAAAACAACACAAACACCTTACATCACTTGACAGCACCTCAGTATCAAATCGATACCAAAGACAGTACATATCGGAAAATATTGGAAAACATTAAATAAAAATGTAGACCATATACATCCATTTGAAAATCAAAACAGGGAAAGGAAAAAATAAATAAAAGTAAATAACAATAGAGTAGTAGTAATATTAAAAACAATACCGCATACATCACAGGATGGGGAATTTTTCTCAGGCAGAGAAATAACTTGTTAGGGGAGACCACCTCCGTTGAAACAGGTCTGTCCTTAATTGTAATTGGGCAGTCAGAGCCTCCATCCCATATACCTCCTTTCATTCTAGTTTCCATTGTGCCAGTGTAGGTGGTTGTGGTTTCCTCCAATTCAATGTTACCATGTTCCTAGCAGTCATCAGGAGTGTAAGCAACATGTACTTCTGGTTTCTACTACATACATCCTCTGCAACTAGATCAAGTATAACGTGACTAGGGTTGAGCAGTAGATCAATTCCCTTAATTCTGTCTATCTCCTCCTTTACCTCGTGCCAGAAAGAGACCATCTGTGGGCAGTCCCAGAATATGTGTGAGTGGTCACCAACCAGGCCGCACTCCCTCCAGCAGTACTTTGCTGGAGGGATGATAATTAAAATGAAAGTTAGTTATCATGAAATATACTCAATGATATTCTTATATAACCCACAATGACAATGCTTCATATTTTATGTTTTTCTATATTTACAGTATAAACAAAACGGTGGTTTGTTAAGTTGAGAGTGTGAGGCCTATAATGGTTTACACTGATAAGGGAGAGACCGTGTCTTCCCTCTTCCCTCACAGCAGCACACAGGGAGGGGGGCTCCTGAATTAAAAGAGAGAAGAAACCCGTGAGTCTCTTGCACTCTGAAAACACATGGAAAACAGTCTCTCTAAAACCACAACATGGACACTTGTTAAAAACAGCAGGATTAATAATGGAGATAAAAGAATTACAGGCGATGGCACCGTGTAAAATCCTCCACTGTGGGCCTGGTCCGCCTCCTGCACCCAGTCTGGTGCTCCACACGGTGGAGGCCCTGTCCTTCAGTGCATTTGTGGTGGTCGTCTTTACAATGTTCATGTATAGTGTTTTTTTGTCAGCTGTGTGGATGGTCATTGGTCCTTGGTTTGCGACCTTGAGCAGGGGGCCGGTCAGTTCTCCGAGCCCTGGGCTCAGGTAGATCTCCGGGAAAGGGTCTGCTGGGTCCGGCTTGGCTCTTCCCTGTCCATAGCTCCTTAACAGTCTTTTTGTCATCAGGGGAGAGGATCTGGCTCCATAGTTGCAGGATCCTCTCGGCCACCCGGGCAGAGTGCAGACCCAGCAGAGAGCCCAAGGCCCGGGCATCGCTCAGCGCCGGCCCCACTGCATCCACCAGCTGCTGAAGGCACAGGGTCTTGGATCGGCACAGCGCCACCGTCAGGCCGGGTGTTTCGCTGCTGCTGACGTGCAACCTGGCTCTGTGAATCAGAGACTCTTTCAACAGCCAGTACAGAGAGTCAGTCTTTGGACACCTTGCATGGTGAACAAGGGCCCAATTTTTAAAAACACCCTGATAAAAAGGAGGTAGCCCACTTAACTTTAGAATGTTTAAATCAGTTAAAAACAGAGCAGCATCCAGCCCCAGGTTACTCACGCGTCGGAGAATGCAGCTGCTCACATCTCTCCACACCAAATCAGCCGGGCCAGTCAGATACCTCTGTAAAAACTGTATCCTAAAAGTGGCTGTTCGGCTGGCCAGGTGGATAAGGCCCTGTCCCCCCTCCTCTCTAGATAAAAACAGCACCCCCTGTGGCACCCAGTGTAGACCCTCCCTAAAAGAAATCCACCAACTTCTTTTGTATCTGGGCCAGTAAGCCTGACGGAGGGTCCACACAGGTGAGACGGTGCCACAGTTGGGATCGCCACAAGGTTGTTTAAAACCAACACTCTACCTTTAAAAGACATCTGAGCTTTCCCTCTTCTCTGACGTCCTCCCAGTTCTCAGGACTATGCTTGTATTACCCAGGAACACACCCAGGTACTTTAGCCCATGTCATGTTCTGGGGAAGAACTGGGAGACCGCCACTCACCGACAGCGAGGGCCTCACTTTTCCTCCAAATAACCCTTGCTGCCGATGCTGAACTAAACTCCCTCACGATGTTAACTAAACATGTCTGTCTCTTTTCTGGTCTCTAATAAAAACAATGATGTCATCCGCGTACGCTGATAAAACCATGCCTCCACTAAAACCAGGTAAAAACAGCCCTTGCAGTTTGGAGCGTATTTTGTTGAGGAGGGGTTCTAGGGAGAGTGCATAGAGCATGCCAGACAGAGCACAGCCCTGCCGGACCCCTCTACACACTCTAAACCAGGGGTCGGCAACAGGCGGACCGCGGTCCGGATCCGGACCCAGACGCCGACCTATACGGACCCGGAGCTATAATCAATACATTAACAGGGGATTGTTCGGCGCCTCCCAGCTTTTTTAACGCTGATTTGGGTGACTTGTGTAATTCGTGGAGAACCGAAGAGTTTTCGTTTTGGGGGGGGGGAGTCCGTCCGTCAGTCTGACTGACGGACAACTTCTCACTTCAAAACTGAAGAAGAAATCTAGACCGCAAAAATAATTAAACAAGCGAGTACCTGTTTTTCAAGGACAGGTTCCATGAACACAACACGAGCGCAACGTGTCTTCACGTGGTATATGTCTCGTCTGAAAGGAGTGCTGAGCACCGGAACGCCGCTCCAGCCCTTCAAATATTGCAGTACCCACAAGGAGCCGTACACATGCCGCAGTGTCTGCGTGGCTGTGTCTTTAGTTGTCAGCACAGTGGCGATCTGTTGTTGTTAGCATCTGGTTAGCTAGCTATGCTAACACATTTAAAGAGCTTTTCTACAACCAGGTGGAAGAGAGCTCTCTCCTGAGAGGCTCAAATAACCTCAGCTCAGTGAGGTTAAGGCACACCTTGATTTGATCATTATAGTTATTAATGAGACTAAATGAAAAACAGGTATAAAATAATATATGACAGCAACAAACAAGTTGTTAAAAATAACAAGAATAGAGTTTAAAAGGGGAGTGATTTGTAAAATATCCAAAAAGGAAAATATGCTACAGTTCTGTTTCATATGGGTGTTGAGAGATGTGTCCATAGATCTCTAATGTTGCTCTCAAAGTGCACCACATTGATGCATTTCAACTTCAATCTGTAAACATTACACATATCCACAGTATTTAAGTAATGTTAATTGACAATAAATATTGTTGTTTTTGAATTGTACTTTCTTTATTTGATTGGCAGTCAGTTGTTGATTACATGCAGACGTTGATAAAGCTACAGTTACTTCAATATATATCACACTAATTCATGAAGCAACTTAGATATTTTGATGTTCCGGACCTTTGCATGGGAGATTTTCTCTACCTGGACCTCGTTGAATTTTAGTTGAAGACCCCTGCTCTAAACGGAGCCCACAGCCCACCGTTGAACTTCAGCACACTCTCAATCTTATTGTACAACACCTTGACCTCGGCTATGAAACCAGCGCTGAGCCCGCCGTCCCTGCATGCCTTGCAGGGCGGTCTGCAGCTCCCGGATCGTTAACGGCCCTTCGAGCTGTTAGTTGGTCTCCTCGGAGACCTGAGGTAGTTCGTTGCAGAACCCCTCGGACAGAGTTTCCCCCTCCTCATACTCGCTTGTGTAGAGGGTGGAATAGAAGCTCACAGCTCGCCTCCTGATCTGGCTTGGCTCTGTTATTTCCTGCCCCGTGTCTGACAGCAGTGAGTGGATCACTCGCCCCTGCCCATTCTTCTTCTCCAGGCCGAAGAAGAAGCTAGTGGGAGCATCCATCTCGTTGGTGTTGAACCCTGAACTTTATCGTCCAGCAGGTTGGCTAAAGCCATTTTTTTTTCTCTTTGAGGATTTGAATATATCCTCGATCTCCTGTGGTTTCACTTATTGTTTCTAGTTCCACGATATCACTCTCCAGGTCTTTCATAGATCTAATGATGTCTTGTGTGACATTGAGGGTGTGCTGTTGGCAGAGCAATCTTATCTCAGTCTTACCATGGTCCCACCACTGCCTGAGACTGCTAACATCTCCCTTCCTCTGCATCCTAAAAACACTGCAGAAATAAATAAGGGCCTCTTTAAAATGTTTATCAAAACCGAGTTAAAATGCCAATATGCACTTCTGGGTAAAACATTTCTAATAAAAACATTACATAAAAGCAAAAAGTGATCCGTAAAACCAGCAAGGCAAGGCAAGGCAATTTATTTGTATAGCACAATTCATACAGTAATGCAATTCAAAGTGCTTTACAGGATCGAAACAGAGAAAACACAATACATTGAGAAGAAATACAAAACACACAAAATAATTAATTAAAAGAAAGAAAACCATGTTTAACAGTTCGAAAATGTGAACATTTACATTTGAAAAGCCATATGCAAAATAAATGTTTTTAGACCTGATTTAAATGATTCTAAAGTGCGAGCCATTCTCAGATGTTCTGGGAGTTTGTTCCATGCAGGTGATATGCTGCACATTTTAAAAGTGTTAAAATGATGCTTAAAACAATAAAAACGATGTAGTCTAGCTGATTCTATTCTCTGTGATGTGGGACCAGGTGTGCTGCCTGCTGTCTGCGTGCATCCTTCTCCATGCATCCACCAGGCCGTGGGAGTGGACCAGCTGCCTGCTGTCTGTGTGCATCCTTCTCCATGCATCCACCAGGCCGTGGGAGTGGACCAGCTGCCTCAGAGCATGCTGGGATGCTGGATGCGGCTCTGCATGGTTGCGATCTAAAGATGCATTCGTGGCACAACCGTTTAAAACATCGTTAACTTTGAGTAAGAACAGCTTCCTCTCCGCACCGTTTGTTGGAGCATACACATTTATAAAAACAGCTGTCAAAAGGTCAAACCGTGCTTTTATTAAAAGCAACCTTCCATTGATAAAGTGCTCGACCTCCAGAGAGACAGGACTAAAAGACTTGGAGAGGAGGAAGCCCACCCCCCTACTGAGAGGTGTCTTAAAACGACTTCCCCCTCCCCCTCCTTCCTCCAGTCCGTCTCATTAAAAACGTCGCTGTGCGTCTCTTGTAAAAAGAGGACATCGACATGTTTGATTTTTGCAGTCTGAAATATTAAAGCCCTCTTTCTTTCCTCTCTGGCTCCATTTAAACTTCCCACTCTAAAAATATCCATTACGAGTGAGACGTTAAAAGCAAAAATAAAAACAAATACATTAAGCACAGACATTGAGGTTTCTAAAATCACCGCTGCCCAATTGTTTCCTTACTTTAGTAACAATTCTGTTTAGTCTGTAAACGTCCATCTCATCCGACAGACGGTCTCTCCGACTCGTGAGTTCTCGCTGAGCCACAAAAACGGCCAAATCTGGGAAATATTCTTCAATGATTACGTCATGTTGGTTTTTGTCTGCATCAGGTACTTTTTTATCATTTCAGCCGAGTACATTTTTTTTAGTTGACTACTGCTCAAAAAACCTGGCACATCGCTGCTGACACTCATCCCAACTCTCCTCCGCCTGTTCGTGCTTTCTTTCTTCCTTTCCCTCACTCACTACTTTACTGCTTTTTGCAACGGTTGGTACGTCTTTTTTATTTCTCCTGTGTTCATAGCAGTCTTTTTTTTATTTGTCATTTCTGCTGCCACCTCCTCTTCCTCCACCTCCTCTTCCTCCACCTCCTCTTCCTCCACCTGCTCTTCCTCCACCTGCTCTTCCTCCACCTGCTCACCCCATGTTTTCTTCTCTCCTCTTGTTTTGTTTCCCTATCTATATCCTCCTCCTGTGTTTTACTGACTTCACCTGTCCCTACATTTTCTTTTGCCAAATCACCTCGTGGTTCATTGATTATTCCAGGTTTTTTATCACCATTTCTATTTGTATTTTTATCTTTTTTTCTCCCATCCCCCTTTTCTTCTGCTTCACACAAAACCACCACCTCATTTTCCTGGACATAATCAGCCACACCCTGTGCAACACCACCGCACCGCAGCAGAACCGCGCTGTGTAGCGCGCCCTCGCCCGCTCCGCGTCCGAGACGTCACATTGCGCGCCACGCCGACGCTCGACGTTGCGTCAGGAGATGATCATTTCTGTCCTTATATTGGGCTACTTAATCTCGAACCGTCAGTCTAAAAAAGAAAAAGCGATACCGTTCCGTTAAATATCAATAATTTCGAACATCGCGGGAGAAATTCCTTCGACTCATTTTGAAGTTTTGGGGGAAGCCGGAAGTGACGTCAATGCGGGAACGCTTCACTGTGCGGCGAGAGAGCCAAAACACGGACAAAGTGTGTGTGTCATGCGTAGAAATGGTGAATTACTGAGATTAGGCACGTTAATAACGTTTTAATGAAGTTGACTACAGTATATTCATATGTGTCAGTGCTTTCATGTCAATTCGTGACATAAACATACATGATCGTGGTGAAGATGATGATTACATTAGGATTAAAAATCGGGAGTGAGAGCTGCTGAATTTCCTCCCGTCGGATGTGATATAAAAACAAATCGATTATTTTTGTGGTTGTAAACTCAAGTGGATGAAACTACATTTATTATTGCTTTCACGTCAATTCGGCGAACATATGATACATTAAATGATCGTGAGGAGGATGATTAAAAATCGTTTGTTTGTGCCGGTCTGCATTTCCTGATGAGAAAACAAACCGATGCTTTTTGTAGTTGTAGTACACCAACATGGATTAAACGTGTGGTTTTTTTTACCACAATGTTGGGGAAATTAATGGATAAAATGCACGGATATTATTATTATTATTATTATTCCCACTCCGAACGGGACACGAGGTCCACCGTTTCCCCACAGCGAGGCTCCCCCCGTTGACAGTTTAGGGGCAAGGTTCCACACACTGTTAAAAGGGGTTAGCATGGTTCTTCAAGGAGACCAGAATTGAAGATAAATCAGTATAATGCGTTGGTGATATTCCACTGGTTTTCACACCATTTTAGGGATTTTATCACATCATTAGAACAGACCACCCAAAGCTACTGAAGTGGGAACTTTCAAGTGATGAAACTCTACAACTGTTGTAACTGACCAAAATCTTCTCCCAGAAATGACTGTCTAGAATGCCGTACCCCAGAGTGGATGTTTGGTGGTATCATGGAACTAAAACCTTCTACTCAGTCTTGCCACAGGATTGGACTGGGACCTGTGCACTAGCACAGCCAGTGATGTTTTTTATGCAGTTAATCAACATGGCGAAACCCCCCAAAGCCAGTAGGGCTAAGAGACCAGTCCCAGGGGGAGTTTAGGCTCCACAGTGCACAAGGATAGCATAGGGGGCCCAGGGGAGGCCTAGATGTTGCATTTCCATGTCCTAACGTACCGATTGATCACGACGGCCTATTCTAGAGAACATATTACTTTCATACCTTAAATGGTATGAAAGGAGGGAGGGTACATTTCTCATGAAGAGACGGTTACAAATGCTAGCAGAACAAGACGACCCATATACAGATATTGATGAGATTGTTATGGTCGATCTCATGTTTCCAAATCATTGCTATTTTAAAATGGTTTGTTTCTTTTCACTTAATAAAAACAAGTGCCTTAACACTGAGCGTGTTCTGTGAAAGGAGGGAGGAAGAAATGTTCTGATACCAAGCCATTGCTGCCATTATGTATGATATTTAATGTTAACACTAGAAGTTATGCACAAGGGAAAACTTTTATGTTTAAGCACAGTCAAAGTATTTTTTGTAAAGTTGAGGCTATTGAACCATTCCATTTTGATTGTATGTTTTTAATATGAGTTTTGTACTATGCAGAGTTCAGATGAAGAACTCATTGATTTCAGTATTATACACACCTTTTAGGTGTGTAAGGAGGGACTGTTAGAAATGAAAATCAATGTTTTATGGCATAATGTACCTTAAACATACCGTCAGTTTAAATGCTATTTTATTCTGGAAAAAACCCGGAAGTTCTCAATACTAAGCTTTTATTCTGAAAATCCGTCAGGACGACATCCGGGACTACCGCCCATTAGTATCATTAAAGTGGCTATTGACGCCGTTAACATGTATTACATATAAAGTTATGAAAGAGATAAGGAGGAGAAAAGGCATGTGGAAGTAAGCAATGAATGTAAAATGTGGAAATCCTCTGTTTAACGTGATATCGGACACGAACGAGGGGGGAAGTCCCCTACGTCACTACAGCTCCCAGAGAGGAGGAGCGAACAGCCAGCAAGCGGGAAAGACGAATGCTTGGGAGGTCTCTTCTGCACGGCCATCACAGGGAGAGGAAGGCTGCAGCCTTTCTCCTCCAACTGAACAATATCCTGCTTGTAACATTACCGCGCTTTTTATTAATTAAAGTACCAATTTTGAACCTTCTCAGAGACTCCATTTAGTCTCCTTTTTTAAGCTTCTTACCTGGACGCGAGAATAACGAACACAGCATAACAACGGCGAGACACCGGCAGGAGAAGCCCACAAAACACCCCACAAACACCACCAAAAAGCATGAAAAGTAAAGCAAATCAAACCACCACCGATAAACTATTAAATGAACACCCATTACACGGAAAATATAACGAAAAAGTCCCGCTCTTCTCTGTATCTCACACTGCAAAATCTCCCAGCATGCACCAGAAGAAGAAGATTAAAGATGTGCAGCATTCGCACTAATTAACAGCAGATAAGCAGTCTGATGGAACCGTGCGGTCCGATTGCACGTGGTAATGGCCTCCTCTCCCACAGTGCCTCACTTATCATTTATTTTTTATTATCAGACACTCAAATTGATGCGGAAACCTCATTTGCGAGTTTTGTGTCGGGGAAATTGATTTATCATTTAGGGAAAAGCCATAGAAAATGTAAAGGATTGCCTCCCACCCACAGAGCAGTTCCATGTGGAGAATAGGGATGAATAGATTATTGTCCTCTCTTTCGATATTGTGAGGTCATTTCGTTTCAAGTAGTTCAGGTTTTCAAAAACAAGTGTAGAAAATCTGACAGAAAAGCAAATATATTCTACCTATTTGCAATTAAAATACATTGGGTTTTATACTGTCATGAAAACAGGTTTCAAAAGAGAGACATTTCTTCAGTGAAATCACACTAAATCGAAGTAGATCAATATCAAAGACGAGGTGAAAGAAAAAGTTAAGTTAGCCTGCTGCTCGTGTCTGATATAGGATGCTACATGTTACATTAGCATCAAGCACAACACACCTACATATCTGACTAAACGTGTCAGTGGTGAGAGTGCATTGTGGGTAATATAGGTACCAAGTTTTGATAGGAAAAAGATGCCCTGAAAGAAGATGCGCCACAGTCCAATCGTCTTTCGCTAAGGAAGGATCCTTGATGAAATGACCCAACAAGGTGGCAGCCATGATAAGGGCTGGTGTACATCTGTAAAGGACAAGAACATGTGCTCAATCGCCTCCATTTGTAAATCCTTTGGCACAGGATACAGAAAACGGTCCTTTACGGAAAAAGGACATGTCGTTTTGCATCGACTACATTTCAAAGATTCAAAGTTCCCGCCTACACCGCTCCTAAGATCTTTTGGACAGCTTTACTTTCTTTAAGTCAGCGTTTCTCAAAGTGTGGGGCGCGCCCCACTGGTGGGGCGCAGAGATGTGATAGGTGGGTCGCGAAAAAAAAATTATTTAAAAAAAAAGAAATTCAAATTTTTTTTTACATTTTTTTTTCACATTTATTTATTATTTATACACTGGTGGAATATCAAAACAACGTCCCGTATCAATGAAAAGCGACCCTCTACCACACAAAACAACACCTGTAGATAACCCAATTTGTGTTCTTTGAAATTGAAAAGGATATTGCATTGTGTTTGTTACTTTCGTTGCAGTTGTATGTCTTAAGTGTAATTTGGCATGCTTTTATTTTGAAGGCAAGTTTACGGTGTTGACAGTTGTTGTTGTTGCTATGGAAACAAGAAACGTTTCACAGCGGGCGGAACTTGTCATAAAGTCCGCGATAATAAAGCCCACTCATTTAGAGGGAAGATATGATTGGTCAATTGTACTGTCATTTGACATTACTCTCGTTCAGTTACTATAGCTGGCCCCTCTGTGAGGTCACAGCTGGACGTCCAATCAGCTCCTGTCTTCACAGACTCGCAGAGAGGAGCTTCTTTCATTTAACCCTTCACATTCAAACAGAAACTGAATAGGCAGATTCAAAGGATTTATTTCTTTGGAAATGTTATTTTAAATACAATTTAATCAAGTTATTTTTGGTAAAACTATTGAAAATATTAAAAAAAATATATAAAGAAAAATATAATTTGTTTTAATGTTTTTAAATATTATTTTGTAGAATATCTTAGGCCCATCAGAGACAGGCTCGCCACTGGTAAAAAATCTCTCATACACACATGTGAAACGCTCTCACAGACACACACAACAGCGTTGCAGTCGGGAAGAAAAGCAATGTGGAGCGAGAGAGCAAGAGAGAGAGCACACCTTTATCTATTTAATAAAGTTGTACAAAATAAAGTAAGAAATCATTCCAATGTGTACTATAGGACAGTAACAAGTTTAAAAGGGGAGTGATGAGTCAAATATGCATAAATAAAAAGAAAGAATGCTAACTAGGTAACATAAGATAAGAAGAAACAAATTTAAATGATTTGTTGTGATCATATTCTAAAGATGTTTGGATTATTGAAAAGTATACAGCTCCCTTTCATCGGAGTGTTGAGAGCTGTATCCATAAATTCATGTTGGGCTCAGAGTAGGGCTGCTCGATTATGGCAAAAATCATAATCTCGATTATTTGGGTCAATAATTGATATCACGATTATTAAAAACGATTAACCATTTACTTGAAAAACATCAATTTATTGAAGAAAATAATTTGAAAAGTATGTTTTTAACAGTTGATTACCCTGAACTTTAAATATAATTCAACTGAAAAACCTATAAAATCGTTTTATTTCAATTATGTTGTTTTCATAATCGCTGCAAGCCAAAATCGTAATTGCGATTAAAATACGATTTAATTGAGCAGCCCTAGCTCAAAGTGCACCAGATTGATGCATTCATCTTCCTGGGGGTGCATGCCCCTGGACCCCCCTAGAGGAGGTGACGTCCACCACCAAATAAAGCAGGTTAAAATAATTAAATTGCATACATTTTATTTTAAGGAAACACTGAAAACGGGTCCCACAGACCCAAACAGCACTCAAAGGTTAAAGGTAGCATATCATAATGTTAAAATGTGCTAAATATATACACTGCAAAAAAACAAAAGAGAGGAGTAAAAGTAGCTCACAACTTGTTTTATTTTTTGAAAGTAACCCTCATCCTAAAAAAAGTTGGAGACCCCTGTTGTAGAACGATACATTTGACAATTTTAAGCTTGGCCTACCATTTTGATTGGAGCGATGAGGAACAGGTGGGGCTTGAAGAGGCCCACCTGTTCAAAGTGGGGAATGCCAGAAAAAGTTTGAGAACCACTGCTTTAAGTGTACAACATTGAGTTTCTAGCAATTGCTTTAAATTCAAAGTTCTTTGGAAATGTCCCTCACATCTTTACTTGATCTCATAGGTTTTTCTTACCATTACAAGCAGTTGGTTTTCATTAGTTGCTGTAAAGATTAGCTGCCATGTATTCGTAGTCCATCCCAAATTGGGATAAATAGTTTAGTTTTAGTTTATTTAGTTTTTCGAGCGTGTAAAACCAAAGAAATACAAATGAAACAAAAGGTGATACAGTACTATACAAATGAATGCAATAACAAAACATTTAATTAATAATTGAATAATCTGTAGTATCATTGTCTGGTATCAATAAACAACAAAGCTTTAGCTAATTACACGTCCGAGAAGGGGTCGGAAGAAGTGTACACTTATTTAATCGGACCCCTTCTCCCTTTTTCTTTTTACATCTTAATATGTGTTAACATACAATATCAATGTATACTTTAACCTCGAATAATTTATATAATCATTCATATAATATATACAGGCAAGTTAGGAGAATGGTCTCTATATATTGATATATACATATACACATACACATATACATATATATATATATATACTATACACATACATATATACACACACATACATATGTACATACACATATCCATACAAACACACATTCATAAATAAAATACAAAACTAGAATATAAACAGTTATGGTTTGGCAGTTTAATAAAGTACCATCTTGTCTTATTTGCTCGAACATGTTTGAAACCACAGCTTGGGTGATTTCTGAATAGAATAATGTCTCGAAAGGAGACGGTTTATCATGTAATAAGTCACATTCATTGTTCTTTTTATTTGATGAGTTACTTTAACACAAGGGCCTATGTGTGATCTTATGTGACCCCAAGGAGCTGCAGCTGTAATCAAGGACAACGGAGATTTACCTCACACGACTGCAACCGGAACAATGGAGGATTAGAGTCCTGGCCTTCAGAGCGGGGTCCCTCAGCAGTCGAGGGTCAGAGCGGGGTCCCTCAGCAGTCTGAGGGGATTCAGAGCGGGGTCACTCAGCAGTCTGACGGGGATTCAGAGCGGGGTCCCTCAGCAGTCTGACTTGGCGCTCCCACGGAGGATTGTTGGGAGGGACACACACAGCTGGCATGAACACCAACACACCAAGAGAGCCAAGAGATTACGCAGTGGATTTAATGTCCATGTCGACACACACCATTATCCAATTATGTGTTTGGAACAACCAGCATCTATTGTCCTTTCTACTCGGAGTGAAATAATGTCGCCTTCCCTTATGTTTGAGACTTCAGATCACTTATTTGTATTGTCGGTTGAGGCAGTGGAGGGAGTATGTCCGGTGCGGCTCCACTGCTGTCTCTTTACATACCGTCACATGCTGGCAAAAAGACTCTGACATAAACAAATTGACAAAGGGACGGTCATCCCTTCCAGCGTTCAAAGAAGAATCATTTTCTAGACGAGCGGGACAATAGTTGGCATAGCTGTCACAGCCCATCACGAAGTGTCACGCTCACGTAGGACGAGGATACCAAACGGGCGATGGCAGGCGGTCAGCCAAACGTCTGCCTGCAGGGCACCGACGCAGAGCACCAGTCAATCGCTCTGTTTGTGGCCACGTGTTTAAACAACTTAAAATGAAAGACGCGGAATGCCCCAAAGTCACCAACCTACTGCAAGTTCGTCTGACAGGAGGCGTTGTTAGTAATACATCCAGATGAGTGTTTTATATGCTGACTGGAGTCATCGTCATGACAGCCAAGCAAACTCCAACTGTGAGAACAGCTGGGGCTTATTGAATAAATAACCACACAAAGAGTAATAGTTGTTCTTTTGGCCTAAAACATCACAAACTAATGGTTGTGTGTGTACTGGATTTCCTTTGTTCCGTTTGTACATGCGAGCAGCAATGTCTCCTGACATGAGTTCTGGAAAGATATGATGCAACTAGCTATCGCTATACAGACATAACGGTGTAAATATAGTATGAACAATAGATATGGTATCAACACTATAACAGTGCTATAGAAATAGAATTAACTGATTGGGTGTAATGTATACCCTCCCTGGGAGAGATGCCAACATGCTGAGCATTCTAACAAGGCTCAACTTGGAAGGGAAGCGTCACTGATCAAAACCAACTTCCTTACCTCCAGCCCTCACTGACATCTGAAGATCTTTTCGATCCTCACGACCCAGTTTATTTCTTTCTTTCTCACTGATTGCCCAAATTGGAAACACATATATATATATATTGATGCTCCATGTTCATTTTGAATCATTCTAAGCGTTTAGTTGAACACTTGATTCTGATTGGTCAATTCTGAGATTTCAGAGATTGTCAACACTCAATAACACACTAAGGAGGAGCCACAGAGAGAAGGACAGAGGTGAAGACGGAGCGTTGGACGACAGAAACATGGCCGACAGACCATTATTTTCTTAAAGGAAGCATTTCAGCGAATTTTAAGTCAGTCCAAATTATTTTCAATTCATACTGGGAGTCAAGTCTTTTCCTAGTGTGTGTTCTTTTTTCAATGGTGACCGCCTCGCTGCACATTACCCCTTACTTATATTGTATATCGCAGAATATCTGAAAGTGAATTTGAAATCATGTTGTTGATAGGATTCCCATCAGAAGACAGTGAGTAGAGCCATCCTTGTCTTGGCCGAGAATAATAAAATGAACCTATTGTGTGAAATGAGGCTTAAAGAAAGATCGTAATCCAGTTCACATCCCAGATATCTAACCCGGAAGATGGTGACGGATGAAAGGTCAATGCCTTTCTTTGTGTGACTATAACAGCTTCTCCCAGCTAAATGGAAAGTGCTGCACAGTGGAGCCCTTTATCAAAGATGCAGTGACATCAGTGATATCCCGTATGGCAGCTTTACTTTACTTTGAGTTTGTCTTTCTAAGAACTGAAAATGATACATTAAGAGGACATTTTAGTGGCTAAATATGTTTTACCCAAACCCCCCTCGTGATAGTCAAAGTATTTCGGTCCTGCGTCACACATACAGTACAGAGGTCAGCTCCTTCTATGACATACAGACGATTTAGCAATACCATTAAATAGTATCCACTACAATACACTATTACACCGTAAAGATATATTGAGTTTCATAGAAGGTATATTAAAGAGGCAGATAAGTCTCCCAGTAAAGAAACATTGCAGAGACAGTTATAGGGATTTATTTTGTTCACAGTAATGAATGGTAAACAGTGTCTTTCATGTGCACACTCAAACCCTCGCATTAATGAGAAAACAATACAGCACGACAACCTCAATGCTTTCACATCCAATTAACACATGAAGTATGGGGTGGATATTGTGGGCAAGACGCGTATGAGAACAATAAGTAGAACTCCTCTCGGTGTTAATCATGACGCTTTGAATCACGAAGGCTTGTTTAGTAGATGTGTGATGCAGTGGGGGGGTATGTGGGTGGACTTAATAAGCAATTATTTGGGGAGCTAAAACATGTATTCTTAACACCTCATTTGACTTCCCTTGAAAAAAACGTATTATTCAAAATATAGATTTTGCATGTAAAGGGGGGAGTTTCACAGTGACATCACTGCTTAACACTAGTGCTTCCATTGGCTAGGGCACCAACACTTTCTTTGTGGCAATCACAACAGACCCGGCCAGCTAACCAATCAGAGCAGACTGGGCTCTGGTTTCAGACAGAGGGTGAAAAGAGGTGCAGCAGCACAGACAGTATGAGATAAAGAGATTATTGAACATTATATAACGGACAAGTCAAATCAAGCAATCTGATTGGTTCTTAGCCGTGATATACTAAGCGTATACCACGGGTAGAATTGTAAGTTACTTTTCACAACAAGTCAGTATCCCTCCGCATCTGACAAAAACAGTATACAGTTGGACTGGAACAAGAAAGCAACGGAGAAGTAACGGGGCAGAAACCCTCCTTTTTACGCAGCGGTCCAGACATAGACATCAAACGGCGACACATATTCAGTGTGCAGTTCCTTTGGCATTAGGGCAGGGATATCTAGATACTCTCCAAGGTCTGACATCATGAATTGTGCTACTTATAAAGCAAGCAACGATGTTTTCAAATCTGTAATCAAAGAGGTCCGCAAAAACACTATCGACCAATCAGATTGCTTGATTTGACTTGTCAGTTTTAAAAATATATTTACATTCTTTCCGTTCCGAAACAAAGCATAAGATGGAAACATGTAAGATTAACTTCGACCTCCAGGGGGGGTCTTACTATGGAGGAGTGGATTGAGGAGTGCCTATCTCCAGAAAGCACCTAAACGACGACATGCAGAGCTACGTGAAGAGCAGGCAGACCAACTGGAGAAGTACCACCATTCAAAAGCTTTCTGATGCGGGTCTTGAAACAAAGCAGAGCAATTATGACCGTTAGGGCCATAGGTGCGAAAGCTCTCTCTAGAGCTACAGGAAGCCCAATCTCGGGGACCGGAGAAAGTGGAGCAATATTAATAATAATAATAATAATAATTTCAATTTATATAGCGCCTTTCACGAAACCCAAGGACGCTTTACAATGGGAAGTAACAAAACAAAAGGTAGTAATAATCATACAGAGCAATAGCAGGAAATAAGTGATAAGTGATATTAGTTGAGGCCAAAGGCCTGAGTGAACAGATGGTGTTTGAGGTGTTTTTTGAAGGTGTCCAGAGTGTCTGCATTCCTGATTGCAGAGGGCAGAGAATTCCAGAGGGTGGGGGCTGCGACACTGAAGGCTCTGTTGCCAAATGTTTTCAGCTTAGAGCGCTGGATGGAGAGCAGCCCTTTGTCAGAGGACCGCAGGTGACGAGAGGGGGTGTAGGGCTGAAGGAGGTCAGAGATGTATGGAGGGGCTAGGGAGTGGAGAGATGTGTAGGTTAGCAGGAGGAGTTTGTACTGGATGCGTGACTTGACCGGGAGCCAGTGAAGGTGGATGAGGGTAGGGGTGATGTGTTGCAAGGGTTTAGTGTGGGTGAGGAGCCTGGCTGCAGAGTTCTGGACGTACTGGAGCCTGTCCAGGGCTTTGCTGGTGACCCCGAACAGAACTCCATTGCAGTAGTCCAGACGAGAGGAGATGAAGGTATGAATTAATGTTTCTGCAACGGGGTCGGGGAGAGAGGGCCGGAGTCTGGAGATGTTTCGTAGGTGAAAGAAAGCAGTTTTGACAGTAGACCTGATGTGGGAGTTGAAGGTGAGGCTAGAGTCCAGAGTGACGCCCAGGCTGCGAACCTCAGGGGAAGGGTGGATGGAGCCGCCATCGATGGTGAGGAGCAGATCTCCAACCTTCCGGAGCAGTGTTTTTGGAGCCACAACCATGAGCTCTGTTTTGTTATTGTTGAGTTTAAGTAGATTTTTTTACATCCAGGCTTGGATGTCGCTGAGGCAGTTGACAAGTGACAGTGGGGGTAGCTGGGATGATGGATTGGTACTGATGTAGAGTTGGGTGTCGTCGGCATAGGAGTGGAAGTTGAGACCATGTCGGCGGATGATTTCACCGAGCGGGAGCATGTAGATGTTGAATAGAAGGAGGCCGAGCACTGAACCTTGCGGCACACCTTGGTTCACAGGGGCTGGAGGAGAGCTGGATTTTCGATGGTCACAAACTGTTGCCTGTTGGAGAGGTAGGAATGGAACCAGGAGAGGGCTGTACCAGAGAGGCCAAGGTAGACGGATAGGCGGTTGAGTAGGATAGTGTGGGAGACTGTGTCGAATGCGGCGGAGATGTCCAGGAGGATGAGGATGCTGACGAGGCCTGAATCGGCGGCTATGAGGAGGTCATTGGTTATTTTAATCAGGGCCGTCTCTGTGCTGTGGTTGGATCTGAAGCCTGATTGGAAGGGTTCGTAGAGCTCATGGTCGGACATATGATGGTGGAGTTGGGCAGCAACTGCTCTTTCCATGATCTTGGTAAGAAAAGGAAGGTTGGAGATCGGCCGGAAGTTGCTGGGGATCCTCGGGATCCAGACCAGGTTTTTTGATGATGGGGGTGACAGCTGCTATCTTGAGGACGGCGGGAACCTTGCCTGATTCCAGGGAGGAGTTGATGATTTTAACAATGGTGGAGCAGAGAATGGGTAGGCAAGTTTTGACCAGGGCAGAGGGCATGGGGTCGAGGGAGCAGGTTGTAGCCTTAGCTTTTGAGACAAGTTTGGTAACCTGTGTGGCATCCACTGGTGCAAAGGAGGAGAGACAACATTGAGGCAGGTGTTGAGTTGAGCGAACACTGACTGGAGGTGGTGTGGCATGTGGATGGGATGGGGCAGAGGCCTGGAGTTCCTGGTGGATGGAGTTGACTTTGTCCTCAAAGAAGTCAAGGAACCTGGTGCAAAGCTCGGGGGTGTCTGCTGGGTTGGGGGGGGTCAATTGGGCGGAGTAGGCGGTTTATGGTGGAGAAGAGCATACAGGGGTGGTGTTGCTGGTCACCGATGAGTGAGGAGTAGTAGTGTGCCATAGCTTTTGAGAAGGGCGTCCTTGTAGGATTTGACATGTTCTCTATACGCCTCCAGATGGACGGTGAGGCCAGATTTTTTGTGGAGCCGCTCCAGTTGGCGGCCAGAGGCTTTCATGGCATGGAGACTGGTGGTGAACCAGGGGGCTGAGTGGGTGAAGGAGACAGTGCGAGTAATGAGGGGGGCAAGTGAGTCGAGACTCAGGGAAAGAGCAGTGTTGTACTGGGCTACCTGCATCCCACCTGCAGTGCCTCAACCTGGCTGTCTCCGACCATCATGCCATCCTGTTCACAGTGCCTATCGTCCTCCCCAGACAGCTTGTACTGCGGACAATCACCTACAGGAGCCTAAAATCAGTGAGCGCACCAGCCATAACCAGCCTTATAGCTAGCCACATGGCCTCCGATCCCCCTGACACCTCGGTTGACGGACTGGTTGCCAGAGGTACATACCAAATCCAGGGTGTGGCCTTTGGCATGGGTGAGATCATGGACATGCTGTTCAAAATTGAAGCAGTCTAGAAGTGCCAGGAAGTCAGAGGCAAATGTGCAACTGGGTGAGTCCACATGAATGTTAAAGTCTCCAAGAAGGAGCGTAGATTGGGACATGGAGCAGATTGAGGTGAGTAGCTCAGATAGTTCCGACAGGAAGATGGCAGAGGCTGAGGCTTTGGGGGGGCGATATATAAGAACAGCCTGGAGCTGTGCAGATCCAGATAAAGTGAAGGCAAGACATTCAAGTGAGGTGGTGTTGGGTACAGGAAGCTCTTTGATCGAGATGTCCACCCTGTATATTACAGCCAGCCCACCGCCCCGACCAGTGGAGCGGGGCTTTTGGAGGTAGACATAGCCAGGAGGTGTGGCTTGGTTGAGTAATAGGAAGTCCTGTCCAGTTTGCCATGTTTCGGTTAAGCAGAGGAAATTAAGTTTATGATCAGTGATAATATCATTGATCAGAGGTGCTTTTTTGTTCAGTGATCGAACATTCTGCAGCATGAATGTTGCATTGTTGTTTGTAGTTGTTGAGGCAGAGGGGATGAATGGGCTGATGACGTCGATACAGCTGAGAGGTCTCAGATTACAGCTATGCACGTAGGGTGTGCTCTGATGACGTCGGCGAAGTGCGACGGACCGCCTGTCTGTCTGTGTGGTGGGGATGTCATGGTCAGAGTTAACAAACTTGCGACGTGCAGCCCTATGCACATAGCGGGGACGGCGAAGGAGTCCAAATGATCGTATTGTAGTGAGGCAGTTAGGAGTGTTGTGGCAGACAAGATTCCACATTTGCAGAGCGGAATATTTCCAGAGAGCCATGTCAGCAGGCACAGCGGCACAGAGGAGCAGCGGCTAGCTACGAGCTGCTAAGCAGGGGCTAAGCGGCAGCTATATTGAGAAGCCAGCAGTGGCTAACAATGAAATGCTAACAAGAAACTGGGTAACAGCTGAGTTGAGGGGACAGACTGGGGATGTGGAGAAGGAAATGGAGCTCCAGAGATCCCAGGTTGAAGAGGATGGCTGGTAGCTACGCAGGACAGCCGATCGTCAGCTAGTAGTGATAGCTGATCGTTGGGGAATGTGTAAGTGTAATAGGTACACAGGCGATAGATCCAGACAGTTATGATAGCTTTTAGCAGACTATTTGCAGTGGATTTGTGGTTGTTAGAACACAGAAACACGTGGGGAAAAAAAAACACGATTTTTGGCTACGAAGTGAAGCGGCGACAAACACGCTAGCGTCCTCACTCACGCAGTGAGGAAAACTATCCTCTATGGCACTAGAGGATAGGATATTCTCACCACGCCAAGCAACAGCTAGAACAACCTCAACCTATACAAGTGACCTCGTAAGCCATGCTACTGATGCTGGATAGTTTTTCAGTGGCTGCACAATAAACGGCAACAAACACATTAATGTAAATAAACAGCCAAATAATGGATCAACGCTCTCTGTCTAGCTGTTAGTGTTGTTGCATAGCAACCACCTTGCACTATGTTTCGCGCAGAAGGCAACTATTTTATTTTGTACATCATTATTTACTAATAAAAACTATTTAAATTAGAGTGTGTATTTTTCTTTCATATTGCCACACTTGGTAACCGTTTTATAAAAGCAATAGCTCACTTCAGGCCATGGTATATGCTCATTATATCACAGCTAAGGGGATTGTCGACCCTCCACTTCGCGTCGGGCCGAACCACGTCCCCTTAGCTGTGATATAATGAGCATATACCACGGCTTGTCGTGAGCTATTGCTTAATTAAAGCATGTAGACACACTACATACAAATAGTAACCTTAAAAAATAGGGCAATATATGTCCTCTTTAAACTATTTAAAAATGCATAATTGTACTAATTGCCACCCGAAATTGTGCAATTATCTCATTTGAAATGTTTCCTTTCCGCGTCTCCCAGAACAAATGGACAGACAGGTTCATAGTTAACAGCCGGAACTGAGACTGTTGGATTTCGTGGGATTAAGAAGTCTCGGGTTTCAGAATATTTGAAAGTTTTATCCCCAAATTCAGATGATAAATACAGTGCGGATTTGTACTACAAGCGTGTCGACTTAACTTCAACACAACAGACGTGTGCTGTGTGTGTTTCCTTGGGAATAGACAAACACACACTTACTAACTTTCCTACTCAAACATTTCGTCACTTAAGTGAAATCCTCATCCTCGCTGTGACTAGCTCAAACATGTATTATGTATGCACCACGACGCCGAGTCAAATTCCTTGTAAGTGTAAACCTACCTGGTAATAAACCAGTGTCTGATTCTGCCTCATAAATGATCCAAAGAATTGGCCGCAGAGGCCTTTTCTTCTTGAGGTAGTCGTTGCCTTATTGGAAAACAAAAGAATAAGGATAATATTATAAAGAACCCCCTCTTTCCAACAGTGTGTGTGGGACTGATTTTGATCGAGCACAAATGTCAATAGATTTTTCGACCAACCAATCGACTGTATGGTGTACAGCAAGTTAGGAAATCTGACTTTTCAAAGACGTGATGTAACCATGTGAAATATTCTCTCGTCCAATCATGGTCTGCCGTGAGCACCTCCAGCAAAAGTGCACGTCATGGGAGGACGGAGAGCCATCTACATCAATTTGATCTGAGCCGAATGAAACAGGACAACACAGAGAAGATTAGAAAAAAGAGAGGAGATAAGAAGGAGACAAGAAAGGCCGGAACATTACAAATACAGTGCAGGCAATGATGAAATAAAGAGTGAACGAAGGGAGGAGAGGGAGGCATCTGAGTAATGAGAAGGATGGCGAGATCAGGAGTGGAACAAACCGCTTTCATAACATCTGAAAGCATCCTATTAACAATATAATAAATGACTCAGAAACACTTATTAAAACCAGTTAGCTGTAAACACATATTTTCTCTCTGCCTTTCACAAATAATTAAACGCGAGATTACAATAATTCCACGGTTAATGAAGTGTCTTGGCTTGGATAGGAAGTCTAAGGAAAGTTGTGTATACGTATGCAGCGTGCATAAAAGGCTGAGGTGTGAAGAGGACATTAAGCTAGCTGCTGAAATCAAGCTAAATCTGCTTCAGGCCACTTCACACTTTGTTAAGGCCAAGCGGCTCTCTTCCCGAACATGTAATTTAAAATCAGTGTTTTGTCTCTTGGCAAGAATAGTGTTCTCTGGGCGGTGAGCATGACTCCTTGTGTCTGAATATGTTTTCTCCATGTGTACCTAAAGTGTTTTTCTTAGGTCATGGTTTGGTTCATTTATCTTTGATATATTTTGCCATCAGGGGCATCTGGCAAATAGATGGCCTCTAAACCATGGGTCAAACTGTCTGGAGAGTCGGACCAGTGTTCACTTTGGCAGGTGTCTAGAACACGTATCGGTTAGACCGGGGGGGGGTGTCAAACCCATGTTAGTTCAGGGGCCACACACAGCCTCATTTGATCAGTAAAATCATGGCATAATAGCCTAAGTAACCACAACTCCAAATTGTTCCCTTTATTTAATTAACTATGTTTTTACAGAATATTATGAACAATCTGCAATTTCTTAAGACAAATAAGTGTTAACAGTGTTATGCTTCAGTTTATCATTTACACGTGCATTACAATGTACAGATCACAGTGTATCGACAGAGGCAGAAGACATTTAGTCAGGTATTTTATTTTATATTATTATTTCCACATCTGTGTGGTAATCCTGACACACCACCATACAGACTGGGAACTATCAAGGAAGAAGGTAAGGCTATGCCCCTGCCTTGTAAATGTGTATATATATACATAAAAACGATCATGTTCATGTAATACATAACAAATACAAAGCAGTTGTGAATATTGCAGTGAATGTCTTCTCTGTAGTTTGAACAGTTTGCAAAGTCACCCCGTGGGCCGGATTGGACCCTCAAGCAGGCTGGTTCTGGCCCGCGGACCATAGGTTTGAAACCCCTGAGTAAGACTGTGTCAAAAAAGGAATAAATTGTTTACCCAATGATCTCGACTTTATCAATGACACCAATATGTCACAGCCGCTTATCTTGATTGACATTCTTGTTTTTGGCTTCCAGAGGCCCTTCTCTGATGCTCGACAACTCCGTAACCATGTGTCAATCACTTCCGTCAGAGAATTTAGAGTAAACACATTGAAAATAGGTTTGTTTACTGTCTTTCAACGATGAGTAAGGCCACCAAATACTATCATCAGACAGCGAAGCTGCATTTTAAACTGTTTCAAGGCGTATTTGAATAATGTTTGCTGGTTTACTCATGGTTAACATGAATTGAAACATAACAAAAACGGAAAAAACTATAATCCAGGAAATAGCATGCATTTGCCAAAAAGGGGAAACATGAGATGGCTCAATCTGGTCGAAAATAGTTGAGATATTGTTTTCAGTTAGTTATTGCAAGCCTGATATACAGAATGCCTGATTGTATGAAGTCATGCCATGTTTCAGTAGGTTTTAATGAGGACATGTGTATCCTTAAAGGCGCCCTATCCTGCTGATGTTCAGGTTCATATCAGTATGTAGTGTCTCTACTTTAAAGAGTCCTCTCCTGCTGAGTAGGTGTCTATCAGTGTGCCTACTAAAGACCTCCCTCGAGTTCAGGTGTATCGTATGTGTCTCTACTTTAAAGAGTCCTCTCCTGCTGATGTTCAGGTGTATCAGTGTGTGTCCTACTTTAAAGAGTCCTCCCGCTGATGTTCAGGTATATCAGTAGTGTCTCTACTTTAAAGAGTCCTCTCCTGCTGAGTGTATCAGAGTGTCCATAAAGTCTCTGTGTCCAGGTATATCAGTATGTAGTGTCTCTACTTTAAAGAGTCCTCTCCTGCGGTGTATCAGTAGTGTCTCTTTTAAAGGTCCCCCGCTGATGTCAGGTATCAGTATGTAGTGTCTCTACTTTAAAGAGTCCTAACCTGCTGATGTTCAGGTGTATATCAATATGTAGCGTCTCTACTTTAAAGAGTCCTCTCCTGCTGATGTTCAGGTGTATATCAGTATGTAGTGTCTCTACTTTAAAGTAGAACTCTGGGGCAGAGCCTGGCCAATACGGAAGTGCCACAAACTGCAGTTCATCGATTGGCCGATAGGCGATGGCTGCAGAAAGGACCAATTTCCATCGACCCCATGTTAAAATGCCCAACTTTACAGCAGAAATAAACATGTTTCTACCCATGGATGCAATAAATATTATTCGGGATACAGTTAGATTCCACCTTCATGATTATGGATCTGTGAGTGAATTGTTTTCTAACACGACCCTTTTATTTATATTAGGTCTTAACGTTTTTGCATAAATTAGGGCGTGGTCACTTTGATGGACAGGTGCGTGCCTCACTGTCAGCTAACAGCAACTTGTCCACTCTGCTAGGCTACAACGTTAGCTAGTTGTAGTTACTTGACCCTTTAGCCGTGTTCGTGGTGATTGTGCCTTTTAGGGAATGTTGTTACAAATACCAGACAATTAAAATGTGCGGTTGAATGTACTAACAGAACTTCCAAGAAGTCTCAGCTTTTTTCGGAGAGTAAAATGATAATATTATACATGTTAACCCCGTTAGCAGCTTGTTATATAGCTTATTAGCCAGATAAGGACGTAACCCTTTATACATGTGTATATATATATACAGTTTAGTTTATGATTCAGCCTTGGGTAAGACTTGGGACCTAATTATCCCGGTGGTGGCCGCCGGAGCTAACGGAGCCACAGGGGGCTACCGCTGTAGTATTAGCTAAAGAAATTATGAACAAGGCTTATTAAGCTGAACATCGCCACAATTGTTCTGCTATGTATCGGTACTAATTTTATTTTATTAACATGTGAATGACAAGTATTAAGAATCACAAAAAATAGCTAATTCTCTTGCAGATTGTGAGCATGTTAGCCTAGCTTGGTAGCCTCAGCTAAATCCGGAGCTTGGAGCCCCGCCTTGTGTTTCAGCAGCAGGTCCCGCCTCCGCCTCTTTGCCCTTATTTGGAGCAGGCGGGAGTTAAACTTTGAAGTCACTGTCGAGCCGTTAGTGGCCGACACCGCCTACTTTAGGCTTCTTTGCAACTCTGCAGAATCCTACGGGGGACGTCACGGACACTACGTCCATTTATATTTACTGTCTATGCACACTACAGGGAACCCTAAAAAAGCACAATAGACGGCATTAAGGGTACAAGTGTTTGTGTTTTAGCTACACACTTTATGATACACTTAATATTGCAGCTCAAGGGGGATTTACAAAGCTCCAAACAAAACAAACCTTACACCTTCACCTCAATGTTTTCTACAGGCTTTATCCAATAAGAATATGTTTTGAAGCCCAAAATGTCCCTAGTCAAGCACAAGGGTTCATAGTCCAGTCGTTGCTTTTGCAGAAGACAATGGGTTTACGATATGAGCGCTCACCCAAATCCTTCATATCACTCCTATGTGCTTGTTAAGGCACACTGCTGCAGTGGCCTCCGCCGTCACTGAATAGATTAGAAATCAGCGTGGGAGCGCAGTCTCTGCTCTCCTTTAGTCTCCATGACTTTACAAATGTATAATCCAAAAGCTTGTTCTGTATAACATCATTCTTTTAAGAGAATGGCAATTTAATGCTATTAAATATACCTTATCCTCGTCATTTTAATCAATTACAGAAAACAAGAAAGTCTAACAACAACTGGTAATAAGGTAACCGTATCTTTAATATCAGCTCTGTTCCATCAGTCATACCATTCTTTCATTAAAAGGTGTGCTCGGATTTGGTATAAGCAAGTCTCTTTATCTTATTAATGGTAATATGCTGGTTTTGTAATTCTGTTGATGTGGGTTTTTAGGTCAGAGTCCAGATCTATACAGAGATTTCTAACATTGTTTGATGTGTTGAACATTAGGCTTTTGAGTTCAGTGCTAACATCATCCCTTTCCTTTTTGGCACCAACAATAATTGTTTCTGTTTTGTATTTACAGAACATTTTCACCACTTGCAGTTTTTCAGGTCCTGTACTGGTCCACAGTGGTCAGGGCGTATTGTGAAAGATCTGAGTGTCATCTGCATAACTATGCTATGATTAGCTGGTGTATATGTTTAAAGGTAAAAGCTGATAGTCTTACTGTTACAAGAGGAAGCTGGTAGCGCTGTTGGTTAACTTGGAGAGTCCAGTTAGCTTGATGCTAACTGAATATTCAGCCCACTCTCTTCAGTCTGCGTTTAAATGACACGACTTTGCAAAGGCGTGCATATGATACTCTCCCGTTACGTTTGTTATGAACGTATCTTAAATACGTTTATTTTCTACATATCTTTGCCATTTATTTAACCCTAACCCAATAAGCTGCTGTCGTTTATTGCACCGCAAACATTAAAATTGTCATTGGAACGGCGATCAAGTCTGAAGCCACAGAGCTCCTTGTTTTAATGTGTGACGTGTAATATCAGCACATCATATACACGCAAAATCGGACTTCTGCGTATCGATTGCACGCCTTTGCAAAGTCGCGTCATTTGTACGCAGGCTGTGAGACCGGGTCGGAATATTGCTTGTGTTGTTAAGAGCTCGAGCCACTGCATGCTAACTTGTGGATGTCTTGAAGCAGTCCTTAAGGTAGAACAGCGTAAAAAGACAACTTGAGGCTTTTCTTCTCATCATGGTCAGTTTTCACAGCAAGGTTTAAACATTTTTAATATCAGGTAGATGGACATGTTGAGTTTAGACATCGGGAACATATAATCCAATGACTCAAATAGCGTGATCCCAATTAATCAAGTTGAATTCGTATCCACGCATTTTCAAGCAAGCCCTCTTGAAAACCTACATTTCATTGGCGGAATATCAAAAAAATTCAAAAAATAACGACCAATATGGGTAAAGAAGAAGAATGTGAAGAGATCGCTTTGATTTGGCACCCCTCAGAGTCAAGACGGATGTCAGAACTAATTATGTGTCTCAACTGTGAGGGAAACATTTGCTGTGACTCACTGTTGGAGTAAGAATCCGTCAGTCCACCGCTGAGAGTGTGTCTGCATTTAACCTCCGGCATTAACCACATCTTTCTCCAGGCTGCACTCACCTCTGCTGTGCTCCTTGCCTCACAAGTTATGGGTACCATTCCAAATGCACACACCCCCTCTCACTCACAGTGTAAACCCTGGATGGGTGTATGGGCCAGTGCCTTGATCCAAGGACGAGCCTGTTGGCTTTTTTACAGCTCAATATGTACCAGCCAGCCAAGGGTGAGGCTGTATCATCGCTGCTGTCATCAAACAGGCTGATATAAACTGGGTCACCAGGAGGACAGGGTTTAAATGACTGTAGATGAGAGCAGCGCCATATAGATAGAAGAGTTACGACATCTCCGTTCACTCCAATGGACCAGTTTTTTTACAGCAATGGCGGATCGTGGAGCTCTCAATAGTTCCCCGGAAGTTAGCTTGCCGCTGACTTGCGGGGCTATCTGCGGCTAGCAGCACAGTAGAGTTGCAGCATAATAGACCGTTGGTGTTGGACTTTGAAAGGTAAGAAGACGTTTAAAGATGTATATTGCGGATATTCTCAGCACATCTGAGTCAAATTAACATGTGTATTAAAGGATGTTAGTGGATTCCGTGAAGATTATCCCTAAATCAGTAGATTTAGGGAACGTTTACAGATAACAGATTAGGCTAGGGTTCCGGATAACGTTAACCACAAACAGCCTATTAATCCGTTCTCCTAATGTTATTTTAACCCAACGTTGTGGAATTATAGAAAAGGGTCTTCTTAACGTGCTTTTATCCGGGGTGGAGGGAGTTACATATTTAAATTAGGGCTGTCAAACGATTACATTTTTTAATCAGATTAATCACAGCTTACAAATTAATTAATCATGATTAATCACCATTCGAACTATGTCCAAAATATGCCATTTATTTATGTATATTGTTGTGGGAATGGAAAGATATGAATGAAAGCAGGCAGATATATCCATTTAACATACAGTATCTATGTTTATTATAACATTGTTCTGTGTGTCAAAATGAAAGACAGCCCACACACCTATCAGTCATCAAACCGTGGGGTCTTAATTCATTACGTGTTGATTTCTATCAACGGGGGAGTACTTCAGGAAAGTCAACAGAGGGGGGAGGGGGGGCTGTGGAGTACTTCAGGAAAGTCAACAGAGGGGGGGGGGCTAGTGGAGTACTTTGTGACCACAGAGTGTGAACGTTGTGATCAGCTGTTTTAGCGCAGTTCTCCAGTGACGGGGGGAGTCTCCCTCCGCAGCCGGTTGGCGTAGTTTTGGCACAGTTCCGTTGTACAGACCGACGTTAACAGCAGCCCTGTCTGTGCACACAGAGACCGACTCTGTCGTCCGGTGATCTAACCGCCTTCTGGAAAAGCTTCACAAGTACGTCGGTACGCAAATGCGCTTTGTGACACAAGTGACGGTACGCATTTCAGATTACGCACATAACCTGCGTTCCAGTTATGTGCACCCCTGTACTACAGCAAAAGTATTCTCCGTCGGGACTTCCTGCAATAACACCACGCCGTTAATTCTGATTGGCCAGAAGACATTATCAAAGATGTTCTATTGAGAAGACGATCACTACGTGACAAAAGTTTACAAAACCGTTTCTAGTCTTCGGTATTTCCAGACAAGTGGCTGCTGAAATCAATCTTACTAACTGCTGTCTGTGCAATTTACTCCGCGAGTTGGCGGACTTTATTTTGCTTACTTTAACATCATTTTTCATGGTGGGGCTAAGCCATTTCTTGGTATGGGTGTAGCCTACCCCAACCATACCCTGCCGCTACCACTGGTGGGATATATGGGGCGGGCCATTCTGCACATGCGTTAAATGTGTTAAATATTTAACACAATTAAAAAAAAATGACAATAATTTTGACAGCATTAATTTAAATATAACATTGGGGCATGTGATTGTAGTGGGTGGAGGTGGTGAAATGAGGATATTCATTTTGGAGTTCAAGCTAGTATAATATAGTTCACGTTACACAATAATAAGGAAGAGAGCTATTTTTGTGATACATCGCTATTCATATGGATTTAGAATGGATATTTGAGACTTCTAAACAGTAAACAAAAACATAACTTATGGGTGAGTGTTTTTAGCAGAGTCATATCATGTTTTTGTGATTCTGTTGATGATTACCTGTCTGTATAATGGTGCAGCTCAGCTGATTCTGGATTGATGGCAAAGGGAGAGGGACTTAAGTGAGAGTGAAAACACAAGGTACGTTTCAAGGTAATGTCAGCAATTTCCCATCCTCTAGGTTGCTAGATGTATCTAACCCTTTCTCCAGTCTCTCCCTCTCTCAGCACAAGAACCCCAGGGGGATTCAATGGAGCCTGAAGACCCTCACCCTGCACCCTTCCATTTATTTACAATGGATGTTCCTAAAACAACACATTTAACATCATCATCATTGATCGACAATATCTTTACAAAGGTCATGGAAAACAGTGCTAAGAGTGGGCTAATAATAAATGATATAAGCCACCATTTACCTGTATTTGTAGCATATGATTGGCAATTAAAGAAAAAGAAGGAAGAGACTCGCAGTAGATATGTCCGGGTAAGGACTGCTGAAGCAAAAGACACATTTAGGAGTGACCTCTTAAAGGAAGAGTGGAGAGGGGTTTATGGAGAAGATGTAAATGCTGCATATGAGTCCTTCCTAAAAATCTACATATCACTGTATGACAAACATTGTCCCGCTGTACTCCGTACATATAAAGGTACTTATCATCAAAAGCCTTGGATAACCAAGGGCTTACAGCATGCTTGCAAGAAGAAAAATAACCTTTATAAAGACTTCATAACATTTAGGACAAAGGCAATTGAAAAGCAATACAAGGCATATCAAAATAAGTTGACAGTTATAATGAGACAAGCAAAAAGAGAATATTATAATAATATGTTAAAAGAAAAGAACAATGATATCAAGGGCACATAGAAAATCTTAAATAATGTTATTGGAAATAAATCTGTATCCACTGGATCCTGCCCAGTCACTTCATTGATGACACAAATAAGGTTGTAAAAAACATGAATGAAGTGGTTCATGAATTCAACTTTTTTTGTAAATGTCGGACCTAATCTTGCAAAGACTATTCCAAAACAACAGGGTGGGCAAACAGAGGATGGCGGAATTGGGGGAAGTAAAGTGTTGCAGTCAATGTTTTCAAAAATAAGACTTGGACAGATAGTGATGGGATCGACATGACAATTGTGAAAACGACTATTGACTGCATAATTAAACCGCTAAGCTACATCTATAATCTTTCATTTCAGACAGGTATTTTCCCAGATAGCATGAAAATAGCTAAAGTTATCCCACTTTTTAAAACAGGGTACACAAGCCAATTTACCAACTACAGACCAGTGTCCTTGCTTTCACAATTTTCAAAGGTCCTTGAGAAATTGTTTGTCCAAAAAGTTGATAATTGTATTGAAAAAAAAGAGTTATTGAGTGAGAGTCAGTATGGATTTAGGAACAATCGATCTACAGCTTTAGCTTCAATGAAAATAACAGAATAAATTACAACAGCTATAGAAAGAAAGAAATACACAATAGGTGTATTTATTGACTTAAAAAAGGCATTTGACGCCATAACCATTACCTATTAATTTCGAAATGACATAGATACGGAGTGAGAGGAGTAGTTCTAGATTGGTTGAAAAGTTATTTAGATAACAGACAACAATATGTAGAATTTGCTGGGAGTACATCGGAGTGTATGAACATAGAATATGGTGTCCCGCAGGGCTCGGTTTTAGGGCCCAAACTTTTTATTTTGTACATCAATGACATGTGAAACGTCAACATTATTGCAAGTTGTGTTGTTTTGCAGACGACACCAATTTATTTTGTTGGATGGAGTTTTTATTGAAAGGGTTTCTGAATTTCGATTCTTAGGACATGGAAATGACACATAGCACATGTTAAAAGTGTCTAGGAATATTTCTGTTCTAAACAAAGCATAGTATTTGCTAGATTACAAGGCATTGAGGATGTTGTACTGTTCACTCATTTTGCCATTTTTCATTTATTGTATGGAAGTGTAGGGCAACACGTATATGAGCAACATAAAGCCATTGACAATATCACAGAAAAGGGCAGTACGAATAATTCATAAAGCTGACTCAAGAGAACACACCAACAGACTGTTTTTTAAGTCAGGACTCTTGACTCAAAGACATAGCTGAGCTGCAGACACTATCAGTAATGCACAGGGCAACAAGCAGAATGTTACAGCATGTTTACAACAGTTGTTTGTTTTTGGATCAGACGAGGAAGACCACAGAAGGAAATTACATTGTAAGCATCCATATGCAAGGACTGCTCTGAAACAAATGTGTATTTCGGTAGTTGGTGTACAATTGTGGAATTCTCAACACAAGGATCTAAAGAATTGTATTTGTTTTTTCAGTTAAAGAAGTTGTATAAATGAAGAAAGATGGGACTACAGATGTAGCACTCCAGATCAGACTCAAATGGGTGTGTCCCAGTCAAAAACCCAGCGGATGCCAGGGGCTGGGGGTGTTGCCAAATTGCTAGAGGGCGTTGCCCAATTTCCCCATTTTTTCAATTACAGGATTTAACCATGAGATGGCGCTTCATTCACAAAATACACAATGGGTGTTGTAGAAACATCAATATTTTAGATCAAATAAAGTATATCGTTTGCTTTATGCAGTATATTTCTTGTAATATTGTACAGTAGATTGAAGTAAATCAACTTATAAATTAAGATAAAATAAGATGGACCTTTATTAATCCCGTGGGGAAATTCAGTAGTTCAAACAGCAACAGGGTGAGAGTGAAAAACAGGACAGCACAGATTCACACATATTAATAAAATCAAAAATAAAATGAGCGATAAAAATAATAATAATGAGAAACTATGAAATAAGAAATGAATAAAACTAAAATGTAATTATCATATCATATATTATAATGTATTGTATTATTAAGTAATATCATACATTAACCCCATTATAGCAGATGCCACATTAAATGGATGAACACATGTATGCATCAATAATTACAGAATATTTCTAAATACAAGTTGTAAAAATACTGATATGTATTTAATATTAACCCTTTGGAGTCGACCGTCACGCCGGCGTGATCAGATCACATGACCTGTTCAAGCCGGTGCCGCATAAAAACAACAGTCCGGACAACATTGCCATGTGTTTCTGTCGAAAGTACTGGCTTGAGACTATATACCAGTCTTTGTTTCATGCAAAAAGACCCAGTAAACACGGAGATACGATGATATAAAGTTAATACATTTCAAAAGTATGAAATATGGAAGCACATATTTGAATATCTTCGCCATATTTGATCATTTTACGAAACGGAAAATACTGGAAACTGTAGATCCTGCTCAACAGGATGTATGTGTATTTCTGACGAAAGTACTGGCTTGAAACAACTATATGCCAGTCTTTGTTTCATGCAAAAATACCCAATAAACACGGACATACGATGATATAAAGTTAATACAGATATATTTCAGAAGTATGAATAATGGAAGCACATGTTTGAATATCTTTGCCGTATTTTATCATTTTACGAAACGGAAAATACTGGAAACTGTAGATCCTTCTCAACAGGATATATATGTGTATTTCTGTCGAAAGTACTGGCTTGAAACTATATGCCAGACTTTGTTTCATACAAAAATACCCAATAAACACGGACATACGATGATATAAAAATAATACAGATATATTTCAGAAGTATGAATAATGGAAGCACATATTTTAATATCTTCGCCGTATTTTATCATTTTACGAAACGGAAAATACTGGAAACTGTAGATTCTGCTCAACAGGATGTATTTACCAGGGAGGGGGTGAGGTAATCAGTTAAACGGAGTGATACGAAACGAGACGAAAAGAGACGAAGAGGGACGGCGGGAACCGAAGAGAGACTGCGGGAAATGGAGAGAGACGAAATATACGAAGACAGGCTGCAGGAGACGAAGAGAGGCTGCGATTGAAGTAAAGTGACAGACAAACATTGATAATTTAGATATAGTTAGATAGATTTAGAGTTTTGAAGACTCAACTATGATGAAGAGAACTCTGAACGTGAGTCAAGCTTTAAGCTTGTTTGTTGACATGGAGGAGGAGGAATCTGTGATGTTGCCCTCTGTGTCGTAGTTGACAGAAACCGCTTTGAAGCGTGGCACAGATAAAGACAGAAAAAACAGATTGTTGTACATAATGTGTATATATATATATTTGTATTATATTTATAATAACACTTTTGCCTTATCAGAATGAAATCCCATGCTACCTCAATTAAACTTTCACATTATCATAGTCACATCCCATGTATATATTTCCAGCTTTTAAATGGTTTCGTTGTGTATGTTTGTGTTATGAAAAATAAAATCATTTTCAAAATCTGTTTTTACGTTTTTTTTGTGTTTTTGGGTCCAACATGTTCATATCGTAGAAGATCACTGCTCTAAACAAAGTCAAAAATCCTACATCCAAACGAAATAAATATAATTAATTATGATGAATACGTTACATACATTTTCACTCTTACACACGGATATTCTCCTTTTGCTCTCATGAGAAATCTACTAAAACAAAGTATGTCATGTATATTTAGTTTTCGTTGATGAGACGAGACGGACTGAGGTGTTAATGATGGACTATCGGACATTCAAATATGCAGCATATTTCCCCCAAGTGTCTGTCAAAATGCATTTTACGTTTCTAACTTGCAATATCATCATTTCCACTCTCTTCAGAAGAGCGATCTCCCATGTGTGCGGGGGATCACAGGAGCTGGGGGGGAGAGCTGTGGAATGTGACACACATTCCGATGGCCAATTCGTTTTAAACAAAGGGTCTCCAACATACATAGGCCACATGGGGGGGGTTGGGCTGGTGAACGGGCAGCACATCACAGAGGCATTTAAAAAGTGAAGACAATACATTCTGGAAATGTTCACATCAGGCACCTTCAAGTTAAACAATACTACTGTAAACAATTAACACAGTAAATTATGTGGATTAAATCACATTTATTTCGTTAAAAATAAACGAAATGACTCGGTTTGCATTCATAAAGAATGCACAAACGTGTTTAATCGTTAATGTCAGATATGTACTAAGTAAATAGCCTACATTAGTTCCTGCTCAAGATTAGATTCAACTTTATTGTTATTGCACAGATTACAGGTACTGAGACAACGAAATGCAGTTTAGCTTCTAACCAGGTGCAACAAGCAGTAAAGTGAAAAGTAATGTTCACAATCTACAGAATAAAATATAGAATGAATTGAATGATGAATAAACAGTGAGGGGTATGAATACACTAGATATCAGCCTGTGAGCAGTATGAACAGTGTGTTAATCGTTAATGTCAGATATGTACTAAGTAAATAGCCTACATTAATTTCATGATGGATTAAATCACATTTATTTCGTTAAAAATAAACAAAATGATTACATGTAGGGTGAATTGCCCTAATGTGGAAACATTTTGCATTTCAGACTTCGGGAATATATTGCGACATGAAGCCGATACAATAAATCAAAATCCAGTAACATTCTGAAATCCCCAGGATGTGTCCTAATCAAACCAAAAGAGAACATGCAGATATTAAACGGGAGACATATTAGTACTCTTAGTGCCAAGTTGTCTCAGACAATCTGTTTTCCTAATGTGGGACAGTTCTGTGCAAAATGTGGGACCCTGCAAAGTATATATATTAAAAAAGCCTCAGTCACCTTCATTCATGTAATAAAAAAATCTCAGGCCAGTAACACTCAAAGCTACAGTAAATGTGCAATACCATTCTATGTTACTATTTATAATGTTATTGTTGTTACAACAGAAGATGTTTTTATTTAAATTGAAGTTAAATGCATCAATCTGGTGCACTGAGGGCAACATTAGTAGATTTGTGGATACAGCTCTCAACACTCATATGAAACAGAACTGTTCTTACAATGTGTGTTGGAAGGTATTAAATTACTATGCATATTTTATTGTGTAAACACACAGCTGATCACCTGAGAGCTGCCGTTTCATTCAGAGCGTTTAAAAAAAACGACGGTCTGATTTCAACAACTCAATGTGTGATTATTATAGCAGTAATATTAGACACTAATAATACAGTAAACTATGAACACTGTACATATTATTGTTTGCCCGTGGATAGGGTGATCGGTAGTGAGAGACGCTGCAGTTTCCCCCGGTCGGATGTGATATAAAAACAAAGCGATTATTGTTGTTGTTGTAAACTCACGTGGATTAAATGTAGTGCATTCATTTCAACTCGCGAACATATGATACATTAAATGAATGCGAGGATGACGATCGAAAATCGTTTGTTTGACCCTGGATGCATTTCCTGATCTAAAAACATAGCGATGGTGTTGTACTTACGCCTACGTGAATTAAACATTATTTTGTTAAATAAAAACATGGTGATGTTTAGTAAATGATTACATGTCTCTTACTTAAGCACAGAATATGATCCTATCCGTGACATATATGGATCTTAACAAATATCCGCTATATCAGAAACCTGTTGATTTATTTCACATGAGTTTCAGTGTGGCAGCTTTTCACGGCTCCCCCTGGTGGATCCATGATCCATTGCAGCTGGTTTCATTATAATTAAATGTATTTATCAAGGGGGCGTTTCAAGTCCTGCGGGGGGGTTTTCCTTATCAGCAGGGGCCCACCCCGTGCCGATCACGGACCCGCACGGCTAGGCGTCTGAAACGAAGCGCTACATCTGTATATGAAGCAGAATGTGAATAAGTCTATGTACTCTGGCCCTTCATGTTTTTGATGTATTTGATGTGATGTCTCCTCTGTATTTGCAGGTCCCATTGCCATTGTTGTTATTGTTATTATTATCATCATGCGTCACTTTCCTCCTTCTTCTCCAGTAGGACTCAGATGAGGGTGTTGCACTTTTCTTTTCCTTATACATGTGATGTTTTGGTGTTGTTTTGTTTCTTTCCGTTAACCGTCAAGTGGGAAATAAGTATATTTTTGTTTGTGTTTCTTTTAGTGTCCTAAGATACTGTTATGTTTGGCTGTGAAAAAAAATAATATATATATATTATTATGAAGGGCAGACCATCTATTTGTATTTTTTAGAAAGGGGCAGGTCACATAAGATTGTATTCTTCTCCCTGCTCCTTTTCGCTCAATGGTAGAGTCATGTTTTGTGGCAATTATTGTACATTTGGTTTTGCGTACCATGACAAATAAAAATGAAATCATGCTGCTGCTAGTCCTTTGATAGTCACCTGTGGGTCTCCTGTCCTTTCTGAAAGTCATAAAGATTACATTAATCATTTAGATTACTAATGTCCTCAATTACCATGGGATTACTGAAACCACCATGAATTAAAGAAATGGTAGAAATTATTCTAATCAGAATTTTGAAACCTTCCTTCCCTCCCTCTAAATATATCAAACATTAGGAAGTGATGCTCCTGACTACCATACAGGTTTAAGAAGATAATATTTGTTTTAAAGAATAGCAATAAACAACAGGCTCTTTAACCAAGGCAACGTTAGCCTAATGTTAACAGGTAAGATAGCTGTTCACACTGTATATTTTTCTACTTTTTGTAATGCTATTTTATTTCTATTTAAGATGTTTACATTTTCGATTGTTTAATTCTAGTCTTTTAACTGTCTAATGTACAATGCCTTGTCTTTTGCTGCTGCAGCGTAAACATTTCCCCAATTGGTATCAATAAAGTACTTCTTATTTTATCTTAATCCTCAAATTTTAGCAAATGTTACTTTAAAAAAACTAAACAACATTGATGTGACTACATACACATATCGATATGTTGTATAAATATTACAAATCAAAACCTTTATTGACCACTAATTACCAAAAATGGCATTTCTATCCTGGTATTAATGCATTCAAATCGTGATTCAAATGGCCCGCCACGAACTTCCGGGGAACTATTGAGTCTCCCTGAACCACGTGACGATCAAGCATTTTGGACTTCCGTTGTCGCAACTCTTCTATCTATATGGCGCTGAATGAAAGCAACCAATCCAGGCACCTTCCCTCTAAGTCATAGCCCCGCCCATTTTTCGGTGGAAAAATGTGTGGTCATTTAACTGGCGGTAAATACGGAGTTGGGAAGGAGCCCAAGTACGATGGTCCGAAAGACAAACAATTAAACAACCTCATTGGAGATCGATGATCGGCGTGGAATTATGGTTAATAATGGGGAATTTAAAACAACAGGGGATGGATGTCCGGTCTGCTATATACATAGCTTATGTTATATTTGATCAGGATTTATTTCTACTTCCATCTACGTAACATTGCAAAAATCAGGCATATCTTGACTCAAAACGATGCAGAGAAACTAGTCCATGCATTTGTTACTTCAAGGCTGGATTATTGTAACTCTTTATTATCAGGGTGTACCAAGAAGTCAGTCAAGTGGCTTCAGCTGATTCAAAATGCTGCAGCTCGTGTACTAAGGGAGTGCATGTATGTAGACACATTAGTTTAGCTGCTATAGGCTTGGACTGTTGAGGGGGACACCTTACTCCGTCTTTCTGGCTGTTTGTACCTGTGTACTCTCAAGTTCCGATTAACCCAGCTTCCCCCAAATCTCTTTTTTGTGTCCATATATACGCCGGGATCCTGAGTCGAGGCTAATCCTGTTGCTGTGTCCTGGATCCTCTATCCTGAGCACTGGATCTGAGTCCTGGACTTCGAGTCTTGGCTGAACCTGTCTCTGCGGTCCTGCCATACTCTCATCACCAGAGTTGGGTGTAACGCGTTACAAAGTAACGCGTTACTGTAATTATATTACTTTGTCGGTAACGGAGTAGTGTAACGCGCTACTTTTATAATTCAGTAATCACACTACAGTTACTAACATTGCCCCGACACGCGTTACTTTGTTACTTTCTAAAATCAGTCATAATCAAACCTCAACAAACACCTGCAAAGAATACATGCTAAGGTTAAGCTAACGCACATAGCTGTTGTTTATTTATTACACACACGTGTCTGTTCTTCTTCTCTGTTTTCCGGTTGTTGCCTGTTTTGAATGACGAATACACACTACCGCCGCCTGCTGGTAAGGGGAGTTATTGCCACTCACGCATGCGCAGTTCGTACGTGCTCGGCTGCGGTGTGCTCTAATCTGGCTCCAGTGCAACACATGGCCAACACGCAGGAGAACACGCTGACGCAACAGCGTGAGCAGAGATAGACTGCGCAACATATACAGATAGCAGGAGACAGAGGACAGCCACGGTCAGATAGGAAAACATTCAGGAGCTATCTGGATCAGTCTTATGCGACAATGGAAACTGAACTAAAGAGAACATTTGAAACTTTAGCAGTCTGCGTGATCTGCCTGCAGGGAGGGGCGGGCCGGCCCTGCGAGTAAAGTAACGAGTAAAGTAACGAGTAAAGTAACGAATTACTTTATGTAGAGAGTAACGAAGTAGTGTAATATATTACTTTTTTTTAAAGTAATATGTAATGTGTAATATATTACTTTTTTTTAGTAACGACCCCATCTCTGCTCATCACACTACTTCCCTGAAAGCTCCCACAGGATTACTGACATCCTCGTGGATTCCTCTTCTTATTACAGACACATGCATTTCTTAACATTCGGTATATATGCTGTAAATGTATTATCTTTTCAATTTACACACGGCATCTATTGCACGTCTGTCTGTCCTGAGAGAGGGATCCCTCCTCTGTTGCTCTCCCTGAGGTTTCTCCCATGTTCCCTTTAAACTGGGTTTTCTCCGGATGTTTTTCCTTGTACGATGTGAGTGTCAGGATTCACATGTTTGTCACGTTTGTAGTTGTGTATGTCTGGTTATGGGTATTTTCATCCTTGTATATTGTCTGGTCTTTTTCCCTGTGTTTTTCCTCCCGTCGTTAGTTTCCCTGGTGTGTCTAGTTGTCTGATTGTTTTCACCTGTCACTCCTTGTGTGTCTCCTGTGCTCATCAGTGTTGGCCCCGCCCCTGATTGTTCCCACCTGTGTCTAGTTACCCTGTTTAAATCCCCCTGTCTCCCAGTGTTCATTGTCGGTTCGTCTTGTGTCATGACTAGTTCGTCGGTGAGTGTTCTGTTTTGTCTTTGTTTATATCCCTAGCCTTGAAATAAAGGTGTTTTTTCACTTTAATCTGCATTTGGGTCCAGCTTCCAACATACACCTTAACATTACGAACCGACCCACAATATGGGCCCAGCAGATCCTTTTGAGCAGGAGTTATTAGATTTTACTTTTTCTTTGGCTACCTGCTCTGATCAATGGATAGGAGCGGTCAGGGTTCAGCAGCGAGATGCTGCTCTGGCAGAAGCAGTCCACCTTACACTGAGGAATCAAAGTTTGGTGAAATTCTTACCTGCCAGGCTTTTGGATTAACTCACAATTTGTTTTCCCGATGCTGACAGACCCAGGTCTCCCAACTCCTGTTTTGACACCACACGCATTGGTGTCGTTCGCCTGGCGTCAGCCCCTGCTTCTCACCCAGTGTTTGCTACTGTCCAGGAGCCATTCACTGGTACTCGTCTGGCCTTTGGAGGTCCACGGAGCCTCCAAACGGCTCCTAAAGGAAGGGGTCGCAAGGCCAGGTTGGCAGCACGAGCCCAAAGGGCCAGGGTTCCAGAACCAGTTCAGCCCCCAGCAGCCATGGTCCCTGCTCCAGAACCGGACTTTACAGCCATGGTTCCGGCCCTGGTTCCGGCCTTAGCAACCATGGTTACAGCCCCAGTTCTGGCCCCAGAAACCATGGTTCCGGCCCCAGTCCTGGTCCCAGCTGCCTTAGTCCCTTCCCAAGTCACTTCCCAAGTCCCTTCCCAAGTCCCTTCCCCAGTTCCCTCTCGAGTCCCCTCTCGAGTCACCTCTCAAGTCCCATCTCTAGTCCCTCCTCGAGTCACTTCTCGAGTCCCCTCTCTATTTCCCCTCTCGAGTTCCCTCCTCTAGGCCCTCCTCTAGTCCCCTCTCGAGTTCCCTCCTCTAGTCCCTCCTCGAGTCCCCTCTCTAGTTCTCCTCTCGAGTCTCCTCTCGAGTTTTGTTCTCTAGTTCCTCCTCTGGTCCCTCCTCTAGTCCCCTCTGTAGTCCCTTCCCTAGTCCCTCCTCAGGTCACTTTCCTAGTCCCTTCTCTAGTCCCATCTCAAGTCCCTACTGAAGTGCTGTTGGAGGTCCCGCAGACTACTCTTCTGCCGGGGGTCCTGCCAACCCCAGGTCCTGTGTCGTTGGAGGTCCCGCAGACTACTCTTCTGCCGGGGGTCCTGCCAACCCCATGTCCTGTGCCGTTGGAGGTCCCGCAGACTGCTCTCCTGCCGGGGGTCCTGCCAACTCTTAGTCCTGTGCCGTTGGAGGTCCCGCAGACTGCTCTCCTGCCGGGGGTCCTGCCAACTCTTAGTCCTGTGCCGTTGGAGGCCCCGCCGACTACTCTCCTGCCGGGGGTCCTGCCAGCTCCATGTCCTGTCCCGTTGGAGGTCCCGCCGTCTACTCTCCTGCGGGGGGCCTGCCAGCTCCTTCTCCTGTCTCGTTGGAGGTCCCGCCGTCCATTCCCCTATCGGAGGTCCTGCCAACCCTTTCTCCTGTCTCGTTGGAGGTCCCGCCATCTACTCCCCTGCCGGGGGTCCTGCCAACCCTGTGTCCTGTATCGTTGGAGGTTCTACCGGGGGCCCTGCCAGCCCCATGTCCATCACCGGTCTCGCCGGGGTTCCTGCCAACTCCTGGTCCACTTTGTGGGGGATCCTGCCGAAGCCTGTCCGGCCGACACCGGGTCCTGCCCGGTCTCCGGAGCTGTCCCATCAGCGCTTTCCTGCCCGGCCTCCGTATCCGGTCCGGTCGACACCGGTTCCTGCCCGGCCTCCGGAGCTGTCCGGTCTTCGCCCTCGAGCCCGGCCCTCTGAGAGCCGGAGTCTTCACCCTCAATCCCGGTCCCCTGAAAGCCACGGCCTTCACCCTCGATCCCGGGCCCCTGAGAGTCACGGCCTTCACCCTCGAGCCCGGCCCCCTGACTTTCCCGGCCGCGGTGGTCTTCGCCCCTCCATAACCCCCACCTTGGACTCTGTCTTGCCCCCGGGCCGTCCGCCCGAGTCCCCCCTTCTCGGCTTCTACCTTACCCCCGGGCCATCCGCCCGAGACCCGTTCCTGGTCCTCTGCCTTGCCCCCGGGCCGTCCGCCCGAATCCCCCTTTTTGGACTCTGCCTTATCCCCGGGCCGTCCGCCCGAGACCCCTTCCTGGTCCTCTGCCTTTCCCCCGGGCCGTCCGCCCAAGACCCCTTCCTGGTCCTCTGCCGTGCCCCTGGGCGGTCAGTTCAGTCCCGTCCTCCAGACCCCCTCCACTCACCCTGCTTGAGGTTTTGGACTTTTGTGTTTGTTTGTTTTTTAGGGACGTCCCTTAAGGGGGGAGTTCTGTCAGGATTCTCATGTTTTGTCACGTTTGTAGTTGTGTATGTCTGGTTATGGGTATTTTCCTCCTTGTATATTGTCTGGTCTCTTTCCCTGTGTTTTTCCTCCCGTCGTTAGTTTCCCTGGTGTGTCTAGTTGTCTGATTGTTTTCACCTGTCACTCCTTGTGTGTCTCCTGTGCTCATCAGTGTTGGCCTCGCCCCTGATTGTTCCCACCTGTGTCTAGTTACCCTGTTTAAATCCCCCTGTCTCCCAGTGTTCATTGTCGGTACGTCTTGTGTCATGACTAGTTCGTCGGTGAGTGTTCTGTTTTGTCTTTGTTTATAGCCCTAGCCCTAGCCTTGAAATAAAGGTGTTTTTTCACTTTAATCTGCATTTGGGTCCAGCTTCCAACATACACCGTAACAGTGAGGGTCTGAGGACAGAGGGTCTGAGGACAGAGGGTGTCGTATTGTCATACTGATATTCTGTACACACTGTGAAGACCACTGAGACGAATGTAACATTTGTGATATTGGGCTATATAAATAATATATAATAATAATTGATTGATAGTCTTTCCATCCTCTCTCTGAAGGCCACAGATCTTTCCTTTTACCGTCCTTTTTTCTTAAAAACGCAAATCATAACTCATAACCTTTTTGTTTTAGTTTGAGGTGCCATTCACAACACAGCAGCTTTAGGCATGATGAACCAATGCTTAGTTTTCACCAGAAAGTGGGCGGGGCCGAGTATTGCGTTCTCATCTTTCCAGTAAATTCCCTGGAAATATATGGCCGAAAAACTAAAAAGGGACCAGCGTTTTCTACAAGAGACATCAGATATTTTTAAAGCACTAAAAGTTCCCTAAAATGGTCCTCGCCATTTAAACCCAGACTCATCCCTGCATGATGGCAGCTGGCCAACATTACATGCATGCATACACCCATGTGGTCCCCACTATTCCCCTCTTACTCTCTCTCTACGCGCACACACACCACACACACACACACACAGAGCTTAATCAGATCTTTCACCAGATGACTGAAGCCAAACAGTCTGAAAATAAACAACTGGCGCTCACATTTTTTACACCGATTTAGAAAAGGAGGATTAGTATAAGAGTATTAAATAGGTGATTAAATGGCCTGTATGGCAGGTATGAAATCTCATTAGACCCTCATTAAATCTCATTGATCTTTTTGTCGGTGCCATGCCATTGTTCAGACGTTCTATTTGAAATTCAGAAACTAGCCCAAGCCCCTTTGTCTGACTGCCTGTTACCCTGTAAACACATGCCCATTCCAGTTCCCCTGGAAATACACATACAACAAACAGAAGCACATGGAGTATTAGTATTTCAAATGCAATACATATGACACAGTACTGTAGATAAAGATACGATTATAGTGTGGCTGATCACATGTTGTCAAATGTAACCAATGTAGGTGCATCTGTGCAGCACTTTTTCACAATTAAAACATAATGAAAATGTCTCCACTCATGAAAGAGGACACATGTTGATCATGTTCAGGTTCCTATGTGTATGGTGCTCCTCTACGGTGACATGTCTCCATGCTTTCAAAAAGGTCTTTGTTTTTCTCATACTGACTGTGCTGCAGCACCTCTTTTCACCCTCTGTCTGAAACCAGAGCCCAGTCTGCTGATTGGTTAGCTGGCCGGCTCTGTTGTGATAGGTCAACCGATTAGAATATCCCGCCCCTTAGACCATAATGTACAATGTGTTGAAGCGCTAGCCACAGTAAGCACAGGTGTTACATAGTGATGTCACTTTGTCACTATGTTCACAAAGAAAACAAAGGAGTCCAATCAAGGCCTTACAAGCAGCGAGGGAGTGTGTGAGAAAATCCCTCTGGAGCAGTGCTTCTCAAAGTGTGGTCCGCGGACCACTGGTGGTCCGTGAGCGCCCCCTAGTGGTCCGTGAGTATATTGGTAAAATGTCACATTTTAAATAAATACATTTATTTAAGTTTTTCGCACTCTCGCGGGAATAGCTCCGCAATGGAACGAGCTTAAGTTTCACTTTCGATTGCATGATATAGCCCAGATAAGCACCTTCATCACACATATTGCCACTTGTTTGTACAATTTTTAGGCGATTTGTAAACAATTATGTGTTTTTGGATATTTGTGGAGTTAGGTGGTCCGCGAGTGTTTTTTTATTGGTTAAGTGGTCCTTGGTATGTAAAGGTTTGAGAAACACTGCTCTGGAGGGAAGTTTAGGATGTTAGCCTTTGAAGACCATGTACGTGCACACAACCTATATTACACTCTAGAGCAGGGATGGGCAAATGGCGGCCCGAGGGCCTCAGATTGATTTATAAACAACGTAATGAATTTAAAAAAAAACGTGTAGTACTGATACCGCCCACTAGACTCCTAGTTACGTCGCGAGTTACGTAAGTGATTTCACTCTGCAGCTAAATACCGCAAAATAATCTGTGACGCGTTTGTGTGTATTGTTGGTTTCCCGGGCAACCCTCACAAGAAACACCGGCTGTTGTTATTCCTGCTGTGATGTTAAGTTGCCTCTTGTAATTATGCCGAAGCTTCAAAGCTGTATTTATCATCTGAATTTGGCGAAACAAGTTTAATATTCTAAAAACCCAAACTTTGTTTATTTGAAATCAGAGTGTGGGCTGACAGGTGTCTGTGTTGACATTCCCCTTAATGTGGAGTAAGGGGAATGCAGAGACAGGCTACAAGTGTCTTAGGTTCAAGTTGGACAACTAATGTCTGGGTTAGTGTTCATGACTTCATGTGTATGTCATCTAATGGTTCATCTCAATACACACACATTGTCCGTGCTTTCCAATAGTTTTAAATAGTTTTGATTCCACTGTTTAATAACCTGTTCAATACAAACATGCCACTTGTAAACATGAAATAACATTTATGTGAACTGATATTTGTTCAGTGAGCTTATTAGAGGATGTTCCCTTTGATTGTAAAATGTCAATGAAGATGTCAGACTTAGTATATTTGTTAATAATACAATACATGGACTGTGTGTGTGTGAATCTGCGGCCCCCTGGTGGCCATACATACATCATGTGGCCCCCACCACCACCCAAGTTGCCCATCCCTGATATAGAGGAAAGGAAAACTCACAAAAAGCATAACAGGAAGTCCTTAAAAACATGTATACATGGTACAATGTATGTCTTAGAAGACAGTGAGATTGTATGAGTCTGTAGGGAACAATATAGAGAGAAAATATTGTACAGTAATTAAAGCGTGTGAAAAAAGGTTGAGAGACGTCGCCTTGTGCATGATGATCGTGGGGTTGTTTGTGTTTTCCTATGTGTAATTACCCATCAGAAAAAGACTGTTCTCTTTTGTACGCCCTCAAATGTCCACGTGCTGCTGCTCTACAGCTCTTATTATTCAGCTACAACTTCAAATATTCAATTATCATTAACCTCCATTTTCTAGCCAACATTTCTTCTCGCAGAGGTCTCAGAGGTCCTCCAGTTGTTGAATAACAATGAAAACATCTTAATTGGTTGCTATCATTATAATAGCAGCTCTGCCATTATTTCCCATGTGTCACGCAGGGGTTAAAACGGCATATTAAAGTTTGTTCAATACGAGTGAAGGATTCAAATGAAGGAGAAACACACTTGAGCCTAGTAATTCTCAATATGCAGCGTGTGTCAAATGTTATTTCATCTTTGTAAAAGTAGAAAATATACTGAATGAACATTAGCATAAGGAGTGTGGGGAATGAGGCCGGAAAACAGTCCTATAAACGAGTGTAGCAACGGAAATAATTGAGATCATTGTTGGGGATGCTGGATGTGAATACTGGTGTGCTGCAACTTCCTTTTCCTGTGGTCCATTACTTTGTGCCAAGCCTTATAAAATACTCTGCAAAATGTTTGCCTGTAAAATTACAGTAAATTACTGGCTACTAATTGCATGGATTTCACAGTAATTTACTGTAGATATTTCACAGAATTTACTGTAGATATTTTACAGTAAATTAGAATAAAAGCACAACTAAATACTGTGACTTTACAGTTGCCATGGCCGTGGAGTTAATGTGATATAGCAGTACAGAGCTGTGGTATTATGGTACCTTGCTGTACATACATTACAGTAATTACCTGTATTTTCACACTTTTACTGTAGAAGTAATGCAACACAGCCAGTCATTTACCGTAAATATAAATGTAAATAATACGATAATATATTGTAAATCTGACTAGTTCACTTTTTACCATAACTACACAATTCAATCAGCTCAATCAACAAAGAAAATGCCCATTTTAACTTGTTATTACTCCATTGAAGTGTCTTGGACATGTTGTTACGGCCCCAACCTCTACTCCGCAGAGGCGGAGCCAGGGGCAGACCTGGTGCACCTGGGCAGAGGTGGAGCCAGTGGCAGACCAGGTGCACCTGTAGCAGGGAGACAGAAAAGAAAACAAGGAGGGGAGCACTTAACACATGTCTACACAGACATCCACTCAAAGTCAACCATTGTTCTGAAGAATGTGCTGACATGGGGGTTTAAATTGCCATGCCTCTTTTTGGCTTTCGAGCCCGTCTCAGGGTTAATGCCAAGGAAGCACCTGAAAACAATAAGCCAAAGACACCAATTTAACATTTGACATAGATTTACATGTTGCATCGTTTATGTTAAGGCACATGCAGCGGTGCCCCTTTCAATTTAATTACAACCTGCACCAAATTAAGAAATTAGTATTTAAAGCCAAGCAAGAGCGATAAAAGCAAGAAAAGTACTTAATTTGTTGTGTTATCACAGAGGATGGTCTGAATACAGTACTTTATTATTCCCTCAGATCAGTTTGGAAAGTGAACATGTAGAATATGTGTGGAATCTGTAACACAAAGACAAAGTAAAAATAAATACATGTATTAAATGGATATCATAAAAGAACACTAAGGCCAGCGGTTAATCCAGCCTATTCCCTGTGCTGTGCTGCTTCATAATGAAGCCGTTAGCTTATCTGGTTGCTAACGGCTTCATTACACAATGAGAACAATATTAGGGATATAAACACACCAACAATTTAGCTGGAGAAGAATATCTGCAACTTACATTTTCATGAATGCATGTCCAAGACTCTCAGTTAGTAGTCCGCTGCAGGTAGATACGTTCCTGCCTGTACTGTGGTCAGGTGGGCTATGTGTGAGTCCATTCCAGTACCCTCACCTCAACATGCCCTGTTTTAGTGTCTATGTTACTTCATGCTGTACTTAAGAAACGTTGAGTCACCCCATTAGAAAGAATGCACTTCCACACTGCCTTGACTTTAGGTTGCAGTCGGATCCAGTCCAAGGTAAACATGGATCGTTGTTGTTGTTGTTGTGGTTATGGTGCCAGCCACTTTGGAGAGAGAAGGGGAATTATGAAAGCAAAATGGCGTCCTGGTCTCTGGCAGTGGGCATTGGACTTCCAGGACTATTAGACTGTTATTATTGTAAGGCTGCTGTCACAAGGCTATTTTCTGGAATACACCTGTTTGTCTTTGCCAGATCTTCCTCATGTCCTTTTGAACGCTGTTTCAGCAGGAAATCCTCACAAACCCATGTGTTGCTTTCTTTTAGTTCTGGTCCAGATCACACTGACTTTTTCACAAACAAGTGAACAGGAGAAACATCCAGTCAGCAGCTTGACATGCAACTGGTTGATTGGACAGTTAGGGACATAGTCACAGCAGCTTCTGCTTCACTCGAATGCTCCTCACGTGTTTAACTGTGTTTTCTGGTTCCTCAAAGAACTCAATCATTACGGAGGATTACTGTTGAACAGACGCGTCACACTTACTGTGCAAAGGAAGGGTACAGATAGTCTGAACTGCTTCTGGCTTTGAGATATCTGTTCAAATGAAAAAACCTTAAAATAAATAATGTAAACTTGTTTATCCGAATGTCTCTGTTGCCTGCTGGCCATTAGTTGTGTTTTGAACAGTGCGACCTCTTTTATCTATTTTCTCTCAACGACTTTCTCTGTTGTTCTGTTTGTTTGAATGCAGAATGCTGAGCCTTTCTTCTCTTCTCGACTTCACAAGTCTACTTTATAGGTTGGAAAACATGAAGTATTCTTTCTGAACAAACACAATCACAAGTGTGGGTTTACTTTTTGCCTTTGAGGACATAACAAAGTTCAAAGCATGGAACGTTGCTACAGTATGTTTACTCACACACGAGTCTTACGCTCGATATGTATCTCCCTCGGTTCCATTATTCTAACGGCTCACACTGGAGTACACACTGTTCTTAATGACGCTGCCAGAAATAAAGCTCCATCCAATCAATAAAGCTCCATCCAATCAATAAAGCTCCATCCAATCAATAAAGCTCCATCCAATCAATAAAGCTCCATCCAATCAACAAAGCTCCATCCAATCAATAAAGCTCCATCCAATCAATAAAGCTCCATCCAATCAATAAAGCTCCAATCAATAAAGCTCCATCCAATCAATAAAGCTCCATCCAGTCAATAAAGCTCCATCCAGTCAATAAAGCTCCAACCAATCAATAAAGCTCCATCCGCTCCATCCAATCAATAAAGCTCCATCCGCTCCATCCAATCAATAAAGCTCCATCCAATCAATAAAGCTCCATCCAGTCAATAAAGCTCCAACCAATCAATAAAGCTCCATCCGCTCCATCCAATCAATAAAGCTCCATCCAATCAATAAAGCTCCAATCAATAAAGCTCCATCCAATCAATAAAGCTCCATCCAGTCAATACAGCTCCATCCAATCGATAAAGCTCCATCCAATCAATAAAGCTCCATCCAATCAATAAAAATCCATCCAATCAATAAAGCTCCATCCAGTCAATAAAGCTCCAACCAATCAATAAAGCTCCATCCAATCAATAAAGCTCCATCCAATCAATAAAGCTCCATCCGCTCCATCCAATCAATAAAGCTCCATCCAATCAATACAGCTCCATCCAATCAATAAAGCTCCATCCAATCAATAAAGCTCCATCCAATCAATAAAGCTTCATCCGATCAATAAAGCTCCAATCAATAAAGCTCCATCCAATCAATAAAGCTCCATCCAGTCAATAAGCTCCATCCAGTCAATAAAGCTCCATCCAATCAATAAAGCTCCATCCAGTCAATAAAGCTCCATCCAATCAATAAAGCTCCATCCAATCAATAAAGCTCCATCCAATCAATAAAGCTCCATCCAGTCAATAAAGCTCCATCCAATCAATAAAGCTCCATCCGCTCCATCCAATCAGCTCCATCCAATCAATAAAGCTCCATCCAATCAATAAAGCTCCATCCAATCGACACAGCTCCATCCAATCAATACAGCTCCATCCAATCAACAAAGCTCCATCCAATCAATAAAGCTCCATCCAATCAATAAAGCTCCAATCATTAAAGCTCCAATCAATAAAGCTCCATCCAATCAATAAAGCTCCAATCAATAAAGCTCCATCCAATCAATAAAGCTCCATCCAGTCAATAAAGCTCCATTCAGTCAATAAAGCTCCATCCAATCAATACAGCTCCATCCAATCAATAAAGCTCCATCCAATCAATAAAGCTCCATCCAGTCAATAAAGCTCCATCCAATCAATAAAGCTCCATCCAGTCAATAAAGCTCCATCCAATCAATACAGCTCCATCCAATCGATAAAGCTCCATCCAATCAATAAAGCTCCATCCAATCAATTCAGCTCCATCCAGTCAATAAAGCTCCATCCAATCAATAAAGCTCCATCCAGTCAATAAAGCTCCATCCAATCAATAAAGCTCCATCCAATCAATAAAGCTCATCCAATCAATAAAGCTCCATCCAATCAATACAGCTCCATCCAGTCAATAAAGCTCCATCCAATCAATAAAGCTCCATCCAATCAATAAAGCTCCATCCAATCAATAAAGCTTCATCCAATCAATACAGCTCCATCCAGTCAATACAGCTCCATCCAATCAATAAAGCTCCATCCAATCAATAAAGCTCCAATCAATAAAGCTCCAATCAATAAAGCTCCATCCAATCAATACAGCTCCATCCAGTCAATAAAGCTCCATCCAATCAATAAAGCTCCATCCAGTCAATAAAGCTCCATCCAATCAATAAAGCTCCATCCAATCAATAAAGCTCCATCCAGTCAATACAGCTCCATCCAATCAATAAAGCTCCATCCAATCAATAAAGCTCCATCCAATCAATACAGCTCCATCCAGTCAATACAGCTCCATCCAATCAATAAAGCTCCATCCAATCAATAAAGCTCCAATCAATAAAGCTCCATCCAATCAATAAAGCTCCATTCAGTCAATAAAGCTCCATCCAATCAATAAAGCTCCATCCAATCAATAAAGCTCCATCCAGTCAATAAAGCTCCATCCAATCAATAAAGCTCCATCCAGTCAATAAAGCTCCATCCAATCAATAAAGCTCCATCCAGTCAATAAAGCTCCATCCAATCAATAAAGCTCCATCCAATCAATAAAGCTCCATCCAATCAATAAAGCTCCATCCAATCAATACAGCTCCATCCAGTCAATAAAGCTCCATCCAATCAATAAAGCTCCATCCAATCAATAAAGCTCCATCCAATCAATAAAGCTCCATCCAATCAATAAAGCTCCATCCAATCAATAAAGCTCCATCCAATCAATAAAGCTCCATCCAATCAATAAAGCTCCAATCAATAAAGCTCCAATCAATAAAGCTCCATCCAATCAATACAGCTCCATCCAGTCAATAAAGCTCCATCCAATCAATAAAGCTCCATCCAGTCAATAAAGCTCCATCCAATCAATAAAGCTCCATCCAATCAATAAAGCTCCATCCAGTCAATAAAGCTCCATCCAATCAATAAAGCTCCATCCAATCAATAAAGCTCCATCCAATCAATACAGCTCCATCCAGTCAATAAAGCTCCATCCAATCAATAAAGCTCCATCCAATCAATAAAGCTCCAATCAATAAAGCTCCATCCAATCAATAAAGCTCCATCCAATCAATAAAGCTCCATCCAATCAATAAAGCTCCATCCAATCAATAAAGCTCCATCCAGTCAATAAAGCTCCATCCAATCAATAAAGCTCCATCCAGTCAATAAAGCTCCATCCAATCAATAAAGCTCCATCCAGTCAATAAAGCTCCATCCAATCAATAAAGCTCCATCCAATCAATAAAGCTCCATCCAATCAATAAAGCTCCATCCATCAATAAAGCTCCATCCAATCAATAAAGCTCCATCCAGTCAATAAAGCTCCATCCAATCAATAAAGCTCCATCCAATCAATAAAGCTCCATCCAATCAATAAAGCTCCATCCAATCAATAAAGCTCCATCCAATCAATAAAGCTCCATCCAATCAATAAAGCTCCATCCAATCATCCAATCAATAAAGCTCCATCCAATCAATAAAGCTCCATCCAGTCAATAAAGCTCCATCCAATCAATAAAGCTCCATCCAATCAATAAAGCTCCATCCAGTCAATAAAGCTCCATCCAATCAATAAAGCTCCATCCAATCAATAAAGCTCCATCCAATCAATAAAGCTCCATCCAATCAATAAAGCTCCATCCAATCAATAAAGCTCCATCCAATCAATAAAGCTCCATCCAATCAATAAAGCTCCATCCAATCAATAAAGCTCCATCCAATCAATAAAGCTCCAATCAATAAAGCTCCATCCAATCAATAAAGCTCCATCCAGTCAATAAAGCTCCATCCAATCAATAAAGCTCCATCCAATCAATAAAGCTCCATCCAATCAATAAAGCTCCATCCAATCAATAAAGCTCCAATCAATAAAGCTCCATCCAATCAATAAAGCTCCATCCAGTCAATAAAGCTCCATCCAATCAATAAAGCTCCATCCAATCAATAAAGCTCCATCCAATCATAGCCCAATCAATAAAGCTCCATCCAGTCAATAAAGCTCCATCCAGTCAATAAAGCTCCATCCAATCAATAAAGCTCCATCCAATCAATAAAGCTCCATCCAATCAATAAAGCTCCATCCAATCAATAAAGCTCCATCCAATCAATAAAGCTCCATCCAATCAATAAAGCTCCATCCAATCAATAAAGCTCCATCCAATCAATAAAGCTCCATCCAATCAATAAAGCTCCATCCAATCAATAAAGCTCCATCCAGTCAATAAAGCTCCATCCAATCAATAAAGCTCCATCCAATCAATAAAGCTCCATCCAATCAATAAAGCTCCATCCAATCAATAAAGCTCCATCCAATCAATAAAGCTCCATCCAATCAATAAAGCTCCATCCATCAATAAAGCTCCATCCATCAATAAAGCTCCATCCAATCAATAAAGCTCCATCCAATCAATAAAGCTCCATCCAATCAATAAAGCTCCATCCAATCAATAAAGCTCATCCAATCAATAAAGCTCCATCCAATCAATAAAGCTCCATCCAATCAATAAAGCTCCATCCAATCAATAAAGCTCCATCCAATCAATAAAGCTCCATCCAATCAATAAAGCTCCATCCAATCAATAAAGCTCCATCCAATCAATAAAGCTCCAATCAATAAAGCTCCATCCAATCAATAAAGCTCCATCCAATCAATAAAGCTCCATCCAATCAATAAAGCTCCATCCAATCAATAAAGCTCCATCCAATAAAGCTCCAATCAATAAAGCTCCATCCAATCAATAAAGCTCCATCCAATCAATAAAGCTCCATCCAATCAATAAAGCTCCATCCAATCAATAAAGCTCCATCCATCAATAAAGCTCCATCCAGTCAATAAAGCTCCATCCAATCAATAAAGCTCCATCCAGTCAATAAAGCTCCATCCAGTCAATAAAGCTCCATCCAATCAATAAAGCTCCATCCAGTCAATACAGCTCCATCCAATACTTTATTCATGTCCAAACGTGTATCATTCTTAAACACAAGGTGAATTACATTAAACGATGTGTTAACATTTACTCAGCTACTTCTGTCTGATCTTCTTTCATATTAAAAAAGCTCTACTTTCTTCCAGTTGCTCGATAAACGACTGTGACGCTCTGACGCTGATGCTTTTGTAATGTCTCAGTCTGATTGTGTTCTCGATGCTTCACGGAAGGCCACCTGCTCCTGACTTCCTGCTGGGTCTGTCAGCCGTCTCTCCAACCCGTTTGTTCTCTGCCGTGCACTCCAAAGCGTTTCATCTGCGTCTCGTGATGCACGTTCATGTTTGCATCTACAACCCCCGACCTGTCAGTGGTATGTTTCCTCGTTACGGAAGAGCCAATTAGGTCTCCCTAACACTGTGTGTGTGTGTGTGTGTGTGTGTGTGTGTGTGTGTGTGTGTGTGTGTATGTGTGTGTGTGTGTGTGTGTGCGTGTGTGTGTGTGGCCTAGCATTACTATACTTGTGGGGACCTACATCTGTTTACACAGTCACGTGTGGGGACTCGCCTGCCTTATGGGGACAAATTGGAGGTCCTCATGAGGGGAATCATTAATTTTAGGGTGAAGACTTGGTTAGGGTAAGGTGTGTGTGTGTGTGGGTGTGGGGCATTTTTAAGCAAAGCCCACCGGAACCACTGGGGAGTGACTACACAGCTTGCTACGCCCTGTCCGCCCTTGTAACTCTCTAATATAATAATATGAATATTAGTGGGAGGGATGAACCCCTCTCTAAGGGTCCTACTTGCAGAGCACACACAGTGAAATGTGTCCTCTGCATTAACCCATCCTAGTACCAGGAGCAGTGCAGCTATTGCACAGCGCCCGGGGAAAGCCTCTCATCGCCAACGACTGTACTAAATATGGACGTAGTCACTCTGATGTCAGTCATAGGTTTCTGAAGTACTATGGTAAATATCATTCATGTATTTCCAAAAAGTGACAAAAAGATGGATTGTTGGAGGAGTTGAAGTGGGCTTAAGTAACTCAGTGGAGCAGAAAGCAGGCTAGCCAACTGAGGACCCCCATTGTCCGGGTAAATTGTATACAACTTCACACCCTCGACAATCCACATGAATTAGCTACAGCAAACCAGGCTGTAAATATGTACAGTTTTAATATGCAAGTCAAGCACTTTGCTGCTGCTGGTGGGCTGGGGTCGGGGTTAGGGTTGAGGTGTGGTACCCTACTGAGATGGACATGGTTATTATTGCCGCTGAATTATGTGCGGAAAATAACAAGGACTTGGGAGTTTGAGTTTCTACCACTCAAGTGGATTCTATTCTCAAAATGTCAAAGTGTAAAAAAAATGAACCCCAAATGTATACGGTATTGAATGACATGATGTTATCATCGAAGTGCTTCAAACTCGTTTCAGTTTTGTTGATCTTGTTGTTGACTGACTGACTGATAGCATCGGAGTCGGCCAGTAGCACGACATCGCCTCATCACCAGGACAAGGCGGTGAGATCCACAGCGTGATAACCCTGTTCAGTCACAAGAACTCAACCAAGACATGAACACGGTCTGATCGCTGGAAAATAGTTTCAAGCTGTGGCATTCATAGTCTTCCACGTCTTGGTTGCCATGGAAACCAAAAGCTCAGTGACTTCAGAGCTGACCCTCTGAAGTCTGCCAAACTACGACAGTTTAAAGTGTTGCTGTGCACACTGCCTACGTGGAGGGAATACAAGCACAGGTCTTCATGATACCTGATGGTGTCCTTGATGTCGATGTGTCACACCGATTATCAAAACACAATTACAATTGTGGCTTTTCATCAAGTTCTTTTGATTTGTGTTGGCCTTTTCTGAGGCTGGAGGACAACAGAGGACGCGTGGGACAACTATTTTTGATTTATTTGTCTTTATGTATAGGTCCTTTAAACATTTGACTTATGAAGACAGTTCATTTTGTGGAACTTTTAAGGTTCAAAACTCTTTAGAAAATACAGAAGACCAAAACATAGACAGTAAAATGTGTATGCCCAGTTGCATTGTTCCTTCACTATCTGTTCCTCAGAAATCAAGATAGACCATTATTCATTTCCCAAGTGATAATGAATGGAGTTGAAATAGTACCCACTTAACTTGAGATGCTGAAAACTCAATAGAAGATGACTACATACATGATTTACCTCATGCTGATAGTCCACATAGGCATCCAGAAAACAATGTGTAAATGAATTATTACATGATGTGACTAACCTTAACTGATGGCTCACATAACTAAATGTAATTATAGTAGCTCTAAACATTGGAGTGCTAACTCATCAGCGCTGGCAAACAAATGAGCATCTTCACAGTAACAACGCAAATTGAATATGTTGGAACAAATATAAATGTACATACCAAAGGCGTCTCTGAGGCCTCACACACGGCATGCCAACTATTCCTTCAGTGTCTTTTCAGAACAAGGAAAGCATCCCGAGTATTTCTGGTTATCATTTTATATATACTCTTTTTTTAATTGACTTTTGTGTTAAGAGATGCTCAAACCAGGGTGGAACGTACAGCTACTATCTTTGTATTGCACACACATATCTATAAGTGAATGTTTATTGGGAATTATACTGTCACAATTCACATGTTATGTCACGTTGGTAGTTTTGTCTGTGTTGGTGTTCTTCTTGTCTTTGGGTTTCCTGTCTTATTGTGTTAAGTGTTCACCCTCCCGTTTCCTGCCTGTCTGCTTTCTGTCTGTTTCCCTCCCTGATTACCCGATTGTGTTCACCTGTTGTCCTTGTGTTTCTGATTTCCCTCCCCTGCCCGGCTGTTTCTCGTTGTCATGATTACCCCTTCTTGTATTTAGTCTTGTCTCTTTCAGTGTTCAGTGTTGGTGACGGAGTTCACCGGAGAGTGTTCTGTCTGTCATTTATCCTTGAAATAAAGGGTTTCTCAAGAGTTATCTGCATTTGGGTCCTGCTTCCTTCACTCGTCCGTGACATATACTATATATACATCGTTTACTTTTATCCATAAACATTAAAATATAAATACATTCACAAGACATAATAAAGACATATACAACCAGAACCCCTCAGCTCATAAATAGGGGCCCAGGTTCTAGAAACAATACGTATTTCATTAATAGGTTGTCTTGATTTGAAAAAGGTCAAATGGAAAGAGACTTCATTTAAAATGGTTTGGATTACTTCATGTAAATAAAATGTGGTTTAGCGAGCAGTGGCATTCGGCCCAGATGGAATTACTCTCGTTCTAAAGTGTTGATGGAAACATTGAGAAAGCTATAAACCAGAATCTGAAAAGCTTTCTTTGAGGGCTATCATACGTTTGACTTGTATGGTATATGTATGTTTTTAAATAATGTGTTCTTCACTGCAGATTTAGAAAATAAATATATCCTGGTTAAAGTGTGTTGGCTTTTGTTTGACTTTATATTCATCGATTAGGACTTTTTTGTTTGTCCTATTATTGTCTTCTTGTTTTCATTATTTCCCATTTTGTATTTATTTAAAGTCATAATTATTTCTTTATTCTTATGTTTAGTTTTTTTTAAATGTTTTATTTCTAATATTTCTTTATTTCTATTTTTATTATAATCAGTATGTAAATTGACATCGGTCCTGTCCTGTTTCACAAAAAGGTTGATCTTATTATTCCTGATGCCCAAGTTAAGTTCTCAATGTTTTATTATCTAAATAAACAATTGTTCATAAGAAATGTTTGTTTATTGGTGATATCAAATGATTAACTCATATTTTCTGCCTTTATCAAAAACATGGAATGAGCGTACAAAACCTCTGTCAACAAAGCTAGCCTTTGGCTGCACATCGTCCGATGAGCCCGTGCTACTCAACTGGCTTTAGGTAAGCCAGTCCTTTATTAGTATATAAGTGCTTTGTTAATAGTTCTATCCTCGAGGTGGAGTCGAGAGAGATGAGTCTTCAGTCTGCGCCGGAAGGTGTGTAAGCTTTCTGCTGTCCTGATTTCAATGGGAGCTCATTCCACCATTTTGGAGCCAGGATAGCAAACCCACGTGTTTTTGCTGATGGGAACTTGGGTCCCCCTCGCAGCGAGGGTGCAGCGAGCCGTTTGGCTGATGCAGAGCGGAGTGCACATGCTGGGGTGTACGGTTTAACCATGTCCTGGATGTAGGAAGGGCCAGATACATTCGCAGCATGGTACGCAAGTACCAGTGTCTTGAAGTGGATTCTAGCAGTTACCGGAAGCCAGTGGAGGGAGCGGAGGAGCGGCGTGGTGTGGGAGAATTTAGGAAGGTTGAAGACCAGACGAGCCGCTGCATTCTGGATGAGCTGCAGAGGTCGGATGGCACATGCAGGTAGACCAGCCAGGAGGGAGTTGCAGTAGTCTAGGCGTGAGATGACGAGAGCCTGGACCAGAACCTGCGTCGCTTTCTGGGTCAGCTGGGGACGTATCCTCCTGATGTTGTAAAGCGTGTATCTGCAGCAGCGGGTTGTAGCAGCGATGTTTGCAGTGAAGGACAGGTTGTTATCTAGGGATCACACCCAGAGTCCTTGCAGTCTGAGTCGGGGAAACAACAGAGGTGCCGATGTTGATAGTCAGGTCAAGAGAGGGACAATCTTTTCCCGGAAGGAAAAGCAGTTCAGTTTTGTCAAGGTTGAGCTTGAGATGATGAGCGGACATCCACTGAGAGATGTCAGCTAGACAAGCAGAGATGCGTGCGACGACCTGGGTCTCTGAGCGGGGGAAGGACAGGATTAATTGGGTGTCGTCAGCGTAGCAGTGGTATGAAAAACCATGCGGGCTAATGACAGATCCGAGCGAGTTTGGGTACAAGGAGAAGAGGAGGGGACCAAGAACAGAGCCCTGAGGGACCCCTGTAGTTAATTGACAAGGGTCGGACTCGGACCCTCTCCAAGTTACCCTGTAGGTGCGGTCTTTGAGGTATGAGGTGAGGAGGGAAAGTGCAGAGCCTGAAACTCCAAATTATTATTATATCATTATTATGATTTATGAACAACATTTAGGCTTCCACTCACATACGTCTGGTACAGAGATGCCTGATGCTACCAATACTTCCTTTTTACTGCTAGATGTCGACACACGATGTTGATTCAGTGGATTTACTTGCTTTCATTGTTTCATTACTGCTATCAAAGACTGTATCCACAGGGGAAATGTCAGGATGTGCGCATTTTAAAAGCATTCATAGTATGTGTGAAAAACCCCATGTGCATGAATGCATTTGTTAATTTGTGTATGTCTATTGATGTATGTTCCTGCACGTGTGTGTGTGTACATTCATGCTAATATGAACATCTGTGCTTTTCCCCAAGTGTGCACTTGAACACAAGCTGTATGCGTGTGAGTGTGCACATGTGGATGCTTGTCGCTCCTAATGAGACTCTCCAGGTTGGAAACATGCTTCTGGAGGATGATGGGATCACACAGAATGGAAATGTGAGACTCTCAGTGTGTGGCTACAGCGAACACCTACTCACAGGTAGCAATCACAGCGCAGCCTTTGAAAACCGTGCGAGCTACAGGGCATCGTTGGGAAGCAGTTGTTGCCATGATACCGTACCAACAACGTGATGAAGTTGAACTTCAAATGTCTCGCACCGCAGCCCTGTGGTGTGTTTCTTACGCTCCGGAGAACAAGGACACGGTGCAGGGGGAAGCATTGTTGCACTCTGGCTCGTCAGTTTACCCACAAAGCAGACTATTTTAGAACACTGCGTTGCGTGGGAGGACGGAATGTGAGCACGTCGTAAGGATGTCAGGCCAATGCTTTCATGTTCTGTCATAATGTCAGCGTGCAGGATCAGTTCACCCACCTGGGAAAATACAGATTGCCTCAGTGAAGTACATCAAGGTTACTTCAAGGTTCAGAACCACCAGTTAACAGAAATATAGTGTAGCTACGACGTGTTAGAGGAAAGGAATATGCTTACAGTGGTCGAGGAAAGAAGCAGATGTGTCCCAGCCAGTGAAAGCTGAGGTCGTAGACAGGAGGAAACCGATATCGTTTAGACGTGGGGAGCATGTTCAAACAGCACGCTGGAAGTCATTCGGAGTGGGGAATGGGATTGGACAGATTACAAGTGACAGAAATGGAGAGCAAAAGAGAAAAGTTAAAACCCCAGCTCCTAACCTCGTACATTTAACCAATCAGCACCAAGTAGGAGCGAATGCTTCAATGACGGTGACAGAAAGGTACAGAAATGAGGATGGGTGACCTTGAATGAAAAAGGACTCGAAGGATTCGTTTTTTCCGCAGTGAAGTCCATAAAGGAGCAACATAACAAAACAGTCCGAGTAAACCAAGACTTCACGGATCAGATACGACTTGACATCCAAGTTCCTCACAACCAATCCCAGGTTAGAGAATGTTTGAAGGCTAAGAAGCTATTTTTACCGACAGCTAAAGCAATACACCTGCTGCCGTTAGATAAGAGGCCTTATTCTAGGGGTTTCCCTTCCTTGTTATATAGGTTTGTATCGCCTCCATTGGACTCCTTTGTCAACATTACAGCATGGAGACATGTCACAGTAGAGACACAACATGAATCTGAACCTGAAAAGATATTGCTTCCTTTACTCAAGCAAATTGAATAAATATATTTTCATATATGAATATGCAACAGTTTAGCAGTTACATGAATTAGTTCAGATGGGTTTTAGCCACTGTTTTAGATTCGTTTTGTCAAATGATTGTGATGGCATTCACTATCGTGGAACACGTGACATTCCCAGTGATATTGATGCAGTGTGTTTTTGATGCACACGCAACACTTCATTCTCTGGGTCAAATGTAATAACGGGCCTGGGATCGAAACAAACAATCAACCCTGTTCACGTGAATGAGGATCAGATAAAAGGATGCAACTTGATTACATAGGAGGTGTTGTTGTAGCATAATGCATGCTTCTCATCTGCTTGAATCTGCCATTGAAACTGCAACCGAGGAACATGTCTGTTGCCCTTTCCCTGACCCTGTTCATCAGTGGAATAACTCACTGGTGATTAGGGAGGACAGCTGTGTGGAAACCTTACATTCCAACATCAAAACCTATTTATTCTCATCGTCTCGTTGCTGACCGCAGCACCGCGTAGCGTGGCCGTGATGCTGCTGTCTGTGTGAGTGTTAACGTGTCGAACAGGGCTGTGTGTGTGCTTCTCTCCGCTCAGGCAGAGGCTGCAGGTTTGAAAGTGAAGAACATCTGGGGGTCTGAATTTAAAGATAAGTGAGGTTACCTGGGCTCCGAGCCACGACCAGCGGCAGGCTTCTGTCCCTCATGGTGCCAATAGGGGGCGGGGCATAAGCAATACTTGTGGGGCTACTAAACATTGTAAATCCAGTGTTTGATGGTAAATGGACATATAGCACTTTGCCAGTGCTTTTACATTAACAGTTAGCATTCAACCATTCACACACATTCATACAGAGGGAGCCATACAGGAAGTATCAAGATGTGTTGTGGGATTACACCTCCAACATTCTGATTGGAAGAAGACCGCCCTACTTCCTGAGCCACGGCAAATGTATAAGGAAGTTTCACTTAAAGCAGAGATGGCATATGATTACAGTGATATCAGTGTTGTTTTTAATTTAAGAAATACTTTTTTCAATATGCATATTCAGACATCTGGGAATTGGTATAAATGATTAAATGGCCTTCACAGTGTCTGAAATGTAATAAATAAAAATCACACGGTGAAGCCACAACTTTATTGGATTTTGGAAATTGCAGAAAATATGTCCTCAGGCAATGAAACATTTATGATACTTTTTGTTCAGCAGGATAGTCTCAACATACAAACACCACTTTATGATTTTTGAAGCTTAGGTGCAATCTCCATAACTAAAAAGCTAACGTAAGGCTATCAATAATCATCATGGCTGTGCATCACTTGCTAATGGTCGTCAGATGTAGTCAGTTCTAAGCACCCGCCATTTCTAAGACACATCGAAGCCCCAGACCTTCACGAATCCCTCCAGGATGACCTGAGTTACGCCAGAGATGGAGTACCCGATTTTCGTGACTCGACTCGGACTCGCGCACTGATTGAAGCGGACTCGAACTCGTGAATTCTCGCGCACGATGACTCGGACTCGAATTGTACATTGACGCTTCGACTTGGACTCGGATTCGAGTAAGTTTGGTCTGGAGTCAGATGTCCTGTGTCCTGGCGTGTGCACCTGCGAGGCGAGTTCACGTACTGGGCCCCGCTGTTCCAGTCTAGAGATGTCCAGAGACACACCCCGCATCGTGCTGCATGCTTTCACACATGCTGCTTCACATTGGGAAAGAGCAAAATGCTCGTTATGTGGAAACAATAAAGAAGAGAAGGCTCCGTAACACATTACTCTAAGGATCGAGTTCAGACATATAGGCTGTCTTGAACACTATCATCAGAGTAACGTGATCTAATCAATAAATAAAGATTCAGCCAATAACACGAAAGCACATGGCTACTTAGCATGCTAAGTTGCCATGTGCTTTCTGGGGCTCAATCTTTATTGATAGAATTTAAACATTCACTTGTTGGCTGTTGGACATTGTGATAGCATATGTTTATATTATTCATAAATAATGATAATAATATTAATATTAGTAATAAGCTTTATATTTGTAGAGCACCTATGACAAGAGTTGTAGCCAAACTCGCTTCACAGCAGTTCAATAGACAGATGAGTATAACATGACAGGATCACAGCAATGTAGAGGAGTAGCTACATTTCAACACATATATCCACGAAGATTAATACATGAAGACTTGTGACTCGGCTCAGACTCTTCTTGGGTGACTTGGACTCGGACACAGGTAACGATGACTCTGATTCGACTGGGACTCGAAAAGTAAAATAAAATAAATAAATACATTTCAAATAAAAGATACAAACACAAAACAAACCAGAATAAACATAAACATTTCAAAATAAATAAAAAAAGATTAAGAAGGTCCACAGCAACGACAACATGAAACACCCTTTAATTTACTGCAACGACATGTCGGGAAACCCCCTCAAGGGGGCCCCATGCATAGCCCGCCAACACTGCTTCTTAATTTCAGTTTCATTGCTCTGCTCCGGGGGGGGGGACTTTACTGGCATTGATCCGGACTATTGACCTTGTATAACATTCACAAGTTGACTTTTAACAAAAAAGTTTGAGTACCCCTGCTATACAGTATAATATATACAGCCCTTCACCAGTGCAGTATTCCTGACTTCCTTCAGCTTGTGTTAGCTAGCCCTCATTACAAGCCTATACCGAAAACACGAGGACTTGTGCCTCTTTTGTTTTAGTGAGTGGGGCGCCATCTTGAAAGGCATATGCTGAGTTGTCTTAACATCACTACAAAAACATGACTGTCTGAGTTCCTATGGGTTAGAACAGGGGTCTCCAACCTTTTTCTAACCGGGAGCTACTTTTGAAAAAAGAAAGTGGCCAAGAGCTACTCGTGTTATTGTATATAGATGTCAGTGCACAGATCACATTCGTGACTCAAGAGCAGAAACATTAACATTAACATGAATACACTTGACTTTCTCATGAAGAGAAAAAAAGACAAGTAATCACCACTGAGTTCTGCTTTAACATCAATAACTACAGCAAACAGTTTTACAGATAAGAGTGCTAAGTTCCTAATTGTAATAATACAATTTCTTGCTCTATAGTTTAAATTATTTCAAGCATTTCACAAATTAGTTTCACATGTAAAAGGGGAATAGGGCTTGTGCTTTTCTAAACTTGCATCAAGCAAACATATGTCTTCAAACATTCAGTCTGTCACTGCATTGTTGTCTTTCTCCTGACTCAGCTAGTGTGACACCTGGCCCTGCAGAGCATCCTCCAGAGCACTGTACTGCGGAGTGTGTCCTGACTCAGCTAGTGTGACACCTGGCACTGCATAGCATCCTCCAGAGCACTGTACTGGGGAGTGTGTCCTGACTCAGCTGGTGTGACACCTGGCCCTGCAGAGCATCCTCCAGAGCACTGTACTGCGGAGTGTGTCCTGACTCAGCTGGTGTGACACCTGGCACTGCATAGCATCCTCCAGAGCACTGTACTGGGGAGTGTGTCCTGACTCAGCTAGTGTGACACCTGGCCCTGCAGAGCATCCTCCAGAGCACTGTACTGGGGAGTGTGTCCTGACTCAGCTAGTGTGACACCTGGCAATGCAGAGCATCCTCCAGAGCACTGTACTGGGGAGTGTGTCCTGACTCAGCTAGTGTGACACCTGGCCCTGCAGAGCATCATCCAGAGCACTGTACTGCAGAGTGTGTCCTGACTCAGCTAGTGTGACACCTGGCCCTGCAAAGCATCCTCCAGAGCACTGTACTGGGGAGTGTGTCCTGACTCAGCTAGTGTGACACCTGGCCCTGCAGAGCATCATCCATAGCACTGTACTGGGGAGTGTGTCCTGACTCAGCTAGTGTGACACCTGGCACTGCAGAGCATCCTCCAGAGCACTGTACTGCGGAGTGTGTCCTGACTCAGCTAGTGTGACACCTGGCCCTGCAGAGCATCCTCCAGAGCACTGTACTGGGGAGTATGTCCTGACTCAGCTAGTGTGACACCTGGCCCTGCAGAGCATCATCCAGAGCACTGTACTGGGGAGTGTGTCCTGACTCAGCTAGTGTGACACCTGGCACTGCAGAGCATCCTCCAGAGCACTGTACTGCGGAGTGTGTCCTGACTCAGCTAGTGTGACACCTGGCCCTGCATAGCATCCTCCAGAGCACTGTACTGCAGAGTGTGTCCTGACTCAGCTCGTGTGACACCTGGCCCTGCATAGCATCCTCCAGAGCACTGTACTGCGGAGTGTGTCCTGACTCAGCTAGTGTGACACCTGGCCCTGCAGAGCATCCTCCAGAGCACTGTACTGCGGAGTGTGTCCTGACTCAGCTAGTGTGACACCTGGCCCTGCAGAGCATCCTCCAGAGCACTGTACTGGGGAGTGTGTCCTGACTCAGCTAGTGTGACACCTGGCCCTGCAAAGCATCCTCCAGAGCACTGTACTGGGGAGTGTGTCCTGACTCAGCTAGTGTGACACCTGGCCCTGCAGAGCATCCTCCAGAGCACTGTACTGGGGAGTGTGTCCTGACTCAGCTAGTGTGACACCTGGCAATGCAGAGCATCCTCCAGAGCACTGTACTGGGGAGTGTGTCCTGACTCAGCTAGTGTGACACCTGGCCCTGCAAAGCATCCTCCAGAGCACTGTACTGGGGAGTGTGTCCTGACTCAGCTAGTGTGACACCTGGCCCTGCAGAGCATCATCCAGAGCACTGTACTGCGGAGTGTGTCCTGACTCAGCTAGTGTGACACCTGGCCCTGCATAGCATCCTCCAGAGCACTGTACTGCAGAGTGTGTCCTGACTCAGCTAGTGTGACACCTGGCCCTGCATAGCATCCTCCAGAGCACTGTACTGCGGAGTGTGTCCTGACTCAGCTAGTGTGACACCTGGCCCTGCAGAGCATCCTCCAGAGCACTGTACTGGGGAGTGTGTCCTGACTCAGCTAGTGTGACACCTGGCCCTGCATAGCATCCTCCAGAGCACTGTACTGCGGAGTGTGTCCTGACTCAGCTAGTGTGACACCTGGCCCTGCAGAGCATCCTCCAGAGCACTGTACTGCGGAGTGTGTCCTGACTCAGCTAGTGTGACACCTGGCCCTGCAGAGCATCCTCCAGAGCACTGTACTGGGGAGTGTGTCCTGACTCAGCTAGTGTGACACCTGGCCCTGCATAGCATCCTCCAGAGCACTGTACTGCGGAGTGTGTCCTGACTCAGCTAGTGTGACACCTGGCCCTGCAGAGCATCCTCCAGAGCACTGTACTGCGGAGTGTGTCCTGACTCAGCTAGTGTGACACCTGGCCCTGCAGAGCATCCTCCAGAGCACTGTACTGCGGAGTGTGTCCTGACTCAGCTAGTGTGACACCTGGCCCTGCAGAGCATCCTCCAGAGCACTGTACTGGGGAGTGTGTCCTGACTCAGCTAGTGTGACACCTGGCCCTGCAAAGCATCCTCCAGAGCATTGTACTGGGGAGTGTGTCCTGACTCAGCTAGTGTGACACCTGGCCCTGCAGAGCATCCTCCAGAGCACTGTACTGGGGAGTGTGTCCTGACTCAGCTAGTGTGACACCTGGCCCTGCAGAGCATCCTCCAGAGCACTGTACTGCAGAGTGTGTCCTGACTCAGCTAGTGTGACACCTGGCCCTGCAAAGCATCCTCCAGAGCACTGTACTGGGGAGTGTGTCCTGACTCAGCTAGTGTGACACCTGGCCCTGCAGAGCATCCTCCAGAGCACTGTACTGGGGAGTGTGTCCTGACTCAGCTAGTGTGACACCTGGCAATGCAGAGCATCCTCCAGAGCACTGTACTGGGGAGTGTGTCCTGACTCAGCTAGTGTGACACCTGGCCCTGCAGAGCATCCTCCAGAGCACTGTACTGCAGAGTGTGTCCTGACTCAGCTAGTGTGACACCTGGCCCTGCAGAGCATCCTCCAGAGCACTGTGCTGGGGAGTGTGTCCTGACTCAGCTAGTGTGACACCTGGCAATGCAGAGCATCCTCCAGAGCACTGTACTGGGGAGTGTGTCCTGACTCAGCTAGTGTGACACCTGGCCCTGCATAGCATCCTCCAGAGCACTGTACTGCGGAGTGTATCCTGACTCATCCACTCTGATTGGGTCATTCAGGTGTTCGTCAGCAAGTCTTGTCCTGGATTTGGATTTGATAAAGTTCATATCAGAGAATGCTGAGACACAGTGATATGCTGACCCACATAAGCAGGACAGTTTCAGTGCAGCAGTTTGAATGTTTTTGAATTTCTCTGGGTCCAATAGCTTCTAGAAACCTTCGTCCATCTGATGTGCTTTCAGCCGAATGTCATTCTGGAGATTGATCATCTCCAGCTCCAGCTCTGAAGCACGGAGACTGAACAGGCTGGCCAGTTGCTCAGACATGTCGGTAACATCCACGATGCTGAATGGGTTAGCAAGGAAACGTGCACAGGGCTCAAGCTGCTGAAAGTCAAGAAACCTGCCCTCAGATTCCTGCCCAAGCTTTAAGCAGTCAAAGCACTTTGATGAGTCAAGAAAGCCAGCAGCAGCTTTGTTCTCTTGCAGTGCTTTTTGAACAGAGGGGAAATGTTGCACTTTCTTTCCCTTTACTTGCTGGAGATATAGACACAGATTTGCTTTAAAGGCCTTTACAGCACTGATCATGTCACATTCTGTTTTGCCATTGCCTTGTAGCTGGAGGTGAAGCTGGTTTAATGTTCCTGTCAGATCAGTCAGAAAGGCCAAGTACCAACCAGCATCAGATACGATGGAGGTGTCCTCCCCTCTCTCTTCCATGAAGAGCTTTACCTCATTCAGCAAGGAAAGGAGGCGCTGTAGGATGTTCCCTCTACTCAACCACCTCCCCTCAGCATGGAGGAGGAGATCTCCGTATTCAGCTGACAGTTCCTCAAGAAGAACTTTGAAGCTCCTGTGTTGTGTTGCCTTCGCTCGGATAGAGTTTTTTATTGTTACCACAGGTTTCATGACGTGATTGAAGTCCATAACGTTGGCACACAGTGCTTCTTGGTGAATGATGCAATGGCAACTCAGGAAACGTGGGAAATATGGATCTGACTTACAATTTGCGATAAAACCGTTGTGGCGACCTCTCATAGCCGGGGCTCCATCAGTTGTTATGGATACAAGCTTCTCCATTTGCACGCCTTTATTTATGAAATAATTCTTAATAGAATTATACACGTCCACAACTCTTGTTGTTGTTGTGAGTGGAAGCAGTGTCAGAAATTCCTCTTTCGCCGTAAAATCCTCAAAAACCATCCGGATGAACGCAGACAGCTGAGCTGTGTCGCTCGCATCCACCGACTCGTCGCACTGTACGGGGAACCCCTTGCACCTGACCGTGTCCCGCTCCACCTGTCCCATGGCATCCACTGACAGCGCCGACACTCTCCTCGCCACAGTGTTGGGTCCCAGTTGCACATCGTCAATGGCAGACATTATCTCCGACTTGCTCTCCATAACAGACATCGCTCCCTTAAGAACACCGCCATGAGTCAACGCTTTTTTGTTCTTTGCCAAATACTTAGCGACTCGGAAGGATGCTTCTGTAGCTCGGCTAGCTTTCTTGGCAGGCTTCGTGAACAGTGACTGTTGCCTTTGTAGCGTAGCTTTTAATTGTTGTACCTTCTCAACGCGAAGGCGACTGCCGGCGGGATACTCCTTTGAAACGTTTTGTGTTTTGTGAAGTGCCGCTCCACATTTCCCTTCTTCCCCACCGCAACACTCGTGCCACAAATTAAACACACACACTTGTCTTTGATGCTCGTAAATAAAACTCGTCATGAAAGTAGTATATTTTAGATTTCTTCTTTGACGGACCTTCCTCAGTTGTCATGACCATAGACATATAGAGTAGACGTCGCATCGACCGCTGCTGCCTATTGGCGCTGACGAGCCGTGGGGCCGCCATCTTGGACCGGTCACCCGCTCCACTCAGTGTAATCTGTCCGGCAGGCGCAATGAAGTGTCAGCGCATTTAATGAATCATAACTCGCTGAATACAAAACTGATTTTCATGTTTTTTTTCTTTCTACAAACGTCATATGTAGGCATGATACCGGACACACGATTCGGCATATTTGAATATTCATAGTAGGCTTAACAGCAATAGAATATTCTGGTATTTGATAGCCTATATGTTATGTATGATAGGTATTTTTGCAAAAGTCACACGATATATAATGTAGGCTAATATATACCAACCCAGTCTCACGGCATTTCGTGTTCACTAACACGATTTTTAATCTATTGATTCGTGTTCACCATCACGATTTGCCCCTTTTTTTCGTGTTGCACAGCACGATTTTAAAAGCAATGTATTTCTACTGGTAACGTGTTTCGTGCCTGCAGGCTGCAGCACGTCTTTTTCTCCGGTCGGGTCGTGGAAGACCGGAAGCTGTGTGGTTCATAAAAACATGTTCTTACTCAATATCAAGCCACAGTTATTGCTTTTATTTTAAATCGTATAATTTCGGAGTTTTGTTGTCGTCTGTGAGGAAAATAAATGGGGCTCAGAGCCTCAGGATACTGAAATCTGTATTTTTAAAATCTTTTTTTCCTTCTAAGTTTGTTATTCTTTTCAAAATAACACACTGTTATTTACTCACCAATAACACTCAATTATCCTTATCCTTATTTATTGGTTTCATTCCATAATCTCGGGGCTTTTTTGGCGTCCGTCAGGAACTGAATTTCAAAATAAATATAACAGGAAACAGACGTAGGCATTTCGAGCGATTACCCAAGATCCTCAGCTATGGTTTGAAGCTCGTTGATTGGATGTGTTAGCCGCAATGCATGCTGGGATTTGGTGTTTATATTATATGAAATCCGGAAAACATTTTAAAAGTATAAAATAATACTGAATTCCGAGTGCTCTTGCTTTTCTCTTTGAAAGTCATCACATAACGGCATTGTAATACACGGTTTGGCTGCATTACATATTACAGATCTGCCGTAGAACTTTATTTATTTATAGCGCCCTGATGAGAAGACCTTTGGAAAAACTGGAAGAAATGGCGCCGAAACTGAATACTTGACGTGGATCATAAATATATCAACAATTAAACAACATCTTCAATTTCTCTTCACACAATACGTCTCCTTGCAGTATCAACACTAATTCGGCTGACTTTTACATTTGATCTAATTCATAGATAGGTTATATTTACACCATAACGGTGCACAGCTGATAGAAAAGGACTGTAGTTTTTAAAGATATTACTGATTTTCTTTGAATGTAAGAATGTAAATACTGAGTCTGAAATAGTATAGCAATATGCTGTAAAATGATGTGAAAGCATGCATAAAACTATACATCTTCAGATGTTGTACACTATAATACAAAGTTATTATGGCTGTGTGCACCTTGTGTGCACCTCCTAGTGGTTAAAGCACGTTATTGAATTATTGTACGGAGTACATACTTTCATAGGGGGAAAGTATAAATATAGAAATATAGAATATAAAAAATCAAGAAGATATTATAAGTGATCTCTACAATAAAACAGTTTAGTGCAGGATGTACACAGATATTAATAGGAGGAGGTGCAAAACAGAACAACGGATTAACCTTTATTTAAACATTAAATATTAAGCCTGACAAAGTACTTAACGTCTAATATATTGCTTTCCTGCAATGTTAACTATGTTGAAGCACTTATTTTAACTGATATTATACACATTAATTATACTCTTAAATATGTAGATAGAATAAGAAATGTGCATAATATGACAGTTTAATGGTGGAGGTACACACATATTGATAGATGTCTTGTAATGCACTGTTGAGGAACCTGTGACCCAAGTTTTTCATTCATTGCATAACTACACCGTAGTTGTGTATGATATGTCAATAAACCTTTGAACATTTTGAAAGGGATGTGCAAAATAGCCATAATATACAGTCTTTAATGAACTATTAGTAGAGAATAACGAGTAATTAATATACTTTATTACTTGTTTCCATTCATGTCAATTGCAGATACATGTTTAGTCTTCTCAAGCACCAACTATCAAATATCTCTCCTGATTGTTGGCACTTGACAATCACCTTACCTGAATTTTACTCAGGTGTAACTAAAGTCTGATTTAAGGGTTGTTTATATTTCACATAATTAATCAGAATCTGCAAAGTAACTCAAATAAATGCAGTGGAGTAAAAATACCAGGTTAACCTCTGAATTGTAGTGGAGTAGAATTACAAAGTAGCAATGAGCTGTCATGTGGGTATATATTAATGCTGCGCATTATGGACACAAGCGATTTTCACCCATTTATTAATTATATGTTTTACATTTGATAACACCAATGTGTTTAATAATGGCAACTTCTAATTGTGGGGAAAACTAAAACGTTCAGTAGAGACGTCCCATAGAACATTTTGCGAAACACAATAGCCAGCATGTGTAGTTCTGGGGGGTGTTCGATTCCAGTTTTAGATAATCTGGCGTGGTTTCGTTCCATTTCACACAGCTGTTTGACGCTCTGGTAACCTTACGGGGACTGTAGTCCTAAACGATAGCTGGGGATTATGGGTAGTGTAGTGTTTTCGGCCATCCTAAACTCAAAAATGTTGACAATCGCAATGATGCTCGAAATGTCCCTTAAAGGCCTACGTCTGTTTCCGGTTATTTTTATTTTGAAATTCAGTTCCTGACGGACACCAAAAAAGCCCGAGATTATGGAATTAAACCAATAAATAAAAGCAAGGATAATTGAGTGTTATTGGTGAGCCACACAGCTTCCGGTCTTCCACGACCCGACCGGAGAAAAAGACGTGCTGCAGCCTGCAGGCACGAAACACGTTACCGGTAGAAATACATTGCTTTTAAAATCGTCCTGTGCAACACGAAAAAAAAGGGCAAATCGTGATGGTGAACACGAATCAATAGATTAAAAATCGTGTTGGTGAACATGAAATGCCGTGAGACTGGGTTGTGTATACACACACACACACACACACACACACACACACACACACACACACACACATATATATATATAAAAAAACACT
>JAULUE010000064.1:493499-553137 GCA_036324585.1 Champsocephalus esox
ATCTTTCTTACTCTCAAAATATACGATATAAATATGTCTCAACATGTCAACTGCACTTTAGCGCCCTCTGGTGAGCTACTCGGAAAACCTCCGACGATCGACGTGTTGGCGACCCCTGGTTTAGTAGGATCTCACTTCAAGCTACCGAGTGCAGCTTTAATTGGACAGAGGAAGCCTTCTCTGATCATTCTCAGAAGGCCACTTGTTTGTGGCTCTGTCACTTCATGGTCTTTTAGAAATAAGCATAGGCTTAGTAAAAGTGCATCGGACTCAAGCTGACAGACTGCCATGTCATTATATCACACTGACACTTCAGTCCGTCTAACACCAACTTCCATGCACTTGTTCCCTCCCAAGAGTCCAACAACACAACATGTCCCTTCTCTGCAGTGCCTACATAGAAACAGGCCAATTACCAAGAGCAGCTTGACGGGGAACCATGTCACCCTGTCTGTGAACAACCCCCCCCTTCCTCCGAGCAACCAGACAACGGCTGCAACAGGAGACAAATCAATGAGTGCCGTCCATTTCTGCAAGCATTGTCCTTTTGCGCGACGAGGGCTGTCTACTGGAGTAGACGGGTGGATTAAGAGAGGCGTGTTGAATGCCTCAATCTCGTAAACTACATTATAATTTACTGCCTTCTTGAAAATGCTTTTCCCCCCCTCCTGGCAAGTGCGTTTCTACCAGCGGGGGGAAGAGAGCGAAGGGTAGCAATCAGGAGAATTCATCTGAGAGAACACAGAAGGACGCTTCCTCTACTTGTATGGACATACAAGCTCACAATGATCGAGGAGACCCTGATCTCAAACTGATCCTGAGAGAATTGGATATAAAAAATGTAAAACACACAAGTAGACATTTCCAATTGGCAATACACAAATTATTAAATTAAATGTTGACTGTTGGTTACTTCTCTGACATCTGAAACAAGGATTTTGAAAAGCGCAGATACATCTGACCCGTAACAGTAACTTGGTTAAGGTCTTGTACTGTAAGCTATATACATTCCTGGCTTATATAGACTTCCTTAAGAAACACAATATCCTGCGGAATTGGGTTGACGCCAAATCACTGCACAGCGGATACATTCACACACACAGTGGACCTATATGTTAAACACAATTAAAAACGTATTATTTGCATGCTTTGTCGAAAAAATGTATATTTACTTTCGTTTATTTAACAGACTACTCAAAGAGTATGTCTGTAGTGACATATGTTTGCATACACAAACTGTTGATTTAGCAGGAAATTGGAAAAGCTTTAACCAAAACGGGTTAACACAAAACTGAGGAAGCAGGTAAAGGCATTACAAAACAAATTCTAAGCAGCACACACACAATGAGGAACAAACCGGAATGCAAGAACACAGAAAGCATATCCAAGGAAGAACGCAATAGTGATATCGAACAAAATGAGGAATAATCCATGGAGACAGGAAACAGACTGCAAACCTATGGAGAAGCTGGTAAAAAGAGGCATATATATGCGGGGTAATTAAACAAAGGAAGATGGATCAGGGTGAGGCCAACAATCACCAAACAGCGGGGGGAGACAAACACAGTCCCAAGGCGACTGATTATAAGAAACAAAAAGAAGGAAACCTGAACAAAGATCATTGCACAGACAACATTTGGGCCAACAGCATTTATCTCCACATCGTCAGGTTTGTCACCGGTTTGTATCTATAGTAATGAATTGACCATCTTGGAACAGGCTCCCTCTCCCAAACTAACACAGTTACAACTCAGAGATCACATTCCTGCGGTATGCGGAAGATATCATGTTGTTAAGTCCAAAGAAAGATGGACTTAATCGGGACCTGGGCCCTTACATAAAAAACACAATTTCAACAAAGGTCCAGACGTCAGGGAATCAAAAGAGAATATCACTTTACATTAAGAACATAATACAATAGAACGCTGTTTGTGATTTAAATATTTAGTCCTGCATGTAAATGAGTTTCAATCCAGTCAATTAGCTGAGAGAGAAACTGCACCCTGTGAACATTTCATTGTTCATGCAATCAAAAGATACATATGTATTTACGTTCACATTTTTATGTGGCTCAAATTGCTGCCATTATAACGCTATTCAGTTCAGAGGCAAAGTGTGGGGACCAGTGGCGCTGTGCAAATCTTTGAGGTGGGGGCTGTGGAAATGGTGACCAAACAATACTAGGGGGGTCCGGGGGGATCCCCGTCGAATAAATTGAGAAATGACCCCTTAAATTAAGACTTCTGGTGATGTTAGGTGGGGGGGGGGAAAGGACAAATTGAGGCTTAAAAATATGAGAAGACTGATCAATTCCTCCATAATCTTCAGTGTGGTTAGCTATGACTCTGCACTATATATACAATATTCTGCACTTACACCAGCTGATAAGATATTTAAAACGTCTTTTGTTTGTCCTGAAAACGACATTTGAGAATACACACAGGCTATTTATAGACGATAAAACACCAGTAATACAATCTCAGGACTCTTCAATATGGCTTTGATTACAGGATCGTTTACTTTCAGTCAACAAATCCTTTGGAAACACAAGAAACAACTATTCAATATCCTGCTCATCCTGCTTTACCGCGACCGCTATAACTGCCGAAGAAGAAGTCTATGACGCTATCGCGTAGAGCTAGGTTCTTGCGTAATGCGGAAGTGGGTGTGGTTCAATCTAAACTGGGTTGGAATAACGATAGACGCGGCCCGGACTGCGAGAGGGAGCTGCAGCCTCTCTCTCCCAACCACTCTTCCCGTCTGTCCCATTACCGCGCCATTTAATTAAAGTACCCATTTGAACCTTATGCCATCCATTGGTCTCTTTATTCTAAGCTTCTCTCCTGGACGCGGGACAACGGATACTTCTAATACACTCTATGTATAAATCGATCGATATACTTATCGGATATGCACATGCAAGCTTATGCTAACAAGCTGGGATTCCACAGATTCTAGAAATATAAGTATCATCACTGAGCGATCAGAACTCGCGACAGCGGAAGCAAATTTACAGACATCACACCAGTAGCTTTAGGGTAGCAAAACACGGAGATATATATATTTTTTTTATTCTACTAAAATCATACAAAAACAAAAACGTATAATTCATACACACAAATGAACAAAATTAGTAGAAGCGGTGAAGCATAGCTTATGGGGAGTAGCCCTCCCGTGCATCATCATTAGCATCAATATAATAATGGCACTTATTTCGTCAAAAACGTATAGAAATTAAGGAGTACAAAAAAATAAAGAAAACTAACGAAAACTGGAATAAAATAAAAGTTAGGGCAAAAAAAAAGTAAATGCATCTATAAGTAATACTGGGAAAATCAAATACTTGTTAGCTGGAATAATCTGCAAATATAATTGTTTTTACTTTAGTTTTGAATTGTTGATGACTAGTGAGACTTGAAAGGTCTGGGTGAAGTCCATTCCACGCTCTAACTCCGATTCTGGATCAGCTGTGAGCTTTGATGGTTGCTCCAGGGCTTGCTGCACAAACCAGTCAGGATGCCTGGGTGGGTTTTTCCTGACTGTGGGTTTGGAACTGCTTTTGAATGTTAGGAGGCATTTTGTTATGGTAAATGTTGTGCATAATCAGTACTGTTGTAAGCTTAACTATATCAACATATTTTAATAGATTGAGTTTTTTTAAATATGGCAGTTGTGTGTTCATATTTACCAACACCACAGACTATTCCTAATACTTTTTTTTAGATGTTATTATTTTTTGTAGATTTGTTGAGTACGTGTTTCCCCATATTTCGGAGCAGTAGTAAAAGGTAAGGGAGAAATAGACTGTTATAAAGAGTATTTTTTCCTCGAGAATATTCTTAGTACGATACAAAATACCTTTTTGTTTTTGACAGTTTAGTTTGTACATAATTGATTTGGTACTTCCAGTTGAGTTTTTCGTCAACAAGCAGTCCAAAAAATGTACATGTACCAACTTTTTCTATCTCAGTTTTGCAAATCCGTATAATGCAGTCATTTCTACTCTCTGACTTTGTGTTGAATAACATGTAAGTTGTTTTGGCCACATTAAGGGATAATGTATTAACTGCAAACCAGTTTCATAGTATTTCTAATTCTGCATTCACAATTTTAACAAGATCGCCAAGATTATGATGGGAGCAGAGAATGGTGGTATCATCGGCAAACAAAATGCATTTTAACATGTCTGAGGTGTTGATAATGTCATTAATATAAATCAGGAACAGTTTTGGACCTAAGATTGATCCTTGAGGGACTCCACGTGTTATAGGAAGCTTGTTTGATTTCGCCTCGTCCACATATTGTAGCCTGTTTATCAGATAACTCTTGACCCACTCTTTGGCTTGACCCCTTATGCCATAATGTTCTAATGTGTGCAGCAGTATGGCTCACAGTATCAAAAGCCTTTTTAAGGTCAATGCTATAATAATTTTTTTAATCGCTGATTGGCTGAAATTATGTTTCGGCGGCATAGTACTTTTCAGGTAGCAACTGTCAGCACTTGGTTGGCTGCTGCTGCACTTGGGGCTCTTTTCTTACCGCCCAGACGAGAGAGGGTAATGAAACACGGGACAAGGATTTCTGCGGCCAGGCAGGAAACACATGACTTATCAGTAACTTTAGACATCGTCGTAACATAATTTTAAACAAGATTTTATTGTAGATTATACATTTTTCTGATACCAACTATATAATATGTACCTTGTTTATTAAAAATATATATAATATTTGTTTTCCTTTTATTTTTTAATGACAATCTAAAATATGGGAAGAGGGGGGGCGGCGCCTCTAGCGCCCCTATGGGCCGGCCGCCACTGGTGGGGACCATAAGCAAAACATTGATAAATGGCAAAAGCCTCATTAAAAATGCTCACAACATTGTGTAAGCGCATCCTGCATCCTGCAGGTGCACAGCACAACCAACAATCCACAGAGCTGAATAAACCATTTTGCATTACTATTAAAAATCCCCAAACCATCAATTAAATATTGGCTTTATTCAAATCAAAGTGAGCCCTGCAGTGTCAAGAGATGGGGACAAAAGACCCAAACTATTTCAAACTGTGTTCTGCCTCAGGACCAGTCAGACCAGAACCATCAGTCAATTATAACACAATGCAAACAGAACCAACTATTATCACTTATCAGAGACCAACAAACCTCACACAAAGTCAAAGTAATGTTGTTTGGCCCTTAAAAAGACTTGGGTGAGCTACCTGACTGGAGTGACCGATGTTGAACACGTTCACAAAACACAGACTATTGAAACAGCCAGGTAGAAAGAACATGGCGGCCAAAATTGAAGTGACTGCCAATATAATAATAATAATAAATTATATTTCTATAGCGCTTTTCTTGAACCCAAAGACGCTTTACATTTGGGAGGGAGGGTAGACAAACAAAACAACAAAGAAACAAAGAAACAAAACAGAAAAGCAGTCAGGAGGAAGTTGGTTGAGAGGGGGGGGGGCTTATGGATACAGATTTGAAGAGGTGGGTTTTGAGGCGGGACTGGAACAGGATGAGGGACAGGGGCCATTTCTCAATCGCGAGGATACTTGCTTGGTAGCACATGTCTTCCGAGTCACTTCCGCAAGTATCCTTCCTGGCAATTGGAAAACAAAGAGTGGAACAGGTGAGCAAGTGTGCAGGTGTGCGTCATATGAGAGGCCCCGCCTTACATTTTCCGCCACAGATTTGGGGAAATTGGTCTGTGCGCAAAGCATTGTGGGAAATTTGAAGGATGTGAAGTCTACCCATGTGCAGCCTCGAAATTACCCCCAAACCAAGGACGCGGCCTCGGTGGAATTCCAAGTATGCTGGAGATTGGAACGGGCCTTCGGCGGCACTCGATGACGTAGTATCCTTGAAATATTGGCTTGGAAGCCAGTTTCCTCGCGATTGAGAAACGGCCTCAGACTCACTGAGGTCTTGGGGGAGGAAGTATCTCTTTTTCTTCTCTCAATTATTTTATTTATTTTGTGCACTCTAATCAATATTAATCTAACTCTTGTTCGTTTATACATTTTAAGAATGGCGTTTATCTTTTTGGAGAATGAGTTCTTATTTTATTTTATTTATTGGGGTCTGCAACAGATGATACAAATGTGTGTGTCAGTAAGTGTGTACAAACAGAGGCGGGGGTGTGTGTGGAAACAACGGGGACAGAGCTGCTGTCAGACGATCAGCTGTGCGGCGTCATCACAAACGGACGTCGCTTCACGTGACGCTCCGGAGGAAAGGACGTCCCGTTGCTCTTAAAACTCATTCCCTGCTTCTCGTGGTTTCCTTGCGTCCTCCATGCTTCCCTGGTGGGAGGGGCTAGTCGCAGGGAAACGACGCAAGTGATTGACGCAAGGAATCCATTTAACCGACCTGAGACGGGGCCGGAGAAGGCTCTATCCCCGAAGCTCCGGAGTTTGGCCTTGGGGATGGAAAGCCAATGGTGTAGTGTATAGGATAGTGTTAGGAACTTATTTTGAGACACAGCAGTACTTCCTCGCACGGAGCCCAACACGTAACCCTGTCCGGGAACAGTCCTTCTCAAAATACTCTTCGAGATGACCACAATGAATCAAATCAGAATGTGAAAAAACTGACTGTCCCTGACTGCCACTGCACGAGGGAATGGGCAGGGAAGGGTTCTTGTTTTTTATGTTCAAAAAAGTAAATTGAAAAACATGTTAGTTTTGTTCCAGACGAATATATACAGAATGGTATATTCTAAATGTATATGTAAAGTCAAACAGAGCCTAAGGCTTTAATAAATATAAAATAAAAACAGATTAGTAGTCGAAAAATAATATGGATACAATTTTAATCAGAAATGAAATTATTAGAGCTACAAATGTGTTTCATTTAAATACAAATCACCACTTAATAGGGATAGACAACAGGTGTGTAATGATCGCAGGCGGTCCTGCCTCCTCTGGCCAGCTGGGCGCGTTCACACTGCGGTACTTTTCCCACAAAGGTTCATGAGAACTTAGTTCATGATCGCGTTCACACCAAAAAGAGCCGGTACTAAAAGTAGTTCATGGGAACCTTTTTACCCGCTCCAAAGTCCCGGCTAGAGAGCAGGGACTTTCGAACGGCTCTTTTGTGAGAAAAGAGCTATATGTCTGATTGGCTGGGCGAATTGCAAACCACGCCCCATCACACTCCCAAAGAGTTTTGTGAAGCCGCCATTTTATTATCCTCGCATTAGCATTAGCATTAGCCCAGCGCAGAAATGCAGAGAGACTAACTTTTGGCAACACAAAATAAAACATGGGAGCGGTGGAGATGAGGAGGTGTCGGCGTTCTGGCGATTTACTCGGAAGGCTTAAGGAGAAGCTGCTGGGAGTCCCAACAGCTTCTACTGAAGTACTAAAGTACCGCGGTGTGACTGCGCCTATAGTTTAGATGTAGGCTTCAATGTGGTGCGCTGATTGTGCGGAACATTCTGAGCTTCGACGCTCTGGTATTTATCGATAGATGGATAGGTAAAATAAGCAACATATTTATTCTTAAAAAGTATTTTGCTTTACTAAATCTCAAGGATCAACCAATAATCTTCATCGCCACTTAAAAACACAGCATCCGACGGTGCAAGTGGCCGAGTTGAGACAACAAGGTTCCAATAATGACGGAGACGGCGCCAGTGCTTCTGCTGTAACCCCGACCACATTGAGTCAGTCGTCATCTGAAACTCCCACCTGGGCGATTAGAGCCTGGCCCGCTCCAAGCTCTCTCAGAACCACTGGCACCTAAAACAAAACAGACTCATCTCCACCGTTATGTAGCACCCGTCATAACCCCAATGAGACAAGTAAGATAGATGAAGAGCTTGTTAACATGACTGCAACTGACTTTCAGCCATTCAGTATTTTGGAAGACAAAGGATTCAAGCGATACAGCAATGCTCTCAACCCTTCCTACAGTCAAGCCAGCCTTCAGTATTGTGGAAGACAAAGGATTCAAGCGATACAGGAGGTAAGTATCCCAGACACAGACATGTACAGTATCAGAGAGAAGCAGCATCACTGAAGGAAAAGGTGTCTATCCGTCAGCAGTTTGCATAACCGTAGACTGTTGGACATCAAGGACTCAACCTACACTAACATGCCACTTCATTGAAGATTTCAAGATGTCCTCCTGCCTACTGTTTTGAATGTAGTGAACGGCACACAGCAGACGATCTGGCCAAAAAGCTTCTCAATGCTGCTCACATTACAAAGGCTATACAAATGGCAACATAGACCCACCTTCCATGCCTGGCACATACTATCAATTTGATTGCCAGAGATTCCCTCAAAGGCCGAAACCCATTCTGGATGAAGTGAAAGAGGCGGTGGAATACTTTCACAGGAGCACACTGGGTGCAGAAAAACTGAAGGCCACTCAAAACCAAATGGGGATGGCAGAGCTACGACTCAAACAGGACTGCATCACAAGATGGAACTCTGCATATGACATGTTGAAGAGTTTTCTGAAATCCAAGGAGCCATTATCTCCACCCTGGCCATCACGAATGCATCAGTCAGCCCTCTGTCCCAAGAAGAAAGGAGCATGCTGCAGGAGGTGTGCACTATCCTGGAGTCACTGTTAGAGTTGGTCAGCGGTAGCTTTCTATAGCATGCATGCAAACATACCAGATAACAAATGATGTTGTATTATATAAATGATATAGATACCAGTGTATATAATAAAGTGTGTCATTGTTGGTAACACTTTAAAATTGTCTCACTATTCCCTGTTTTTGTCTCACTAGCTTCGTGACTGCCTCGATGGTAATATTGCCGGCAAAGGGACTGCAGAATGTCAGTCAGCTACCAGAGAAGTGCAACAACACGACAAGCATCAGATGTGGGGAACTCGCTATGTGCAAACATGGCAAGTAGATTCCTCAGAACGGAATATAACCACACCCTTGGAGATGCTACGGCACTTGACCCAAGATTCAAAAAGGTGGCATTCGGGGATGCGGGTATGTCCATGACCGTGTCGCTGGTACCGTGTCAACGAGGAAGCCCACAGCAGATGCCATCATGGAGGTGCGGTCTTACCTCTAGGAGCCTCTTCCAAAATCCTCAGATCCCCTCAGACCTTATACCCCAGGCTCACCAAGCTCGTGGCTGAAAGGCTTTGCATTGTGGCAACGTCAGTTCCGTCAGAGAGGAGAAATCGCCTGAAGCCCTCAAACGTGCGGGAACTTGCTTTCCTTCATGCACATGTGCCTTAGAGATGCTTAACGCATGCTCAAGCAGCTAGAAGGCCATAGGCCAGGAGCAGCTCACAGATTGTTCTCTATTTTATTTTACTCTGTTTTTATAAATCTTTAAATATTATTCAGAAGTAGTTTTCCTATGTATTCCTAAATGTTTTTGTTGTTGTTCGATTTGCACTAAAATCTGTTTTGCACAAAAGTTTATTGTACTTGTTTTTTTATATTGCCAATAAAAAGTACTTAATAATATTAAGAGTTGCGTGAATTTCATTCAAGGCAAGGCAACTTGATCTACTTAACACATCCAGAGGGTCAATCCAAAGTATACATTCACTGACATGGATTTGGCACCACCTTGTCTTGTTTACAATGCAGATTATTGACATTAGGTCTGGCGATACAGTCGATCATTATCCTGGTGATTATTTCGCAGATATATCTAGTAGCCCCGCCCCCTTTAACGAAACGGCTCTTTGAAAGGAACGGAGCCATAAGATCCATAAATCCCATCACTACAATCAAACGCTGAAGCTACCACCAGGCTGCTGGTGCTGGTCAACAGTCTCACTCCCTGATCGTCCAATAGCGACGCTTGGTCAGGGTCCTTTGGCGTGCAGTCGTGACGCGCCGAGTCTCCTTCAGACTGTGCTGCAGCGCTTGCTGCTAAAAAGGCTGACATCGAGATGGAAGATGTAATTGCTGCTCGAAGGCAAAAACTTAAACGACTGGAGAATCAGAGGGAGATTGAAATGATAGCTGCCAAGCTAAAGGCATACTCTGAGGCTGACTCAAGTGAAGCCATGACAAAGGTTCACCGGTCAGTGAGGTGTCCTACTCTTCTCAGGTACCTCAAAGAGCTAGAATAGAACAAACATGTGAGAACAGCAACAAGATACAAACAGTGCTAACAACGAACTATATATGTGTCCTACATGACACACTGGTTCTCACCAGGCGTCCTGCCCCTGAGCCTACAGCATGGGCATAGAGATGCCTCATCATTATTTGTGTGTAAATCACCACAAATGCATTTAAAAGATTTGCAAACTCACAAATAAACGTGCAAGTGTAAAACAGATCTGCAGATACGCTAAATATTCTCACAAATAAAAAAAACATTGACAACGTGCGATCAGGCATTTGTGAATCCATTTTGTATTTGCCGACCAACTTGCGCTTGCGGATCTCAAATCTCTGCTCGTGGATCTTCTTTTTACACACACGGAATTTTGAGACATATTTCCCGCCGGTCTCTTCTAAAATCTACTCTCGTCACACGGTGATTTTCGGAAACCACGTGATGACTCGCTGATGACGACATTTCTGCATGATTTCAAAGTAAGAGCATGATGGTTTGTTTAATGCTCTGTTTTTGTTTTATAATGAACAGCGGAACGTTAGATGCATTCTTTATCACCATCATAATAACATGTAAGGATGGCACTTCTCTGCATAAAGTTGATGGCTTTAAATATCTTGGTGTATGGCTAGACTCTGAACTTTCATTTAAACTACATGTAATACAAAAAGTCAATTATGGAATCAGTGTTTTACACCGCTCTCGCAATAGTTTTACGCTCAGCGTCCAAAAGAGAATTGCTTCTCAACTTATTCTTCCGATTATGGACTGTTGTGATGTTGTCTACCGAAATGCACATACATCAGATCTTGCTCCACTCAACACAGCCAACAACAGACTATGCAGATGTGTTCTTGGTTGTCCTTTTCGTACACATCACTGCACAATGTATAACCAACTTAAATGGCCTTCTTTAAATGTAAGAAGACACACGCATTGGCTTCAGCTGATATTTAAATGCATTTATCTTAACTATCCCCCTTAGTTAAAGCAGTATTCCGTACCCTACTCACCAAATCATCAAGTTAGACATTCTGTTCAGATTTATTTCTCTGTCACCTCTGCAAAAACATTGATTGGCAGAAGAGCGTTCATGTTCAAAGCCCTGACAGACTGGAACACTTTACCTGCTGCCATTAGATCTCTGTCATCATTGGGTTTGTTTAAACATGCATTGTCATCTCACTCTCAGCTGGTCTGCACTCGTTATAACTGATATTGATGAAACTGATTTGCTCGACTGTCTCAAATTGTAATGATTGTGTGCATTGCTTGAATTTCACTGAACAGACTGTACGTGGTTTGTCTTGTGTGTCATGTTTTGCATTTTGTTTATGTAAGTCGTTGCTATTGTCGGGACACCCTTGACAACGAGACGGTGCATCTCAAGGGGTTTATCCCGATGAATAAAATGTCTATATATATCATCATCATGTTATAGTGATACAGTTAGTTTGTGTTATTGGTTCAATACAGCATATATCGAGCACTTTCGCTGATGTTGAAGTGCAGGCTATACGCCGCTTCCGGGTCCCGGGGGAGCAGCTGGCAGCGAAGCAGCCCAGATAAAGCCCTTTCTTCATTGTTTGTTGTGTATTCAGTCAAGCAGGTCAACGTTACAAAGTAAAATTGTAAGTACAATGTAAAGTCCTGTACTCTGCAGGTGCCGGTAAAGAGCAATACAATGACAACACCTTTCCAAACAAAACAACTAGTAGGTACAGTATGTAGGCAGGCATGACAGGTAGACAGACAGGTATAGGTAGATAGACGGACAGATAGATAGATACATATCATATATAGATACTTCATTCTTCCCAAATTGTGAAATGTGTGGAAACAAGTATAAAATTAAATACAAATGAAAGCAATAGACAGGAATATATGCATATATAGTAGAAAGGACACGATGAATATTATAACATTTAATGTAGCCTTACTATGAGGCAGTGGTGACGTCTACTTTTTTGTAGTGGGTATACTGTAGTAATTGTATTCATCCATCCTAGAGCGACACCTCATGAACACATCACACTCACTAATGCATAGCTAGTCTTGAGACTGGTTATGTGTTATCAACATGTCAATGTATTATAAGCACTTTTATGTGACTTTTAACTGCCAGTGACATTAACAATACAAAAATAAAACAATGAACAATGATGGGAAAAGCCCACTTATCTTCTAGGGTTGAACAATGAATTGACATTTTTATCAAAATCTAAATATGGCCTACTGCCAAAGTAATATACAATAAATATGGTCATGCTGCAGATGTCCTGGCCCACACATCATATTCTACACATAAAAAACATCTTTGTTTCGCATAGATCTGCACAAATATCACACAATAATCATTTTAAGCATATTTTTCAATGCATTAGTTTATTCAAACTTGTTCAGCCCTATTATCTTCCATAAATCATTGTCAAACTATGTTCTGTATCAGCTTAAATGAACACGCAAACATCCTTGAAGTGCTACAAGACAAATTAGCTTCAAACAAGAAACAAATTAACAAATAAGCTTCACCTCAATAAATGAGAGTTGAAAAAGCACTCAACATGTCCATCCTGGGTTCACTGGGTCCGTCTACTCGCCCTGCAGATGGAGCCTCGTCAATGAGAACAGACAACTTGCTTGAAGACGTCACGATACTGTGAACTGTGAACTGCATCTCTTTTGCTATGTGTTCTACAATGTGTGTGGAACTGTACCTTGAGTGCAGACTAGTGCCCATGTTGGCACCATTTGTTTCCTGAAGCTCAATGAGACTATCATGGTCAGTAAAAGGTCGGTTCATCTTCGCAAGATAGTGTGCTGTTCTGAATACAGAATCTGTCTCTGACACAGCTCTCACCACATGTCCAACTACATCCTGTCCACCCTTCTCCGTGAGCTCCTGGGCTGTGTTGTGCGCTCTGGACGTCTCGTGTCGTCTCATCTTGTTTCTCAAAGAGGCCAGAGATGTTGATCTGCGTGAATCTGAGGACTGGATCTTAAAGTGCACCCACTCCTCAGACATAGACACTCGTTGTTCTGTGTGCAACCTGGAAATAAACAAAACCATGACTAATTAGCATAATACACGTTTTTATCAATAACGTCTGCAGAAAAGAGCCAAGATGTACTCAAAAGTATTTAATAAACTGCTTACAATATTTACATCATGGCTAACAAATGCATGAAAATCAGATAAAAGGAGAACATCTTTCCCCTTTTCAATAGCTAATTATTTGACAACTACTGATAACTAACATATCGTAATGTAATGGTGCAAATGTTTTAAATGCACTTTTAACATGACCATGAATTAACTCTCATTTGCATAGTCATTGACTTAATGAATGTCTGTTGTTTAGATCAGCTTTCCTTTGCATGTGTGCTGACATTTACCCCACTTTCTGTCCCTCCACTCTAACCAAGGATGCCTGTTCTTAAATTCCATAGCCTGACTTTCAGTCCACAAGGCTGGCCAGGAGCTCTCACCTGTGTCCGAAACAAGGAGATAGGATAAACATTGTGTTCTGTTTATGACTACACACACACACACACATACACACAGTATCTCGCTCCCTTTCTCTTGATCCACCACACTAACGTTGATCAAGTTAGCTACAGTTACGTTACGTTATGCTAATTTCACTTACCGGGTAAATTTGCGGTAGCGCCGGGCTCGTTCGTCACCTTTAGGACAGCCTCCTGACCTGGCTCTTCTTCTGTAGTGGTAATAGGGGAAAATTTCGGAAAACATTGAAATATTGTCGTCTGTTTTCGTTTCATGTTTTTTTCAAATTCTGATAACGTTGGAGAAACGTGGGGTTTGTCAGAGCCGAACAAAGTGTGTTGCTGTTGCTTAGCAACAGGCCACAGGCGACGGAAGCCCCAGACGTCCAAAAGTATTAACACAGAAGAGGCGTATACCCGCGTATCACGTAGACTACACCACTGCTATGAAGGCTGACCTAAATACGGTGCTTTTCTACAGATTACTTAATTACTGCACTGGTAAAGTAAAATTAGGCTGATTGATAAGATGTGAAGTGCTTTGTAACTTTGACCTGCTTGACTGAATACACAACAAACAATGAAGAAAGAGTTTTATCTGGGCTGCTTCGCTACCAGCTGCTCCCCCCGGGACCCGGAAGTGGCGTATAGCCTGCACTTCAACATCAACGCACTGCTCGATATATGCTGTATTGAACCAAACTAACTGTATCACTATAACATGATGATGATGATGATGATGATGATGATGATGATGATGATGATGAAGAATGCATCTTACGTTCCGCTGTTCATTATAATAAAAAAACAGAGCATTAAACAAACCATCATGATCTTACTTTGAAATTATGCTGAAATGTCGTCATCAGCGGGCCATCCCGTGGTTTCCGAAGATCACCGAGTGACACGAGTAGATTTTAGCCCGAGACCGGCGGAAAATATGTCTCAAAATTCCGTGTGTGTAAAAAGACGATCCGCGAACAGAGATTTGAGATCCACGAGCGCATTGTTGGTCGGCAAATACAAAATGGATTCACAAATCCGGATCGAAAGTTGTAAATGTTAAAGAGATAATCACAGATCTTTTTTTTTATTTGTGAACATATTTAGCATATTAGCAGATCCGTCTTACACTTGCACATTTATTTGTGAGTTTGCAAATCTTTTAAATGCATTTGTGGTGTTTTACATTTCCAAATCACATATTTACACACATATAATTATGATACATACTACAGTCTTCTCAGGAGACCCACTACATTTCTTGGAGAGGAGCACGAGTTTCAAGGCCTTGATAAAACGGCGTTGCACAAATTCAGCAGACAGGTTGTTCTATCTACAAAAATACATCAGTGGAGAAGCGCAATCTGTGTTGGAAGGAAGCTTCTACAGAAAGGACGATGAAGCTTATGACCAAGCATGGAAAGAATTGAATGCACGATATGGCCACCCCTTTGTAATCCAGCAGGCCTTCAGAGAAAAACTGTCCCGAAATCAGCTCAAGAGAGTCTATCAAACTAGACAATTCAGTGATTTTCTGACAGCATGCAGTAGGGATGCTCCGATCGCCAATTTCGGGGCCGATCGCCGGAATCAGTATCGGCCGGTACCGATCGCCGATCCGATCGAGTGGGCGGGGCCTAAATGGAAGATTTAAACATCACTTTAAATCTTCCATTTAAAGTGATGTTTCACTGGAGCTTCCATTCGTTCACACCGGAATAAGTTCCCTGAGGGAAGATTACGCAAATGAGCCGCTGACGTTACTTCTTCTTCTTCTGCTTTGGGTTTACTGGCAGGCCGCAAACCACTTCACGGCGTATACCCCCGGAGTTGGGGAAGGCTTCAGTAGAAGCTGCTGGGAGTCCCAGCAGCTTCTACTGAAGCCTTCCGAGTAAATCGCCAGAACGCCAACACCTCCTCATCTCCACCGCTCCCATGTTTTATTTTGTGTTGCCATAAGTTAGTCTCTCTGTGTTTCTGCGCTGGGCTAATGCTAATGCTAATAATGCGAGGATAATAAAATGGCGGCTCTAGAAAACATTTCAGAGTTTTACGGGGCAGGGTTTGCAATTCGCCCAGCCAATCACAACTGGGGCACTTTTTCCCCCCAGGAAAGTACCATCACTCAGCAGGCACTAAAAATGGGGGTAAAAGTTCCCGGCTTGAAGTACTCTTTTTGGTGTGAACGCGACATAAGGGGTACCAACGGAACTAAATGTGAAAAGTACAGGGAAAAGTAGTCCGGTGTGAACGCGGCTATTGAGTTTTGGTTAACTCACCTGTGTGATGTCATCATAGTGGGACTCAGATGTCATGGCAGCATCTTCATGCAGAGTCTCTGCCTCAGTGGAAATATTGTGGATGAAGAAGGACCAAGTTTAATCACTAGACATCCAGAGTAGTACACACATGCTTTACTGGCTCTTGTTGTGAGTTAACAACACCATCAGGTAGAAACACACTGATTATAGTGTTTAATATCTAAAGAGTACGATCATTCAGTTTAACATTAAGAAGAAAAACAGCATTGACACACAGTCCTCTTAGTGTCTAAAGCGGTCCAGTAGAGTGATACACGGGACCTGTGTATCGAACCTCACAATTCACATCCAGTCTTCATGGTTTGATCCACACAAGAATGTTTGTAATAGATATCCACAAGTATTTTAATTAAAGTGTTAGCAATTTTCATTCAAGATATATTTTGTGTTGTTACATTTATACAGAAACTATTCAACCTGCATTCACAAACTCACCTTTTTGTGTATGAAATGCAGAGCACTTTATACATGAAAAGCAACACATATTCATGTGTTGATAAAAAACGTGGATAAATGTGGAATTTTTCAGATTTATATAAAACAATACACATTTTAATGTGCAATGATAGATATGTGTGCGGAGAGAGATATGTATATCCTGATTTTACATTTCTGAACCATTTTGTGAGCATTTATTTATATTGAAGGACTAATTTGACAAAACTAAGTGCACAAGGTGCTGTACTGTATGTTGGGCATGAATTTGTATATCCAATAACAATAAATAACAAATAAACAATTACATTTGACAATGGAAGTTATGTAATATCCCGCAGTTAAGATCTTGAGCAGTCTTGGAATAAATGCAGCCTTGTCTAAGAACGAAACAATACAATGGTAAAATGCAGTCAATTCAAAGACAAGACCTCAAAAAAGTGGTCTTGAGACAAAGACCGACATGGACTCCTAAAACACTGAGTACATTAAAGTATATTATCAGATAAAAGCTATAGTAAAGGTGCAATGGAATTATATAAATATTAGACATAATGATATAATATAGTATTAAACAAAAGCCTAATAATTTCATCTCTACACTGCAATGAAATGTAGGTAGTATTAGACATAATAATAATAACATAATAATAATATTAATTATTATTACTATGTTATTATTATTATTACGCACGCAACATTTTTCACAGAAACATGAATTGTCAGGACCATCCGGCAGTCAGCCAATCAGAGCTCCTTCTGTGTGAATATTCATGAGTGGGTGCAATACCGAAAACCAGCTGTATGAGCGCTGTTCTGACACACAGAAAATACACAATTTCAGTTTTTTGTGGGTATTTAAGCTTTCTACACCTATAGAAACACTTCTACGCTTTTAGAATTTGTATTTATTAGCAGGACACCGACCCTGTCCTGTTAATAAAAAATGTCTGGCTAATGTCGGTGTGTATTCATACCAAAAGTCCTCTTAATTAACAAAGACGCGCACACACACACACACACACATCTAATTTTCATATCTTGGAAGGGATCAGAGTTACTAGATACATTAAGTTGAATGGACTTTCCTTGTTACCAGGTTAGGAATTTCACGGCGACCATGACGGCCATGGCCGTCGTTGCCCCTCGGTCTGGCCGTGATGCCCCGAAAATAATTGTACGTGCTACAGTCACCATGGTATCTGAACTGCATTATGCTGCGTTCACACCGGACGCGATGCGAATATTTGCATCGCTCTAATTTCACCGCGGCTGTCAGTTGTGTTTACTCCTGTCATTCAAACAGGACGCGCTGGAGAGAGGGCGGGGCTTATATCCATGAACTTACCATGATTTAATTGTAATACACGTTTCAAAATGATGCCGAAGTAACAACATACTGATAACGGTTAGTAAAAACCATGAATTAATGCTTTGACAAGTCTGCAGACAGACGGCAGGCGAAAAACCTTTTAAAAAGTGTGTTTTTCTTAATGGAGATCAGGCTAAGCTAACTGCTCCATCCGGACTCACAATAGCGACTGTATTCACCATGACACAGACAGTCTGTGGTTTGTTCATGTCTAGTTTCTGAACAGATATGAGGAGCTAGCTCTGAGTGCTAACAGCTAATGTTTTGGTTTTCTGATTCAATCTCAGGCTGAGATCCTCACCGCTGATTGGCTACCGCGAGAACGTGTCACGCAAATTTGACGCTAGAATTGAAAACATGTATTAAAGAGACTCTCCGACACAACCACACACACTTTTGCATTTCAAAGTATTGCTTGTTCATACAGTTGAATGTTTGAGCTTCACTATGCATTGCTGAATGATGTATGTGCAGAGTTGGACCCTTGAAGGCTGTTTCTTCTGCTCTGAAATGGAATATTTTTGTTAAATATTAATAGATTTGATTTCGGATTTGTGAATGGGAGAAGCAGTAGATAGAAAACATACCCAACACTAATTATTATTATTAATAATAATAAATATAAACTCTCTACATTATTTTAATGCAATAATTTCCCATTGTAAAACGTGAAAGGCGCTATATAAATTGAATTATTATTAATAATAATAAACATTTATTTCAAAACTATTTTCTGTATTGTTTAAACAAAATGTACAACTTCAGAACATATCCGAAGACAAAAAAAAAGGCCTAACATCGAAAGTATTTTGCAACGGTTTTATACCAATTTCCTTCGGAGAGCAGATATTCTATTTTTGATGTAATTCTTTACAGCTCTCCAGTCCCTTTGATAGGGCTTGTGGTTTGGCAGAGATGCAATCCTCACAAACCTCTCTTCCTGGAACCTGATTCATAATTATCCATCTTTTCAAGTGTCGTTCCACGGCAGCAATTTCCTCAGATGTCCAGATGCGCTTCACAACCATTTGTTTCCCTAGGTCAGGGGTGTCAAACTCAAGGCCCGGGGGCCAAATCCGACCCGCAACTTCATTTCATGTGGCCCGCAAGAAATCTGAAAGAATGTAATATGTTTATTATACGGTTACATGCCGGTTTACAGACGCACGATGTCCATAAACTACATGTCCCACAATGCATCTTAAATTTGACTTTTTTTTTAATGTCACTTTTTTCAGAATTTGGCTCTTCTTTTAAAAATAATTTTGTGACATTCTCACTGAAAAGACTTGCACTTATTTGCCCTAGATTTCAGACGTAGTTATTTATGAAGTTTTTAACCTATCCGATAATAATCCAATGCAGAGGCAATAAAGTAATTACAGTATTATGTATGTTTATATAGTCTTAAAGTTACAACCGGCCCTTTGAGTGCAACCATAATGCTGATGTGGCCCGCGATGAAATTGAGGTTGACACCCCTGCCCTAGGTGGACATTAAAGAACATGGTATAGGTTTAAGAAGCCTAAGAGTCAGTATCATACAGTTAGGAATCTCTCAGGTTTACCACAAGGTGAGTTCATTTTTATTTCCTGCTTCTTTACACATACTCTCTCCAGCACAGGTTAGCTCTGAGTGTTAGCGATGCTAATGTAAACACAGACCATATTACTTCCGGAACACGTGTCACATTCATTGGTCGGTTCCATAGCAATAATTGATGAGGCACTGTGTTAGAAAAAATATCACTCGACACCAGGTTGAGAATCAAAGATCAGGTAACTAATTTATTCTTGCAAGAAGGAGCAGAGTTAAATCACATACAAAGGATATGGGTTAACTCACACACATGGGGTATGTTGCTCCAAGGAACAGCAAAACACAACAACAAAGTCGTAAATCGAGGTGGCGCTAATATCAGGGTGTCGGAAAGTCGGGTCATCTGCGGCGTCTTCTGGAAAGAGTCACGTACTTCCTTCACGCTTCATAGAAATGAGATATTTAGGAGACAGCAAGTCTGTCTTCTCATAAATATCACCAACCTGAAATGCCCTGCCTCGTCCTATCACAAGAAGAGGCAGCTGCAAGGTCATACAGAGGTCAGAGCCACACGTGATATCAGTGCATTACAACAACCCACAGAGTGGAGACAACAGTATTTCTCCAACACACTGCCGGAGAATACATTAAATGAAGCGCTAGCATGAATATATTTCATGTGGTTTACAGTATTGTTATCAGAATTGGAAAATAAAAGGTATTTCTCGTGAAAAGTTTGATTTGTCAAACTGTATAAAAAACGGATTTATTTAAACGGATGCTGATTCATCGCTCGGCGTTATCCTCTTTTCAACCTATTAAACAATCTAACCCTCATTGCAGTCACTTTTCATCTCACCTCTCTTTTTAGCCGACTTCTGGGGTTTCGTCAGGACCTTTCTTGTACTACCTGGAAGGGGTGACATGCTGGCCTCACCTTCAGACTCCTCAGTGTCTTCTATTACGGCCTCTGGATAAAGAAAACATTTGATTAGAAATATATTAAAGAGAGACACGGAGACTTTAAATAGGAAGTAGTTGTTTGTAAAAGTCTTTGGATCAAGATCATTGTCATTGTTGGCGCTGGTTATTTGTTAACCCCATGACAGAAGTATTGTTTTCTCATAAGAAGTATAGCTTGATTGATAATGTCAGATGGTCCTTTACTTATAATCAACATATAGTAGTATCTTTATTTGGTTTGAGTTTTGATTCATTTGGTTATGGTTTCTATATATTCAGCATATTTAGTTTCAGTGCTAACATGAAGTACTCAATATAAATGTTGGTAAAAAAAACTTTAAAGAATAAATTAAATGAATTTCTAGCATGAATATTCACCTCTCTTTTTAGCCAACTTCAGGTGTTTCGTCCTTTCTTGTACTATCTGAAGGGATGCCATGCTGGCCTCACCTTCAGACTCTTCAGCTTCCTGCATACTGGCATCGAGGTACAGAACATCGTTTTTACACACAAGAGATATGGACTCAAAGTGTGCAGTAGCTGTCAGTAAAAGAGCACACATGAGGATACATATCATGCATATCATCTTCTGTCATTGTGACAGCAAGTTGCCATGATCAAGACTATTTGGCTTATCAAACATAACTTTTTTTCATCTTGATTTAGCTTACATTGTTCCATGATATAGTGGTCAACTATGCAGGATATAATCCTCCCTCCCTTTTCAGACTTTCAGCCCTCAAAAGAGTAGTGCACAATCCAGAGATGGCAGGTTTTGAATACGGCAACAGTTACCCCATATGTGTTTTTTATGTCAAATCAATTCTCAAGTTTAAAATGCTAAATGCCGTGTTAGACTTGCCGTCAGGAAAGCACTGCAGTGGACTGGTTCTGCATTAAATGGTGTGTGTTGTTGTGTTGTTCATGATAGCTTAACATACCTTCCATGTCCTCTTGGGAACAGCCCAACAGTTTCTGAAATGATAGAAAATTAGTTGAAAAGCTGAACATGTGTGATATACCTATGAATATCAACTGATTGGAAAAGTAATACATAAACAGCTCACCTAATGATACAAATAGTTGGAATAAAATATTATAGTTACATTTTAAAAACAAACTCCAAAAACAATAAATGTATTTTTCTTCTGAAAGAGTATAACTTAAAGGTTGACAATGATATCCCGTTTTAAATTGTATTTAAAAAACAAAATATATATTGGATATTATACCGTTCACATCAATGTGGATTTCATCCAGATTCTTCCCTTTGTATTCGTCCCTGTTGCAATGCCAGCAGAACCTTGCTTATGTTAGCAAGCTGGAGGGTTCCAGGAACGGTAGTGCTTTCGGTGGACTTCGATGTTATGCCCAAGGAAATCTGCTAACTGGTCAAGTTCTGTTGCCTTGAGATTCAGAACGGTTGAAAGAGGAGCAATGTGTTTCCTGAGTTTCGTTGAGGTCAGCGCTTTTGGATTCGTGATATTTGTACATTCACGCACAAAGTGCCTCAGGCAATCAGAACCCCTGAGGTAATGGACAGAATTTGGCAACGCAAACAAGAAGACATTTTCTTTGAGTACCCCACAATCTTCTCGCTTTTTAATCAGTGTTAAGTGATTCGCTCATGAGCGGGGTGAGGAGTACTGGAACTTTTCTTCCTCTCTTTCCAACTATGGTTATCCGGACAACATGTTTGCAAAGCTTCTGCTCTAGTGTTGTTAGTGCCACGTTTACATCCTCACGCGTTTCCGATAAGTCTGGATAAATACGCTGAAACGGGCATTCTTGATACTTCTCCTTCTCTCCGGCGGTTGAAGAGGATCCCTTGAGCCAGGGTGACTTTGGCCAAGTCTTTCCAGGTAGACTGCGATACCTCTTCTTTTAGGTCCTTCAAGCATTCGAGCTGTTTCTCAGATACATGAGAATGAAGATTGTGGATGTCTTTTGTGAATGGAAGGAGTTGAGGAGAGTTCCACTTGGACTGTTCAAGTTGAGTTGGCGCTTGGCTTGCAATGTCAAATGTCCAACTTTCAGCATCTTTGGCAGTTTCTTTATCGTTGGACTTCATCCCTTCAGACTTGAGGAACATGGCCAATGAAAGCAAGCTGTGCCCAACTGTGCGGGCAAGAGATGGGCGTTGATATTTGCCCGTTGTATCACTAAAACCAGCGAGGCATCTTGCAGCGTTTACAACATCACCATACCTGTCCGGCGTAATAAGTTATTTGATTGTCTTCTTCACGGTCGTAACTTGTTTAGCTGCCAGCAACAGTCGACCCAGCTCCCGTCGGATGTGTTGAAGTTGGCTGGTTACCCTCTCATTCTTCTTGAACAATCCGTAACCAAACTGTAGAATAAAGCTGTCTTGCTTCACAGCAATCATAATCTTGTCTTGATGCATATCACTTAAGAACTTCCAGTATGCGTCACTCCATCTGGAGCTGGTCCAGCAAAAGCACATAATGCTTGATCTGCCTTTAGATCTATTACCTTCGGGTTTGAATTTATAAGATATAAAATGGCTCCACATAACCTTCCTTGAGAAGGTTATGTGGAGCCATTTTATGGGTGTTGTTCGTGTGTCAGTTTATTTAAGTTATATGTATAGTGCAATATTATTTATGAACACTGGGTGGCGGGGTTTAGCTGCACCGGGTGTATATAAAGAGGTCATAGGTGACAGGAGAGGGAGGGACACGGAAGGAAGAGAGCATACCGATTCCACCAGCCCGCAGATGCTCATCACAACAATTAGAACTGTACAATTAACCCTGGTATGTAAAGCTGAATAAAACCTCATTATAAACTTCAACAAAGGACCGGAAACTCATCTGTTTGTGTCTGCGTCACTCTTCAGCCCTTCTGTGAAAGTAACGGCACAAATATATAGGACATAGGAAAGGAAATTGCCATTACACATTCTGTTCCATCAGTATTTCTGCGGGGTTGCTTGGAATAGGTGTTCCTTCTCCGTCCTCCAGAACTTGATCGTTGTGTGCAAGTTCCCTTTATTTCTGATGGAATCTAATTGCAGTCGTCTTTCCTTGGACTTTATTGGGAAACTCATTGCGTTTGCAACTTCCACTTTATCTTTGTGTTTACGTACCAGGTGTCTGGACATTTTTTGATCTTGTAGTTCACAATAAAAGCAGCGGTGTTTTTTCTTGATCCGTCCTCTTTCTTCATTCACAAATACGGACGGCTCGTTATCAGGGGGCATTGATGTGAAATGCTTTTCCTTTCATGACTGACTGGACTTCCTGATAATTGGTATTTCAATGCTGCCCTCACTGTCTGTGCTTTCTCTGGGATTTGGAACGTATTCTTCTTCGCTATCTGCCGTAGATACATCTGACTCTGCAAGATCTGTTTGAATCTTGAGAACAAAAAAACGTAGTTAATACTCGACCTCAAAATGATTGTTTATCATAGCTTGCACTGACTACACTTGTTATAATTTAATTCATATTAGGAAGGGTTGGCTGAAATTTAGAATACTTTGAGTTGAAGTCTTTTTACAGATTTCAATATTCTATTAAATGTTGTCATAACTAATTGGATGTGTCAAATTCAGATGAAAGCTTAAAAGACAACAACCAGTAACACATCTTTAAAGACCCTTTCGGAATTAGTATTGAAAACATTGAACATAATTACAACTGAAATGTAATAGATATGACAAGTCATGGTTGATGACCTTCCGGGTCTGTCCAGCAGAGAGCGCTTGCCACGGGTGCATAATACATTGGACTTGAAGCAAACTAAAAACGTGTCCGATATTTTTCCCATTAGGTGAGTTAATCATATATAACATATATAAATGTTATATATGTAGACTGACTGTGTATTATTAATGTTAAAAGCACACTGTTGGCGTGATTATTTTTGGAGGGTTTTTTCTGAGTTCTGTAATTGTTGTAGCCGTGTATGCTAGCTTTGCTAGCGCTGTTAGCTATGATAGTGCAGTTTAGCTCCAAGAAGGGGATTTTGTGTGTTAAATTGGAAATGTTTGCAGTACGTGCATTGTTTGTGGTTGTTTTATGTCAAGAATCGATGTTTTGTATTATGCAGTGTGCTATGTGTACCATGGTGTTGGTTGGCATAATACATTGGACTTGAAGCAAACTAAAAACGTCTGTTTCCTTTGTCTGATAGTTTTCCCATATTAGGGGCATACCATTTGTACTCATTTGCAAAGTTTGATGAACGACGGGCCACTTTCAGACAGTATCTCACAATACCATGACACTCCCTTGCCAATAAATGCTTTCTGTTGAGCTAATAAAAAAGCTAGTGAGGTCTGAGAGGTCAGTCTCTCAGCAGTAAATATTCTTTGATAGTCTCTGGTAAAGGAAGCTCTTTTACAGCAGTGGGGAGGAACTGGAACCTGAGACTCTGGCGGATGGCACGGTGCGACAGAGAGCGCAGCCTGGGAGCCTGAGACACCATGTCAGTCAGCCTGGCCAGGATCCTTACTCAGCTCCTTGGGAAACCAGTTCAAGTATTTTTACAGATTTCAATATTCTATTAAATGTTGTCATAACTAATTGATTTGTCAAATTCAGATGAAAGCTTAAAAGACAACAACCAGTAACACAAAGACACTTTCGGGATTAGTATTGAAAACACTAAACATAATTACAACTTAAATGTAAGCACGACCTAAACTTCATTGTCAATATGCATGCCTGGCACTCTAATAAGTGACGACATGGAAGAGTAAAAAGCTGCTTACTGGACGGCAACAGGCTCTTCTCTGCCTGACGGGAGCCCTTACAGACGTTGAGGTCGAAGGGCACTCCAAACCTTCATCTCTCGAAAAATGTGGAACTCGATCCATCTGCAAAACAAAAAAGGTTCGTCATTGAATACTTATCTATTTATGTTTACATTCCAATGCAATCAACTGTAAAGGGAGGACCTTTGAAACAGTGTTGAGAAAAAAAATGAACTTGCATTCAAAGTATCTGAGCCTACCAGAACATCTTCTGTTATCCTGAGCTTCGGATTGCCTTCATCACAGTTTGGAATACAATCTTCATCCTCTTCATCAGTGTCAGGATAATCCACTAGAGAGTACCCTCTGAAAGTAAGAAGCCAAATAGAAATAAACACAAACCAGTAAATACGTCAATATTGACATTAATAGGTTGCCTTCTGTCAAATGTGTTTCTGCAACAGCACTTTCGGGGGAAACAAATCATGTCTCCCAGAAGAAAACACTTCTGCTTCACTTTGGCAATCTGGCCATCGGTGGGAAAAGTCACAAAGTGATCCAGCAGGCGAGCCAGTGCATCAGACACAGCTGTCACCACTTCACCCACTGTTGTCCTGTGGACTCCATGCTGTCAGCTATGACCTCGTAGAATGTTCCACATGCGTAAAAGCGCAGGGCAATGAGGACCTGTTCCTCTACAGTCAGAGCACGACCCGGCAAGGTTCTGCCCTGCAGTTGTGGCCTGACCAGATCAGCAATGTAGTTGATGTCATCAAGTCCAAATCGAAAACGATTGTTCAGTTCTTCTGTCGTGTACTGTTGGAGAGGTTTGGGGCGCTCGTTGTGGACCCTTTGGCGGTAACCTCTCCTTCCAGCGTGGAAGATGGGAACAATCCCTGCCATGACTGTGTTCTTTCAGTCAGTAGGCCTACATCAGTCTCTGAATAATAACTCATTGCAAATACACACCTGGAATGCATGTCCAGATTGGTTAGGGCCTGTGGTTAGGGCCTGTGGTTAATTATGTAATTAATAGCAAGGCCAGACCTATACAACTAATTGCTGACCTGACCAAAGCATTGAGTTGGAAAGATGGACAAAAAGGGGCCTAATTTTACATCCGACAGTATTTTTTAAATTTCAATTCCATTATGATTTGATGTCCTTTAAGTATTTTAAAATATAATTAAACATTATAGATGTCTCTGCATTGTGGTCTCTTGTCTTCCTTGTATCATATCCACTAGATGGAGATCGGTAGGATTAAAGCACTGATATTCAGGATCTAGTCATCACAAACATGGAGAAGCTACTGACAGCGCATCGTCATACTTCCTGAATGAAAAGTGAACTTTAATATTAGACAAATGAAGAAGTTAAACTTTAAACATCCATGACTTAAACACTTGATCAGGATCAAAGCCTCAGAGCTGCAGCTGCAAGGTGAACACAGCTGGAACAGAACACGTGTTTGAATGCGTACATTAACAGGTTCATGATATCACTGCCCGTCTAACACACCATCTGACTTTAATTACATCTGACTCGAGTGTTTCGTCAACTTAATGTGTTGCTTAAAATAATACTTCTGCAGACAGTCTGTGACGCTGTGAGTGTTGCACGGCCAGATACGGCTCAGCTGACTCAGAAATCACATTTTCAATCTGTGGTCACTGGACTCCCTTCCTTTATAGCTTCCCGTTGTTCCCGCCCACATTACAGAGAGCTACTCGTTTCACAAAGAAACTACCCATAACATCTACAGTTTGTCTGTGTGGAATTGAATTAGCTGATTTTAGCACAAACTGTTCTCCTCCCTCGATTAAGTAGCTCCAATTAAAGAGAAAAAGCTGAAAGCAAAGGTTAAGCCCTGGCTCAATGAGCACATACAACTAATGAGAGAAGAGCACAGAGAAGAATCGGGCAATATGCAACCCAGCCCAGACCCCCGCGACACACTCCTGTTTTACATGCAGTGCTGTAAGGTGACATGGTGGGTCTGCTTTTCTGAAGAAAAGGAGCTGTTTGTATTCCTGTAACGAAGGTAAGAATGACGGCGGTTGAGATTAATCATGTTGTGTAATAATATGTTTGAGCGTGGATATATCATGCAGTGTGAGGAAAAGTTTTTAGAGAGTACTTGTCCATGGACAAGTGAGTTTGGCAATTGACTTGTCCGAATACATTTTTCACTTGTCCAGAATGGACAACAATTGGGGCCACTGGAATGTTCTTCTTCGTCATCGTATTTGTCACGGACGAGCTGAGGACCAAAATGCTGAACACGGGAAACCAGGGATAGTCGGTAACCAGCTTTATTGATGGCAGTAAGCTGGTAGAAGACAACACGGCAGATAGTAGGCAAAGGGCTGGTCGGGGACAGGCGAGGGTTCCAGGAGAAAGCAGGACGGGAGTCGCAGGTACAGAACTGGTCAGGGAGCAGGCGAGGCAGGCTGGTCAGGGACAGGCAGGGTCGAAACCGGGAGAGCAATCTGGAGGGTAATGCGGGAAAGACTGGCATGCTGCAAAGTACGATCTGGCACTGAGGTGAAAGTGAAGTGGGCCTAAATACTAATGGAACTGATGGGTGCAACAGAGTGAGAGAGAGACAGGGTGTGACTACCAGGTGACTAAGGACAGTTAATTCAGAAAATAGGTGAGTGAGAAAGCAACTGTGACAGAACCCCCCCCCTTAATGGACGGCTCCTGACGTCTAAAAAAATTCTAGGAGAAAAAAAATATATATCTACATATAAGAAGAATAGACAAAACCCCGACAGACAAAGGATGGAAGGTGGAGGTATGGGGAAAGGCTAATACTCATCTGAGAATGCTCTCTCGGTTTCTCCCTCCTGGAAATCCTCGTCCTCCTCGACTGATGACGCTTCCCCCTCCTCCTCGACGAAGCCTCTGGTCTGTAGCGGACGAGTGCCCCCTGGCTTAACGCCTGGTTGAGCGTGGGTCCTAGAAGGCTGCTCCGGGTAACGCAGGTGGAAGTCTCGGATGAGTTGAGGGTTGAGGATATGACGAGCAGGAATCCACCTTTCCTCGGGACCATAGCCCTCCCAGTCCACCAAATATTGCACCCCTCTTCCTCTGCGACGGGAACGGAGTAGACGACGAAGGGTGTAGGTAGGGCCCCCATCGATCACCCTAGGGGGTGGTGGTGGAGGGGTGGCGGGAATCATAGGACTCTCCCGGACAGGTTTAATCCTAGAAACGTGGAAGGTGGGATGGATCTTCATGTTCCGGGGCAAACTCAGTCGAACTGCTGCAGGGTTAATGACCTTGACAATCTCGAAGGGTCCAATAAACCTGGGTGCTAGCTTCTTAGACTCCACCCGAAGGGGAATGTTCTGAGTGGAAAGCCACACCCTCTGGCCTACCTTGTACACAGGTGCCTTGGTGCGTCGGCGGTTCGCTGCTGTGGCGTACCGGTTAGCAGACTGAAGCAGAGTTGTTCGAGCCTGCCTCCAAGTCCTCCGACAACGTCTGATGAAAGCCTGGACAGACGGGCAGGTAACCTCCTTCTCCAATGCAGAGAACAATGGGGGTTGAAAACCGTATGCACACTGAAAAGGGGAACGACCAGTAGCGGAACTGATGAGGGTGTTGTGGGCATACTCCACCCACAGAAGTTGTTTTGACCAGGTTGTGGGATGATCGGAAGCCATGCAGCGGAGAGTGGTCTCCATCTCCTGATTCTTCCGTTCGGTCTGGCCATTGGCCTGTGGGTGGAACCCGGAGGTGAGACTGACCGTCGCCCCGATCAGTTCACAAAACTCCCTCCAAAACACAGAAGTGAACTGGGGCCTCCTTAGCTGACGGGATCTTAGGCAGGGGTACGAAATGAGCCATCTTACTAAACCGATCTACCACCGTCAAGATGGCAGTATGTCCGTGGGACGGTGATAGACCAGTCACAAAGTCCAATGAAATATGTGACCAAGGGCGGCGTGGGACCGGTAATGGATGAAGGAGTCCCGCTGGTGCTAGGTGAGATGGTTTGTGCCGATTGCACACAGGACAGGCGTTCACAAACTCCCGGGTGTCAGCCTCCAGCGTGGCCCACCAGAACCGTTCTAGAACCCTCCCCTTGGTACGTTGAATTCCAGTGTGGCAGGAAAGTCTGGAGCTGTGAGCCCACTGAAGCACCTCAGCCCTCAAAACCTGAGGCACAAACAAACGGTTGAGAGGACAAGAACTCGGACCGGGTTGGTCCCCCAAAGCGGTCTTAACCCTCTCCTCAATCTCCCAAGTGAGGACGCCGATCACCCGAGGAGCAGGAAGAATAGTGTCCGGAATACCCCAGTTGTCTCCCCCCCTCTCGAACTGCCGGGACAAAGCGTCGGCTTTAACGTTGCGGGAGCCCGGGTGGTAGGAGAGAAAAAAATTAAACCGGGTAAAAAATAACGACCACCTGGCTTGCCGGGAATTCAGTCTTTGGGCCGACCTGATGTATTCCAGGTTCTTATGGTCGGTCCAAACCTGAAATGGTTGTTCTGTCCCCTCAAGCCAGTGTCGCCACTCCTCCAACGCCAACTTGACTGCTAGAAGCTCCCGATTCCCCGCGTCATAGTTCCTCTCCGCCGGACTCAATCTCCTCGAAAAGAAAGCACAGGGGTGGAGCTTCTGGTTCTCACCAGAACGTTGCGACAGGATGGCCCCCACCCCAACGTCAGAAGCATCCACCTCCACCACCAACTGACCAGCAGGATCTGGTACCTGCAGGATAGGAGCCGATGTAAACCGGCCCTTGAGGTCCTGAAAAGCCTCCTCGGCTGCAGGGGACCATCGGAACGTCACCTTGGACGAGGTCAGGGCGGTGAGAGTTGGCGAATCCCAGGAAACGCTGCAGCTCCTTCCGGGAGTCAGGGACATGCCACGAAGTAACCGCTGAAACCTTAGACGGATCCATCTCCACACTTCCTTGACCCACGATGTAACCGAGAAAGGCGACCGAAGAAGTGTGAAACTCGCACTTCTCCGTCTTGACGAACAGCGAGTTTTCCAGAAGTCTCTGGAGGACTGTCTAGACATGATGGACGTGTTCCTTGAGGTTCCTTGAAAAGATCAAAATGTCATCCAGATAAACAAAAACATAATGATCCAACATGTCCCGGAGTACGTCGTTCACCAATGCTTGGAAAACTGCAGGGGCATTGGTAAGTCCAAATGGCATCACCAGGTACTCGTAATGTCCCGAAGAGGTGTTGAAGGCGGTCTTCCATTCGTCCCCCTCACGGATTCGTACCAGGTGATAAGCGTTTCGTAGATCCAGCTTAGTGAAGATTGTAGCCCCCTGTAGTAACTCGAATGTTAACGAGATGAGTGGCAAGGGATAACGATTATTCACCGTGACGTCGTTCAGGCCCCGATAGTCAATGCAGGGTCTCAGGGTCTTGTCCTTCTTCGCCACAAAAAAAACCCCTGCTCCCGCGGGTGATGTGGAAGGACGAATAATTCCTGCAGCCAGAGAGTCATTGATGTAAGTCTCCATGGACTTCCTCTCTGGTGCCGAAAGCGAGTACAACCGGGCCTTGGGTGGAACTGCTCCTGGATGTAGCTCAATGGCGCAGTCATAGGACCGATGAGGTGGGAGAGATGTCGCCTTAGCCTTGCTAAAAACCTCCTTAAAGTCCAAATATTCTGCCGGAACCCCTGTGACATCTGGAACCAGGTTCATATCCACAGATAGTTGAGGTGCGGAAGCCTGCTTGAGGCAAACCTGATGACAGGAGGAACTCCAACCTAGGATAGACCCAGTTGCCCAGTCAATGTTTGGGTTGTGGCGGCGGAGCCACGGATAGCCCAAAATCAGAGGGATTTGGGGGGACCGTAGCACATGAAACTGGATTGTCTCATGGTGGTTCCCCGACATGAGCATATGTACCGGCGTCGTCTGGTGTGTCACCGTTCCCAGTAGGTGACCATCCAAAGCATTAGCCGGTACCGGCTGGAGCAACCGAACCTGTTGGATGCCCAGCTGTAGTGCGAGCTCCTCGTCAATGATGCTAACATCTGATCCGGAGTCGATAAAAACAGCCAGAGCCTGAGATTTGCCTGTCAGGAGGAGTTGAGCATGGCACAAGGGTCTTAGATTGGGGATCAGCTCAGAGGTTTGGCCCACCAGTATACTCCCCATTACTGATGAGCTCTGCCTTTTACCGGACAACGGGAAACCATATGTCCAGCCTGACCACAGTAAAGGCAAAGATTACCTCTTCGACGTAACTCCCTCTCCTCAGAGGTAAGACTGGTACGACCCACTTGCATGGGCTCGGCCTCCCCGTACCGTGAGTCAGAGTAGTTATGGGAATTCTCCGCCGAAACCGGAAGTCGAAATCTCCCAGAAACCGGAAGCTGTTGTCGCGAGCGGTTGCTCTCCTCTCCGGGTCTGGATTCGTCTGTCAATCTCTCATATAATCCGCTAATCCTCTCAGAAATGCGTCACACTGCGCCGGCTCGTTCCAGCTGCTGCGGCGGCTGCTGGTGCGGAAGTCAATAGCGTAATCCACCACCGTGCCGGAACCCTGGCTCAAACTCAGCTGACCCCCGGCAGCGTCGGGACCCAGACGAACGGAACCGAACACCCTCCGCATCTCCGCGGAAAATGCAGCAAAAGAGGCGCAGGCTGGAGTCTGCTGCTCCCACTCTGCAGTTCCCCATAAACGGGCTCTTCCCGTCAGATGATTAACGGTGAAAGCTTCACGAGCCGCCTCGGAGGCGAAGGTGTTTGGCTGCAGTGAAAACAATATGGAACAGTTTGTGAGAAAAGGACTGCATCCCTCCGGCTCACCAGCGTAGCGTTCCGGCGTTCCCACACGAGGCTCCGGAGCGTATCCCGTCGGGCCAGGGGCTGGAGCGAGCACCGGAGCTGCGGGCGGAGGGACGGTAGCAGCCATGGTAGCCGTTAGCTGTTGTACCGTGGCGACCATCTGTTGCATCTGGGAGGTAAGGTAATCCAGCATTTGTCCCTGGGCTGAGGTTGCCTGGTGGGTCTCGGTAGCTAAGGTAGCTATCGTGACCTCCTGTCTTTGGATGGCATCCTCAACCCTTTCAAAGCGGTCTCTAGGAGACCCGGTGTTTGCTTGGTCCATTTCTGGCCAGATCGTTCTGTCACGGACGAGCTGAGGACCAAAATGCAGAACACGGGAAACCAGGGATAGTCGGTAACCAGCTTTATTGATGGCAGTAAGCTGGTAGAAGACAACAAGGAAGATAGTAGGCAAAGGGCTGGTCGGGGACAGGCGAGGGTTCCAGGAGAAAGCAGGACGGGAGTCGCAGGTACAGAACTGGTCAGGGAGCAGGCGAGGCAGGCTGGTCAGGGACAGGCAGGGTCGAAACCGGGAGAGCAATCTGAAGGGTAATGCGGGAAAGACTGGCATGCTGCAAAGTACGATCTGGCACTGAGGTGAAGGTGAAGTGGGCCTAAATACTAATGGAGCTGATGGGTGCAACAGAGTGAGAGAGAGACAGGGTGTGACTACCAGGTGACTAAGGAAAGTTAATGCAGAAAATAGGTGAGTGAGAAAGCAACTGTGACAGTATTTTACATTTTCCCACGGTTTTTACAACACCGCTAACGTAAGTAAGCGGTAAGATTTTACTGCATCACACATAAGGTTGGGTATCGTTTGGATTTTAACGATTCCGGTTCTGCTTTTCGATTCCGGTTATTTTCGGTTCTTTGAGAGGGTAAACATAAGTCAAACTGGGAGAAAAATATTATATATATTATATATAAAAAAATATATTATTTATATTATATATAAAAATATTATATATTTATGAAAACATTAAGTCAAATTCTGTATTCCTATTTACAAATCACTTCATACTGTTTAATTTCTTACGGTTATTGAATACAATTATATACAAATAATCTCTGCATTGTTTAGTTAGTTCCAAGTGGTGCACTTGAGAATATACAATTGGCCCAGTCTCCTCTGATGTTACACTGCAACCTGCCTGTGAGACACAGTCCAACCACACATGTCCAACACATAGGACAAACCTAATAATAATAATAATACATTATATTTATAGCCTATAGGCCTAGCGCTTTTCTACAACTCAAAGACGCTTGCACGTTTACACATGCTGCAGCTGCCCACTGTTTTGTAAAAGTAAATAAATAGTATTTTCATTTCAATAATGTAGCTACTTTCTATACCCTGCTTCATAAACAATACTGACATCCCTGTGCTCCTCCGAGTCTGAGGGTCCGGGGATGTGAGGACAGCGCGAGGACACAGACAGGGAGGCTGCTTCACTTCATAAAGGAAATGGTGGTCAATATTAACAACACAGGAGCTAAAACGCTTAATAACCTTCATTACGTGTTAGAGGAAGAACATAAGAAAGGTTGAAAAAGATGAGGCTGTTAAACGGGCAGCGGATCCGCTGTGTGTAGAAAGAGAGACGCTGAGCTGCACCGTGCAGCGATCAGCTGATACGGAGCATAGAGAGAGAGAGCTGCAGTCCGCGGGGCTCGGCCTCGCCTCCTGTCCTCACAACTCTTATTAATCCCAGTACCGGACAATTGTTATTTGTTCCTACTCAGAACCGAGTTTTGCTTCCCAACCCTGCCACTGTGCAACACTTCCCGCCCCGCCCCGCCCGCCCCCGTCTAACTGTACACACAAAGCGGCGATATTTCCTTAGGAATCGACAAGCAGAACCGAAACTAACATTTCTAAACGATCAATGGCGGACACGTACAATTTGCGAATGAGTTCTGCCTTTTGTAAACTGAATGTATCAATAAACGTCACTTGTTCCGCCGGACAAGTCAATTGACAGATCTACTTGTCCGATATTGTAAATAACACGTCCCGGACGGTGGGACGTGTACTTTTTCGCACACTGTCATGACATTAAAGTTGCATTCATTATATAAGGGAACACTGTGTAAAGGTTATGTCCATCGCTTACCCATGCTGTCTCGTCCTACGAACCAAGTGGCGAGATTGGCGCAGGGGTTTCTTTCTTAGTTAGGAATGTATTTATATTTATTCTGATCAGTTATAATGTTGGTTTTGGGTTAAATTAACAGATGGCTATAAACAACTAATAATGCTATGAACATAATATTATAGATATTCTTTATAACAATTGTGATAACATGTGTACGTATTATCCTTACCTGTGAATGGTTTCTCCCAATCAAGTCCTCTGAAGAACTTCTATAAATGAGCCAGTCTTCAGTCAGAGGAAGAGCGGTGAACACCGACACGCGGGCTGGGAACACCGACACGCGGGCTGGGAACACCGACACGCGGGCTGGGAACACCTACACGCGGGCTGGGAACACCTACACGCGGGCTGGGAAAACCGACACGCGGGCTGGGAACACCGACACGCGGGCTGGGACACTCATGCGGGCTGGGAACACCTACATGCGGGCTAGCCGTTAACCTGTGGGGTTACGGCTGTGTGATAAATAAGTCACCATGGTTTGCAACTCTACCTCCTCTCGTTGTCGATTCATTCACTGGATATCCAGCCGCTAAATGGTCAGTCTCACAATTCCCTTACTTTATTGTCTTTGAAAGATACTTTCACAATCTAAAAAGCCACCTCCTGTACCTGTTACCCTATATGTTTCAGAACCATGTCTACAGTCTCACCCTCTGCCTGTAAAGCGCAGTAATGGTAACCACTTTCATAAACGACTTCAACAAGCCGAGGCGCAGCTGCAGTTGCATTCCCACTTGCAGCCATGCTTCTCGTTTTCTCACATGCTCTGGCAGCTAGCGCGTGCACGAGAGAGGGGAGGCACTTAGAGCGTGCTTGAGAGGGAGGGACTGCAGGCACGACTGCAGTGCAGGGAGTGGAAGCAGAGCGCTGAACACACACAGCTCTTATCAAAACGGCGCTTTCTCACCGGAGTACTTTCCCCCCGTCAAGTACCGATACTAATGAAACGGAGGAATCGTAACGTTTTTAACGGCAGGGTATCGTGGTACCTTTCAAGTATCGATACACCGTGCAACACTAGTGAGGAGTCAGTGTCCCAAACTCACACATAGGCTATACAATTCGATATGAACTGAAGAGCCGCATGAAACTAGGCAAAGAGCCGCGGGTTGGCCACCCCTGCACTAGCACTTCTAGAGGAACCACTGGTATAACCTGATTATGTGTGGACCCCAAAGCAGAGACGGGCACCGGTTAGGGAATTAAAGCCTTAAATGAAAAAAGCAAACAAAAGCTGGTAGTGGAGGAAGGAAGCTGGCTGATTAGCAGGAAGTGTCTCAGGAGAGCAGAAGGAATAGTCCCTAGGCATCGCACAGGAAAATCGAACGACTGGAGACAAAAGGCTTAAAACTACAGGCAGGCACACTAGATCCTCCAACAGACGGAGTTATCTGGCAGAGTAGTGGAGTGAGGACCGGGCGTTGATGGAGCAGGTTGATGAGGTCATGAGAACAGGTGTGCCTCTCGTCTGCAGCCGTGACAATGCTAATCACGAAGAGGGAACAAAAAACGGCCAGAAAACATCACAGAGGAAAGCTCAAGATGCACTTTCTGTAGTGGCCAAACAATGGTTTTGCAACTTGTGGTAATCACGTGATGCCAATGGGCCGAAAAAGACTTTCTCCAATTGTCTTACATTGACCCTTAAATGGTTTAAGTCAGAGATGTAGTCCTGGACTCGAGTGCCGATTTTCGGGACTTGTGACTCAGACTTTTTTTTGGACTCTGATTCGAGCAAGTTCTGTCTGGAGTCAGATGCACTCTGTCCTGGCAGGTGCACCATGCGAAGTTACCTTCATTACAGTAGAAAATAGCAATCAATTATTTATCCAAAACATTTGTATGTACTTGCCCATTTAAGAGTTAAGGAGAACAAAAGCATGCATTCACTTTGGACCCAGATCCCTAGATATGTTTGGAGTCTAGAGTCCAGACATTTTGGCTTCATGCACCACTGAGCAACTTTCATATGAATGACTGGGGATCGCCTTCAACGCTGTATCCAGATCTCTTTGTCCAGCCAAGTAGCTGTTTAGCTTGCTCAGTTCAGTTGATATCTCAGCAACACAATACGAAGACATCTTTAATATAACATCACAACACTTTATGTACTTCTTCACCATCTGTAGATTACTTTAGTTCATATTTTGAACTCATTAAACTTAAATCTAAGGTCAAGTTAAGGATTCTAGCTGTAAAGTCAGCGTGTAAGTCATCACATGCTCACCAAATGTTTGGATAAATGGTGATCTGAACACACTTCACCAGTTTCTTTTTATTTGTCCCGCTCATGGTACGCAAAACCAAATGTACAATAATTGCCACAAAACATGACTCTACCATTGAGCGAAAAGGAGCAGGGAGAAGAATAAAATCTTATGTGACCTGCCCCTAAACAAATAAATACAAATAGATGGTCTGCCCTTCATAATAATAATTTTTTTTTCACAGCCAAACATAACTATCTTAGTATACTAAGAACACCAACACATCACATGTATAAGGAAAAGAAAAGTGCAACACCCTCACCTGAGTCCTACTGGAGAAGAAGGAGGAAAGTGACGCATGATGATAATAATAACAATAACAACAATGGCAATGGGACCCGCAAATACAGAGGAGACATCGCATCAAATACATCAAAAACATGAAGGGCCAGAGTACATAGACTTATTCACATTCTGCTTCATATAGTCCCATCTTTCTTAATGTATACAACTTCTTTAACTGAAAAATACAAATACAATTCTTTAGATCCTTGTATTGAGAATTCCACAATTGTACACCAACTACCGAAATACACATTTGTTTAAGAGCAGTCCTTGCATATGGATGCTTAACATTTAATTTCCTTCTGTGGTCTTCCTTGTCTGATCCAAAAACAAACAACTGTTGTAAACATGCTGTAACATTCTGCTTGTTGCATTACTGATGGTGTCTGCAGCTCAGCTATGTCTTTGACTTTCAAGAGTCCTGACTTAAGACACAGTCTGTTGTTCTCTCGAGTCAGCTTTATGAATTATTCGTACTGCCCTTTTCTGTAATATAGACAATGGCTTTATGTTGCTCATATACGTGTTGCCCCACACTTCTATACAATAAATGAAAAATGGCAAAATGAGTGAACAGTCCAACATCCTCAATGCCTTGTAATCAAGCAAATACTTTGCCTTGTTTAGAACAGAAATATTCCTAGACACTTTGGTTTTAACATGTGCTATGTGTGATTTCCATGTCAGGTTTTCATCCAGCGTCACGCCTAAGAATAGAAATTCAGAAACCCTTTCAATGAAAACTCCATCAATGGACAGTGAAATGTTTTCATCTTTTTTTCTATTAGCAAAAACCATAAACTTCGTTTTATTCAAATGTAGGGTTAACTTATTTTCATCAAACCATCTTTTAAGTTTGACCATTTCATGTCCAATACACTTTGCTAAAATGTTTAAATCTTCTCCTGAACCAAATAAATTTGTGTCGTCTGCAAACAACACAAATTGCAATAATGTTGATGTTTCACATGTCATTGATGTACAAAATAAAAGGCCCTAAAACTGAGCCCTGCGGGACACCACATTCTATGTTCATACACTCCGATGTACTACCAGTCGTGATTGACATGTCGGAGCTAGTTATTTTTCACATATCATTGTGGATTGCCACAAGATGAATATGGGACTTTGATCTCACGAACTAGATGTTTCATTTAACACACATTATTGAAAGTGAGCTACATTCTGTATATGCCCCCAGCCCTCCCACCAGCTCACAGCATGCAGTGGGCCGACGGCTGGCCCGACACAGCTGGTTGGCAATCAAAGTGAAGCCTAGAACTTGAGTGGTGTAGCCGTGTGTGTTTATCTCTTCCCTATAAGAAAACAGTCCAACATGGTTGCATTTGTTACACACTTTTGACTAACTACACTTTGGAATCGCCCAATCAAATCCGGCTGTTTAAAGTAATTAGATGAAGTTATATTTAGCAAAGGGGATGATATTGTTTGTTACATGGAAAGTTGTATTTTCTTTGTGCAAAAAGCCTGCAGTCTATACATCCAAATATAGCTTAGAGCCCACAGTCTTTATCTGAATGTTATCATTTCTTCCATCTTAAGGAGCCAGTGGTTACATTAAAGACTTTTTTCAATTAGTATTTCAGTCTATAGTCATCCATTTAAGAGGTTACATGCCGTCTATCAGCCAAGGACTTAATTGAGTTAAAAAATGTAAAAACGAATCCGTGCGAGTTCCAGTCATCTTTCTGAAGACAGATACTTTGTCGCTTGAACGGACACAGATAATGATGTGGTTGTTCACTGTCAGTCCTGGTTGTCTTGTGCTTCTGTTTGCGACTTTGTCTCTAAAATGTGCTTTGCAAATCGAAGTAAGACAACAGGAACATAATCCCTCAGCGTGTCCTTGTGGTTTACTGGCATTTGCATTTCTCTCTACGGGGTTCGGAGCTTCAGAATCTTGCCAGGAAAAAGCATCACACACTGAAGTAAGCTGCCAGGAGCCGTCAGCACAGCGACCCGAGGCCTGTGGATGTCATTTAGCATGCGGTACGCGCGCAGAGAATTTCCCTCTGTTTGCTGAGACGAGCAGTGAAGGATGATTCAGACGAGTGTGTGACCTTTGCACAGCCTCCTAGACTAAAGCCTCTGGTTTCTGAACCACCAGCGAAACTGCTTGTTAGGTGTAACAAGACATTTGAACACTCTAATCTGAGCAGATCTCTCTGTGTGAAGCTGTCAAAAAACATCTGCCTCTTCCTCCTCATGTCTTACAACGAGTTCATGCTTGCAGTCAATGGGTTCAGAGCCAGACCAAAGGAAGTGAGCCAAATGTTTGTAGTGGCCAAACGGGGGTACTACAATTACGTTACAGTCACATGACATCATTTGACGTACATTCGGAAAGAGTGATTTTATTTTAATCTTAATCCAGAGTTTTTTTCCCTCTCCAATTCATTTGACTCGACCTGATTTAGCAGAAAGGAGCTGCAGTTTAAAGAAATTGCTAATTTGATCTGTCGAGCTTGTGTCGAGGCTTTCACTTGGAGCGACTCGTATAATGGCTTTGCTATCTTTGAGAAGTCTTGTATGTACGACCTGTAGTAACTGAGAAAGCCGAGGACTCTTCTCAAGTCACCTACGGTCTTCGGTGTTTTCGCTTTCAGGGCCAGTACAGCTTCTAGATCTTTGGGGTCGACTCGGAGACCCTCACCAGAGACCAGGCGTCCGACATAGCGCACTTCTCCCCTGAACACCTCACACTTCTCAGGGCGAGCTCACTCCCTGACTCTGTATCGCTTGGAGCACTTTCCGAACCACCTCCACATGATTTTCAAAGGTATGGGAGTAACACAGCATGTCGTCCAGGTAAGGTATACAACACTCATCTCTCAAAGAACTCAACATCTCCTCCATACTCCTCTGAAAAGCTGCTACGGGATTCTCACCCACTCATAAAGCCCCCAGGGTGTGATGAAGGCGGTCAGTGCGTGAACCTTCAGCCACAAAACCCTGGTGGTTACCTTACCCTGGTCAAGGATGCTGAACCAAGAGTATCCCCCCAAGGTGTATATATATCTACCTGCGACCACACTTCAATGTTAAATACTTTGTGCATTCCTTTTATCTAATAGTGTCCTATATTATTTCTATGTTTCATGTATCTATACTTTACTGTAACAATGTTGATTCCCCCTCTGGGATAAATACAGGAACTTTGATTCTGGTTCTGAAAATGTGTGAAAGTTGGAAGTCAGGGTGAATAGATACACTTGTATAACACTGAGAGACTGTTGTACCGGTTCATGTTTATGAAAGTCAATCTTTAGTTTAGAAGCATGAAAACATACACTTGTATAACACTGAGAGACTGATGTACCGGTTCATGTTTATGAAAGTCAATCTTTAATTTAGAAGCATGAAAACAGCCTCCACGAAGACAATGAAGGACTTTGGAATGAAGTCCTCCAGCTGTGACCACTTATCCCCGACGTAAACAAAGAACACAAAGCAGATGGATCATCCGGTGACAGCTGATGGTGGAATGAGAGCGTGCTTATCGTTGCGTCGCTCCCCGTAGGACAGCAGGCCGATAACAGACAACACACACCGAGCGCCGTGTTGTGATTGGATGATCATTCCCATTGGCTGTTCTCCATCTTGCTGATGTGACTCTGTGAGGCCGCCGTACATGAACACATTGTGTTGCATTTCACATCACTGAAGACATCACGTCTGCTCACGAGGCTGCTTCCTAGTGTGCAGCACTCTAAGATCAATAAATCAGAAGCAAATTACTTTCTAGACATTAGTGCAATTATCATAAAAGAGAGACCATTATGGAGACTGGCAGACTCCATTTAAAGAGAGTGCTTCACACGGTGCGGGCCATAGAGTGGAGAAGTGTGCAAGGTGGTTGTGTAGAGACAGAGGATAAGGAGTTCAAAGGTATGACAGCATTCGAGATGGGTCCATATGTTTGTACCGACTGAAATATGTCAACAACTAATGGAAAGATTGCTCTGATGTTTCGCTCAGAGATTCATGGTCACTATGACGATGAATCTAAACGGAGCCTACATTTCTACTTGAGGAATTAGCATAATATGTGACACCTGGATTCATGGTTTCAAGGCAGTGTCTCCACATCCCTCTGGTCCCTCGAATCTTCCTCTCACACCACCATTAGAAATGACGTAACCACACCAAGGAACTTAGACGGCAACAACCTGACAGAGAACACTGGTAAAAACAGACACACACAAAACTAATCGCATCGACAATTGATAACAATAATGTTAACATTTGGAAAGAAGCAGGGCAGGGACACGATTACAAAATGGCGAAAAGTCATAATTTATACTTTATTTTACAACTTCAATTGTTGTCCATGTAATCCACCAGGCGTGGACTCGAGTCACCCATTTGATGACTTTGGACTCGACTTCACAAAATCACAAAACACTTGCTCCTCGACTTGAACACCAACGACTCGGGAGCCGGATTTAAATGCAAGCGCGTCGGAAAAAACAGAAAAAATAAGCAGCATCTGGTGCTTTTCAGTGATATGGGAGAAAGCAAAGCTGAGTGCACGAGTTCTGAAATGAAAATAACCTTCAGAGCAGGCTTTTTTGTTGGTAACCACTCAGGAGACTTACTTGTGACTTGAGAGCAAAGACTGGAGACTTACTGGAGACTTGCTTGTGACTTGCAAAACAATGACTTGGTCCCACCTCTGGAATCCACCAAAGGCGAGTGTATGATGTATGATCATCAAGCACTCTTGTTCTGCACCCTTGTTGGAATCAACTTGCCACTAAAGCACAGCAAAGTCGCGGGTTGTGGTCGAGGTACAATGTAAAATTGCTAAATCGTTTATTTGTCTGAACGGTTGGTGAACTATGGACGTTATGCTAATTAATCAATATGAAATGGTGTTCAATGAGAGGTGCAGGGTTTCTTTAACTATTGTTGAACATGCTTGATTGGTAATATGCACAGTGATGGATGCGTTGGCCTAGCAACTGATGCATAAAGGTATTTATTGATAATATATTTTCTTAAAGTCATAATCATTGGGATTTGTGTGCATTAACACGTGCAGGCTGACGGGGGGTGAGCGGGGGAAAGGATTACGTTTCACTTTCTTTTTTTTACTTCTAAATACTTTTCACTTTTTTCTAAATTCATAAATCCACCGTTAGAGGAAACAGGGCGATTATAGGAGTCGGCTGTACAGAACATTCTAGTTTCCCCATGCCATATACTTCAATAACTTCCGCGGGTGCATCACAATTAAAGGTCACGTATTATAATTATTCAAACAATATATAGTACGTCTCAGATATATATAAATACCAAACCGATGATGAATTATAGCATCCCAGAAACCCCTCTTCCAAAAGTACTGCTGCTGGCCACACCCCTTTGTGGGCGTGTCTCTGTTTCCCTGAGGTTAAGGTATTGGGTTAGGAACCGACATGGGACCACTGTCGTTCCTCCCTGCGCAGGAGAAACCCATATTTCCATCTTCACTGCCAGCGCTCGGTTTCTATCTCTGTGAATACAGCCCCGTCGCTCTGCAGACACTTCTCATGATTTGTTTGGAATTGTATGCACCTATAATTTTAGCTGACACCGCACCCTCCCTGTAGAGTTTACATGCACTCATTGTAAGTCACTTTGGACAACAACTACTTTGTTATTCATGTTCCAACAATACGACACAATAAATAACTGAAAAGGAGATCAGGGCAAATAGTACGTTAGTAACCCTCTTGCACGTTCACATGGTGCCTATTACACAGATTAATACACACAACATCAGCAGCACAGGTGTAGCTGTGGCATCTATCCTCTTTATGGTGTGTGTGTGTGTGCGCGTTTCACGAGTCTGTTTATGCGACGGTGTGATTTGTCATTGGAATAAATACGGGCGATTTGCATATGAAGTGGTTTGTCGGAGAAGTGTGGACGGTGATAAAGTAAGTATTATAATCCTGCTGGCTCTCGTGTTCATCGGGATTTGTCATCGTTTCCCTCTCTTCTGCGGGCTGTTCTTTATACGACCCAGATTGTCTTTTTTCTCCCTGCTTTCTCTCGCTCTCTCAACACGTTATTTCCTGTCACAGGATGTCCCTCCTCCTCTGACAGCAATTCAATTTGGTCTCCCATTATGTGTCTGTAAATAAGTCCTTGGCAATTGGTTTGGACAGTTTGAGCAGCCCCTGTTCGTGTTGCTGAAGGACAGCAACAGCGTATGAAGGATGTAGGAAGTGTGGGTGGACGACTCACAAGTTCACACGCACTTTGCATGTCTCGTGTTTGGCGATCAATTGAGTTAATCCGACCCCGTGTCGAGACCACACACGTCACGTCACCGTCACATGACACAGAAGAGATTGATTACGGGAAGCAAACCCAGACATCACACCACGTAGCTTCACGGGACCAACACGGCACATACGTCTTACCTTTGCTGTGTTCTGATCTAAAGTCGTGTTCAATGGCATTAAAACGCTGCTGAAGGTTGATCCAGTGTCTCTCTGTCACTTTGAAATGATTACTGATAATCCATCATTCCATTTGTCAAACTGAGATTTCATATTAGCTGCTGTGAGAGCTACAACCCAGCTGCGCATCACTCATTCACCAACGGGTAATGTTTAGATGGGGTTTAGGAACTTCCCCTCAATTCTATCGGCTCTCACGGTTAACAAGATGTCAATCATCAAAATCGAACGAGGGGGGCCAGAGAAATGGAAAATGCACCCAAATGACCCCAGCAGTGGGTTTTTTTTTCTAAACCTCTCTAAAAAAAGTTCAAATGTCACTTGTTTTGCATCAACCTTGATACAGGGTACTTATTATATGTTGTACTTTGGATTCATAAAGCTATTAGTCTACTAACCCATCATTCAAGGGTGATTTTCACTATAAGTTATGAGTAACAATTACTCAATGAAGGATCAATTAATAAAGAGAGAACATATCATAGACAGACAGAAAAAAAACTCAAGGGCAGATAATATCAAAAAGCAACCTCACATATTTTAAAATTTAAATTTAAAATATGGTAATATGGTAGAACCCGAAATATATACACAGAGTTGACGTATTTTTGTATGTGACCAGGACGTTAGCATCGTAAGGACTCCCTCGACAATAAGCAATGGGATCTGGGATTTTGGAATATTGTGTTAAACACATAGTTATGATACCAACACCTTGTTCAGAGGGATTACCTCCACAACAGTTTAATAAAAGTTGAAATACAATGAAATGCTATCGCCACAACTAAATAGCTTATATAAGGCAAAGGAACTACATACCACCACAAAACCTTACGCCTAAACCTGTTCGCTAAAGACGGCGAATGTTCGGCCTGTTGAGGTTTTGCAGTCTCATTCAGTCTCTTGTTAGCGACTGCTGTTTGTCAGACCTCCACAGGCCATATTTCGGTAATATAACCAAAACTCAACCACTGACTTCGATACGACGGAGATGAGAAGTGCTAACATGCCAACACATTTCCAGATGTAGGACTCATTCCGACACTACTACTAATAAAGTATGTGTGTTTAATTAAGGTTCAGGTCGTGGTAACTTCAGTAAGACACAATCATCAGAGCCATTGCAAAAGGTTTCTTAGAGTATAAGGAAAGCGTACTTATGGTTGGACACGTGGGAGTAACAAACTAGTTTGAGATGTTTCTTGTACTGGTCCAGAGGTTGGAGTTATCAGATACACTGCAGACTGGTCCAGAGTCCTTTCCAAGAGAGTTGAACTGAACCCATGTATCCGTACCATAGGGCGTTCAGGCAGAAGCTGAGCTTCTCTGGGTCCATCAGGCCACCCTGCAGATAAAGTCTGTCTACTCCAAACTTAAGCAGATAATGTTGCCACTACAGAGAGTTCTGGGAGGACGAGTCACACACACACACACAAACACACACACACACACACACACACACACACACACACACACACACACACACACACACACACAGCAGAGAAAATCAGATGTCTTTGAGGAATTCTGGATCCTGGCTGCTGTGGTGCTGCCAACCAACATGTCCGGTGGCACTGGGCAGAGTATCACTCGCATATTGAGTGGTGGTACTTCTAATTGTGGTGCTTGAAGACAGACATGTGTAAGCCAGCAAGGCCCACTCATCCTCAAGCAGTCAAACATGTTGCATCTTTTAACACACACTTTGGACCATATACACTTTGAAAGCATTGATGTAGACATTCTCTCACACACAAAGACCCGATGGAGGCAGATGAAAGCAGGCACTCGGGCTTTCAGAGCTCTTATCTTCGGAATGTGTGTGGAAAGCTAGCCTGAAGGGCTATCTAACTCTGTGTATGTGCTGGTGATGCTCGCGACAGCTGGCCAGTGATACACATTGCAGAACCAAAGCCTGAGGTACATGTCTCGGTCTCCGCCTTTCTTTTCTTCTCGTGTTTTCTTTGTTACCAAAGCAACGTTGGTGTTGTTTTCAAGTCTTTGTTTGTGTTTTCATTCGGTCCTTCAGACACCTGTGGACAGACTGTCAATGGAAGTCAGGGTTGGTACATATGCAAAATGTTTTCTTCTTCTTGTGCTACTTACAATACATTTGTCCTCATTGTCCCGATGTTTGAATAGAAAATGGCAGCTAAATTGCTTCTGTATTGAAATGCATTCATTCAGTGCGAAATTGATTTGATTGCATTTGTATTGTATACACTTTTCTATAATTGCCGTAAAGGGTAATTAAAAAAAATACATAATGGTCCTTTTACCCCAATACAGTCGCCCCATACTCCTATCAAACAGGATAAGGTAGCCTTTCATTGTCCCCCTGCTAGCATTACATTAAAGAGCGGCCATGTTGGATCTGATGCTGCACATCCATACAACATGTTTACATCTGCTCTATTCATTTTTGAAGTGGATTTGGTCGAACCGGCTGGAAGTTGTGTCCATTTATCATTTCTTTTTTATCAATGCCTTCTCAAAACTATAAGAATCACTGACCAACCAGTTAATAGTTATTTCATTAATAGCTTTGTTTTGTGCTGCACTGCGTCCAGTAATGTTTGCCAATGTTATCCAATCACATTTAAGTCAGAATGTGTTACTGGGTCAAAGACATCTGCCTGTGGCCTTCGGAACCAAGAGTGCAGACACTTAACATAGCTTAACATAAATGGCAATGAAACTGTTGCATTGCCCAATCAGATTTTGAGTTGGTGACACTGGGGCCATCTAGCAGGCGTAAGATTATGTTGGCATTTCGTCCTTTGCTTGTAAATGGCATCTGTCGCGTCCTTAGCAACCTGCACAAGGTAACATATTTACATTTTAAAGCAGTTTTTTCAAACGACAATGGCTGACAGCAGAGGAGACATTGATTTGGTGAAGCTAGCAAGCCTGTCGCAGCCGGGGAAAGGTTTAACACCACTTCCAACTCGCTGACTACAACAATACATTGGCCCTCAGCCCCCCTGGCTAAAGAACAGGACTTATTATTGGAACTGAAACACTCAGATTATCTGTACAGCAGAGTAACTGAACTCTTCTTCAGGAAAGAAAGGAGGATACATGTTTGTACAAATAATCAAAAGTGTTGGTGAGTATAGGCTTATTTACATTTTTGATATGTTCTTGTCATTTGATTAACCTGTTAAGCCCTAAGCCTGTTTTTCAGGGCCTCAGGCTCGAACATGACATTCCCAGAACAAATGGCTATATCTTCTAAAAGGGGAAGCTTGATCATCTTTGTTCTCAAAGCAATGATAAACCTGTGAGTTGGATGTAGAAGAGTCAGAATCAATATAGAAGTAAATTCAAATTGAACATAGTAATATAAAAAACATTACTGTGAAAACCACCCTTGAATGATGGGATCGGAGACTAAACGCTTTATGAATCCAAACTATAACATATAAGATTGCTGCAAAATAAGTGACATTTGACCTTTTTAGAGAGATTTAGAAAAAAAAACCCACTTCTGGGGTCATTTGGGTGCATTTTCCATATCTCTGGGCCCTCCCGGTCCATTTTGATGATTAACATTTCTTTTGAACCGTTAGAGCCAATAGAACGAGGGGATGTTCCTCAAATCCATCTAAACATTACCCATTGGTGAATGAGTGATGCGGAGCCAGAATGCCCCGGAACCGGAAGCTGTCATACACTGTGAAGCAATGTGACGAAGTTACCTTCGTCACTGTGGACTGACGGCTTCGGGCCTTGTACTATTGCACATGTTATTTTGAAAAGTGTTTCCCTTTCCTCATGTCTGTTACTCTTGATTATTTTCACCCGGTGCCCCGTGTTGTCTCCCTTTTTGTACTCCAAATATTAAGTAAAATATGTCACATTATATAACGACTGTCACCGAGTCATCATTTTGAGAAAAAGGCCTTTAAAGTTTCCTCTTCTCTGGAATCCATCGATCTGATTGGTTATTAGCAAATGATCACAATAATACGGAGGGAAGATATTTTCATTTGGAGGGGAAACTCGTGTGTGTGTGTGTGTTTGTGTAATTTTGAGTTTGTGTGTATTGTGTTTGTTTCCCGGGGAAAACACTCACGAGAAACACCGGCTGTTGTTATGCTTGCTGTGACGTCAAGTTACTCCATTCTCCGCTTGTAATTATGCCGAAGCTGCAAAGTAATATTTATCATCTGAATTTGCTGAAACAAGTTTAATATTCTGAAAGCCAAGACTTTGTTTATTTGAAATCAGATGAAAACAAACTGTAACGGACCCTGCCGTGTTATCTATGATTACTTTACTCTTACATTCATAATGTCAGCGGAGGGAGGGGGGGCGGCGCTGCTGGAAGAGCAGAGTGCGAGTGAGAGGTGCGTCTTCTTCCCTTACAAGCTTCAAGAATATATTAATCGTGTGATTTTGGAAATAAAAGTTTCATATTCTGAAAGCCAAGACTTTTTTTGTTTAAAATCAAACAAAACACCCGAACCCCGAAAAAATTGTTTTTTACGTAAATCCACGTTTATTCTGAAATGAGCCGTTGCGACTTCCGACTGATTTCGATAGAGCGGGTCACATATGGACAGAAGGTGTAAAGCACATTTAGTCAAATAAAGTGACAGACTAGGCCTGTGCAGGTGGTATCAGCTTTGCCCGGCATGGGCTCCTCCATCAGGCCTGGTCCTCCTCCATCAGGCCTGGTCCTCCTCCATCAGGCCTGGTCCTCCTCCATCAGCCCTGGTCCTCCTCGCTGAGGAAAGACCCTCAGTCCTCCTCGCAGAGGAAAGACCCTCAGTCCTCTCCACACCAACAGACAGGACGTCCATCACACGGAGGTTTCTCCCTGAAGTCTCTGCAGCCCTCTGGACACCACGCTGTCTCAATCCGTCCACTCTGAATATGAGAGGGGTGAACATGAAAATAATAAATGCTTTAGACAATAAGAAACATAACGTTGACTGTTGAGTTGCTCAGTTTTTTTAGATTGCCAATACTATTACTGTATAACTAATAGCTCAGGTTAAGAGGCACCTTCAAATAAAGATTGGTCTTTAAATACATTTTGTCTTTTGAATTGTTTGGCTAAAGTCAAGGATCTAGAACTGGTACTTAGTTGTAATGATACAGTCTGGTTATTATGCTGTTTGGAGGAGGCCTCACAGGTAAGAGCACTAACTAGCTACCATCACAAGTACCTTAGCTTGACTTAAATGTATTAAACGTATAATTAAGTGATATCAAAATATAAATAACGAATGTCATGCAAACATATTAATATTTGCTTGATTCCATCGTTGAATTTAGCACAATTGCATACAAACATTAAGGGGTTTTAAGATTCTGAAGTATTATGCTAAAAACTCAATAACTTAGATCAGGGCTCTCCAACACGTCGATCGCGAGCTTTTCAGTAGCTCGCCACTCGATTACCGCTTATAGCGTAGTAAGGTTGCTTATTGATTTTTCGGCCGCGACTCGACAATAAAGTTTTTTTATTTTAGAATTGTTTCTGTGACACGAATATCAAATTGGTCGGTGACGCAGCGACACCACACACGGAGCAGTCTGCTTTCTCCAGCAACACCAGTCCAGAACCAACGGCAGAATGACCCGCTCTGAATCAGTCTGCGTCGCTGCGGCTCAGAGACACACAGGGAGGGATTGTGTAAACACTCGTTATCGTAATGTCAGGTTTTTGATGGATTTAATCGGGTCTTGGATTGCAGAGTATGAATGTCCTCTTGCTATTTTCAGTTGATAAATACTTGTGAAAAGTTTGTGAAGGCAGGAGGAAAGCTTCCGTGATCACCGTCTCCTCTCCGTTCCTCCAAGCCCCGCCCCCTCCCCTAATGGCTGATAGTGACCCGATAGAAACTTTATTATTCACTTAAAGGTGGGGAAGGTAAGTTTGAGAAACCGGCTCGAGATCGCTAGAATTTGAAAATACACAACCGGAGAAAATTTGCCACTTCCTTATAGAGCCCCTCCTCCAACACACACGAACGCGCACATGACCAATGAGGGCACGAGATAAGTTTGTGCCCCGATGGAAGGCTGACAGGCTGACAGGCAGGTAGGCCATCTAAACGGATTGGTCGTGCTTTTTACAGTACTACTGTACGGCTGCCACAGATGAGTTTTTTGTATGGATTTGTTTGTCAAAGCACTTCAGATATTCATTGCTGTCAGGATGTTGAGAGCATTCCATGGAATATAACAAAGTGTATCTCGAGCCGGTTTCTCAAACTTACCTACCCCACCTTTAATCACTGATTGAGATGATGAAGCTAACTTAGTCTCATACATTCATGGGATTTATGCAACAGTAAGACAGAGAATGTAAGTATGCACTATTTTTGTTTTTATAATGCTGTTGTAAATACTCTGTGTTCAGACTTAAGTCATGTGTGTGATACCTCATTCAAGACATTCAGTGTCCTTTTTTTAACAGAAGGCCGTTGCTAGAAGCTGTAGCTAGACTGCAGAAGTATTAGTTTATTTTTGAGGATGGAACAATTTCACACACAGATATAGGGAGGCTAGACCTACAATTGATTTATTGGGGTTTATAATTTAATGTGAAGAAGAAGAAGAAAAGATGGCTGAACTGTTCAGTGTCAATCCTGTGGAGATGGAGGTTATACATCTCAAAATCATGTTCAGCTGAAGTCTCAGCAAAACTCACAACATGTCTGGAGCCTTGTAGACCCAGAGAACTATAAGAACATTCACCAAGCAGCACTGAACACGTCTGCTTTATTTGGTTCTGCAGACCTTTGTGAAGCAGCTTTTCCTGACATGAATGTCATGGAATCTAAATACAGAACAAGACTGACTGATCAACATGTACATGACTCTATTAGAGTGAACCTAAGTGGGTCCAGCAGACCCCTCTATGGGGGACTCCATGCAGCGCCATTCATGAATGCACTTATGTTAAACATGTGCGGATGAGATGCTTGTCAGGTGGTGATTAAGGACATGAATGTGAATTCTCAGTGACGGACTCACTATGTGGGTCATAATAATATTTGAGACATTTTGTTTTCTTGGACCTTGATGTGAAGTTAAGATTTTTGATAAGCTTTGAGTATTGATTTCCAGAGCAGTGTTAATTTTGGCAGCTATTTTTGAGTTAGTCTTAGTCTTTAGACGAAAATGGTTATTAGTTTTAGTCACATTTTATTCATTTCTATCCTTTATAGTTTTTGTCTAGTTTTAGTCCAGTTTTAGTCGATGACAAATTACATTTTAGTTAACTTTAAGTCAAAATGTTTTCTCTCTTTAAACCAATTAAGTTAGGCAAATACAGGTATCTGAAATTGGAATCAAGGTGACTGTATCAAGTGTTGAAATTTGTAAAGCAACATTTCACTCTCTTAACCCTTTACTTAGTTAGTTTGATATCTCTAGCCTAGACTCTCACATTGGTGCAATACTGTTGTGTTGTCCTTGCTGATCCTCTAAGGCAGGGGTCTTCAACTAAAAATCAACGAGGTCCAGGTAGAGAACATGTCCCCATGCAAAGGTCCGGAACATCAAAATGTCTAAGTTGCTTCATGAATTAGTGTGATATATATTGAAGTAACTGTAGCTTTATCAACAACTCACTGCCAATCAAATAAAGAAGGTAGCCTACAATTCAAAAACAACAATATTTATTGTCAATTAACATTACTTAAATACTGTGGATATGTGTGATGTTCCTCTCGGGCTGCATTTACAAATAAAATAGAGAAAATAAATAAAATAGCTTTTGAAAATATGTGCATCTTAAAAGTGCTTAATTTTAGATAAATAAAATAAAGTGTAGCAGCAGCTTGAGTTTCCCTTTTTCTTTGTTAACCGTTTCACATCATGACTTAACAGTTTCAGACGATTATAGAACAACATCAGTCTTTACACATCATAACAATTGAGCAGTTTTAAAGTTTCTCTTTCTTTCCCTCTTATATTGCAGTCCCTCACTCACTCACTAACCTCCTCTAGGGGGTCGGGGGCATGCTCCCCCGGGAAGATTTTTTTTTAAATATTGAAGTTGAAAGCATCAATGTGGTGCACTTTGAGAGCAACATTAAGAGATCTATGGATACATCTCTCAACACCCAGATGAAACAGAACTGTAGCATATTTTCCTTTTTGGATATTTTACAAATCACTCCCCTTTTAAACTCTATTCTTGTTATTTTTAACAACTTGTTTGTTGCTGTCATATAGTATTTTATACCTGTTTTTCATTTAGTCTCATTAATAACTATATTGATCATATCAAGGTGTGCCTTAACCTCACTGCGCTGAGGTTATTTGAGCCTCTCAGGAGAGAGCTCTCTTCCACCTGGTTGTAGAAAAGCTCTTTAAATTCGTTAGCATAGCTAGCTAACCAGATGCTAACAACAACAGATCGCCACTGTGCTGACAACTAAAGACACAGCCACGCAAACACTGCGGCATGTGTACGGCTCCTTATGGGTACTGCAATATTTTAAGGGCTGGAGCGGCGTTCCGGTGCTTTCTGTCAGCACTCCTTTCAGACGAGACATACACCACGTGAAGACATGTTACGCTCGTGTTGTGTTCATGAACCTGTCCTTGGCCAGGAAAAACAGGTACTCGCTTGTTTAATTATTTATTTTTGCGGTCTAGATTTCTTCTTCTTTTTTGAAGTGAGAAGTTGTCCGTCTGTCGGACTGACTCCCTCCCCCCCACCCCCAAAACGAAAACTCTTCGGTTCTCCACGAATTACACAAGTCACTCAAATCAGCGTTAAAAAAGCGGGAGGCGCCGAACAATCCCCTATTAATGTATTGATTATAGCTCAGGGTCCGTATAGGTCGGCGTCTGGGTCCGGATCCGGACCGCGGTCCGCCTGTTGCCGACCCCTGCTCTAAGGTAAGGATAGTGCATACACATAGATACAAGTGGTACTGGTAACATAGTGGAATGTTCTTTACTCCAAGTCAAGAACCAAAACATTGTTTTTTTTAGCCTTCTTATATTTATTTTCCGAAACCTCCAATAAAAGTGAGGACACGTATGCCCAAAACAGAGCAATACATGATGAACAATGACATGACACCTGAAGTTTTGGATCACGAAAAATACAGACTTGAGTTAGCTCAGTGACTCAAACTGTAGTCCATTGTAGACTCTCTACATTTATCAATGGTGTGTCAGTAACTTGTCAGAACAGAGGGTCATCCCTCACAAGATGCAGTGCAAAGCAGTAACTTGTATATAAAACTATCCCTCACCTTAACATTATACGTTTCTGTACCTACACATAAAATAAAAATGTTGAAAGTGCATACAGTACATACCTATAGAATAAGATAAACCTTGAATAAACTTGGCCTGATAAACAATCAGAGGGAACCACCTCTGTAGTGCACTCTCATATAAACAGACAAAGTACAGACATCCGTAGTAGCATTAACAACCTTTTAGCCGACTGATCTCTATTCAGTTTGAGGAAAGCACTTCTCTCTAAAATGACTCTTGCTCTATTTCGACGGCCACGAGTGAGGTCACCTGTGATGCTAAAAACTCGCTCAGCAAATGCTTGAGATGCTGGCATTGCCAGAAGATCCAAGGCAAGAGGTTTTAGGCTCTGATAAACAGAACCCTGTGCAGCCCAAAAGTCAAGAGCAGTCTCTTTGTTCATGGGCTGTGACAGCTGCTCCTTGAACTTCAGCATTTCCTGCCTGACACAGGGCTTTGAGCACTTGCTTTTGACAGGAATCTAAATCTCGGCCGCTTTGTCTCTGGTAGTGGTATCTCTCTCCTTTCTTCTTCATCCTCATCAGTCTCCTCCTCCCGTATTACTGGTGACACCATCTGAGCAATGTAATCTTCTGCTTTTCTCAGAAGCTCCTGGATTTGTACGTCGTCATGCTCATTTTCAATGAGTGCTTCGGGTGAGACTGTAGGGTCGAAGAAGCATGCTGCAGCAATGAGGGGAGAGAATTTTGTATCACTGGGATCAAGAAAGCAGCTGAAGTGTTGGCCCATGTTTTCCTTCATCTTCTGTGACAGGGAAGCTAGGTCCCTGTGGCAAGAACCCTGGGCCTCAGGGAACTCCGAGAGGTGAGCATTCAGGTCCAGGAGGGCGGGCAACACCAGGGATAAGGACATTGTGTCACTCTGGAGCATCTGGGTGTGCTCAGCAAAGGGGAGGAGCAGATCTCTGAGAGCAGTGAGCTTCTGCCACTCACTTGGCAGTAGACAGTCCCAGCCCATTCCATCAGCTACCTGAACAAGGGAGTCCTTCAATGGAGAAGGCGTGATATCATCAGGTATGTGCTGGACCATCTAGTAGGGCAGTCTTTGACCAGAGTGAGTCCACACAGCTTTAGCAGTCGCTGAATTGCCACAGACGACTTGCGGAAGAGCCGGACAAGTACTCGTATTCTGTCAAGGAGTGGTTTGACACTCAAATCTTTCTGGATCATGTTCACCACGAGTTGCAGTGTATGCACAACACAGGGGGTCCTCTCTATGGCTCCGTACCTAGATAAACAAACACAGAGAAAAAGACAAATACTTTATTAATCCTCTAGGAAATGTAATTGCCATGAGCAACACAATGCGATACAATATACAACGTATTAACACACATCTTTACATCTATACTTATTATGATCCATACCGTTACACTGTCACATTTCTGGCTGTACATTTGGTTTTGTACCAAGTTACTGTTGATCTTTTATACTCTAATATTTAGTTTATACTTGAAGTCTATATATTTGCACTATCTTACTTTTTACCACAACTGCTGCAAAATAATTTCCCTCTGGGTAAATAAAGTAATATAAATGCTAAAAGAGAATATAACCAAGCACAGCTCAATGACATGATCTATGTCATTGAGCCTGCTACTGAAAATATTAACAGCTACAAACTAAAAGAATGTACCTTCGGTCTTCGACAACCTCAGAGTCTTCCTCATCACTCTCCTGGCTGCTGGGCTCATCTTGTACAGTGTTTGTGAATGCTGCAACCATGTTGCTTCCATTATCTGTTATGACTGTCAGAATGTTGTGTTTTGGTATTCCCCAGTCCTCTGGGCATTGTTCCACACAAGTCTTGAAAGACTCTGCAGTGTGTGGGTGGGAGATCTGGTCAAGTCTCAACAATATGTGCTTCGCTTTATTCTCCTGAGTCCAAAAGTAACATGCACTAATTGCCAGGAATGATGCTGTATTTTACTTTTTGTCCATATGTCCAGCCCAATTGTTACTTTGCGTGCTGTGGCGAGTCTTTCTTTGAATTTTTGTTTCTCGTCAATGTAAAGCTTGTCAACTAAGTTGTTTATTTTAGTTTTTTTGGGTATGTTCAGCCTCTTATCGAAGGTCTCTATCATAAGGATGAAATCCTCATCCTCAACTGTACGGGCAGGTAGACCGGTGCGTCCAATCCACTGGGCAATGACCTTTTCTTTGGTGCCTTGTTCCAGCGAGTCTGCTTGATATTTTGGTCCTGAGGAAGAGAACGCTGCTGGGATAGTTGACTGTTTATTCTTTGCACCAGGTTGCTGTTTTGGAGTACTGGTCTCTGGGATCTAGGTGAGGAAAAATAAGATTACAGAACTACAACGCCTACAGATGAATTCCAATTAATTAAATGTAGGCTAATCCCTTTAAAATATGCCTTTGGTAATAGTATTATCATTAAAATATAGTATATATCAAGTTTAGATTTTGAAGATTCTAATTATGTGATAATACAATACAACTAGCCTATTATATATGCCTACCTGGCCTTAGAGATAAGAAAGTATTTTCCAAATAAATTGCTGTGTACTCTTAAAAAACACACAATAATTGCAGTGACTAGATAGTTATTGCAATGCAAGCCCAGCCAACATTAGCCTGGAACTTGCCAGAATCATTCATTTGCTACCGGAAACTGAAAACGTGTTTGCAAGAAAGGCTAAGCTAACATAGATAGTTAGTACATTTGCCTCTAGTAACTAGTGACTAGCTAGCAGTCTGCATCGGCAATGGCAACTTGCCAATGCAGACTGCCCAGTAACATAGACTTAACGTTAGCAAATGTATATGTTTAGTTAGCGTTACCACATACGAGTTAGTTACGACTTATCATGTAACGTTACAGTTAGCTAACTTACCGTGGCATAAATAGCAGGATGGTGCGCCTTCAAGTGCCTCTTCAGGTTAGTCGTATTCTTCCCAACTAATCGAAGCCACATGGCGTCTCTCCTTCTCCCGCAGTTGCAGTGCAGTGTGTTTTATTTTCTACCGAGTTATAAAGAAAGTTGGTCCATATATCTATTCTTTTTTTGTGACCAAAAACTTAAAGCGCTTTCGCTGAATCCGTCATCTTCACTGTTGGATATCATCACCACATGTGCTGCTGCAGTGAAGCTGGGGTGGGCGGGGGTGAGTGAGGTGTGCAAATTCCCAGAATCCCAAATAATTCAACCAATGACAGGGATGCATTTTGAAAGAGAAGACGGACAATTGGAGGAAAATAATATCCTGCATTTTTAATGTCCGATAGTCCACCCTTAACACCTTCGTCTCGTCTCGTCAACGAAAACTACATTTACATTTCGTCATAGTTTTCGTTATCAAGAATCTATTTTTCTATTTCGTCATCGTCTCGTTTTAGTCATGTAAAAAAGGTCGTTGACGAACATTTTTCGTCATAGTTTTCGTTAACGAAATTAACACTGTTCCAGAGGTGTGGACTCAAGTCACATGACTTGTACTCGAGTCACAAATTTGATGACTTGAGACTCGACTTGACAAAATCACAAAACACTTGCGACTCGACTTGGACTTGAACACCAATGACTCGGGACTTGACTTGGACTCGAGCCTTCTGACTTGAGGTGACTTGATCATTTAATTCAGAGGTCTCCAACACGCCGATCGCGAGCTGCCGCTAGAAGAGCAGCCTCCCGTCGGGGAGAGCAGAATCTCCAGCCGCTCCTACTCTTGCTGAGAATCCATGCAGGCAGGGGCGGGTCTTTATTTAGCTGGGCCACCATGCGGCCAATCATATGCGAGGACACACTAGGATCATACCATTATGTGAAAGAAGGGTGGGGGGCACAGCATGTGCAGTGGTACAGAGCGACGGGGAGCCGGATTTAAATGCAAGCGCATCGGAAAAAGTCAAGAAATGAGCGAAAACGGAAAAAATAAGCAGCATCTGGTGCTTTTCAGTGATATGGGAGAAAGAAAAGCTGAGTGCACGATTTGTAAAATGAAAATAACCTTCAGAGCAGGGTTTTTGTTGGTAACCACTCAGGATTTATTGTCAGAAGTGAGAGAAGTTCAGACAATTAAAAAAAGTTACAATCAGGGTTCCCGCGGGGTCTTAACAAGTCTTAAAAAGTCTTACATTTGATCATCTGAATTTAAGGCCTTCAAAAGGTCTTAAATATGATTTAGAAGGTCTTAAAGATTATCAGATTTGAAAGGTTGCGATGGCGTCTAAATGTGTTTTGGGGGAAATGTCCGGGCTGCAAAGTAACCAGTACGGTAATAGCCTTTCAGTTCCCCCCAACAACTTGTATTGAATTAAATCAACATGGAACCAGTAATCACTAACTTTGTTTCCCCCGGCCCCTTATTGGAGAACACCCAGCTAGTAACCTAGCAACCAAGCTTCAGCTCATGTAGCCTATCTTCGAATCTACTTACAAATTAATATGGGGAAGTGTCAATTCAACCGTATTTGGTTGGAAAACATCTAATTTAGTGCTTGGTTGAAACCAGTGGAGGGAACGTGTAGCTAAACACCAATCATACAACAGCAACGATGACATACTGTAGCCAAGGCAGCACACACACACACACACACACACACACACACACACACACACTCACACACACACACACACACACACACACACACACACACAAGTCTACTGGGGGAGGTGGAGCTGATGCCGTAGAGGAGGGAGTTGCAATAGTAATAGGTTATGCTGTTATGTTCAGTCACTGTTCTTATGCTGAACATGAATACATTTACTTTGTAAGTGATTATGGGACGGATTTCTTCTTTCACATCAATTTTCCTTCATACTTTATTGCCGTGAAATAGGTCTTCAATTCTATTCAAAAAGGTCTTAAAAAGTCTTACATTTGAGTTGGCGAAACCTGCAGGAACCCTGTACAATAAAAAGTCCTGCATTAAAAATGTTACTCAAGTAAAAGTAGAGAGTATTGGCATCAAAACATAGTTAAAGTACCACCTGCAGAGGGACCTAGATGCAGGTGTTCTTTTGCCTCGCTGCTCATTGTCCCTGGCATAGAGACAGATTGTGGGTCTTTCACGGCCCCTTGACTACAATACACGTGGTGTTAATATGTGGGGTTTATTTTGGTTCATAAGTGAGTCTTTAAACGAGATTTAAAAACAGGCAAGGTGTCAAGTCTGATCTGGGGGGAGATTGTTCCACAGCTTGGCCCCGTCTCCCCGCTGTTTCCACCTCCACCACAAGGAGGAGTCTGTCAGCAAATGATAAATACGTCATCGTTGCTCCGCTCTATAGAATGACTGAAGTCTCACGGGAGGGAGAGCCCTTTCGTCTGAAGGCTGTTCACCTGAAGCAAACAGAAGCACATGGGTCATTACTACGCAGAAGGACAGGGAAGGGATGACCTCTTCCTCTGATCGCATGTATTCTAGCCCTCTGCATATTTGAAGGAAACAAAATACAATTAAAATGGACCCACTTTGAAATAAATAAAACAATGGACCCACTTTGAAATAAATAAAACCTATAGCTGCACCCTAAAAAGAGTAAAGTGATTGAATGATGACTGAAGGTCGTCAGCTGTCTTCCTCTCTGTGTTTCTCCTCGATACGTAAAGCTGCAGCGCCTTTATAACTTCTCTCCACATATCAAACATCCCGGTGAGCCAGCATCGTTTGCTGTGAAAGCAGATCACGCAGAATCAAACCCTGTGTTCCTCCGGTACTTTCATTTCTTTGACGTATCCATAGTTCGCTCATCGAGCCGGGGGTCCGGTTATTCGCCTGCAGGGAAAGGCGCGGGACCGTAGCAGAATGTGAGCATATTTTAGTTGACCGAATTAAAACCCTTTTGTTTTTTATTTATGTGTCACAGTATCACCTCAGAATACAAGATACGAAACATTTTCAACCGTGCAGCAACATTTAAATAGTCCTACGAATACTTTCATTTAATTTCCTTCTTATTTATGTCTAAGCTCAAGGGAGCCGGCGCAGAGGGCTTAAGGAGCCGCGGGTTGCCGACCCCTGCCCGAGACCAAGGAACCCAACAACTGCTGAGCGTGCAGATGCTTTCTTAGTGTCCTTGTCTCAAGACAACCATCACATCTTGATTATCTTGTGCCGTTATCACAGGAAACAAAAGGTTGTTTCCTGTTTGTGTCGGTGCTTCTCAGATCAGCTGTGCCATCTGAAACAGTGCTCACAACTATAGACATTGATTGAGGTTTAAAAGTCATATCACTGAGTGCCTGTTATCGATCAACACATCAGACTGTACCTCAGTGACGGTCTAACACGGGCAGGAAGTGTCTTGAGATAAGACAGATCAATCCTCAGCACTTAGGGGAAGACTTGTATCCGTTTAGCTTCAGGTTAACTAACGGATTATCTAATGGATTATCTGCACGTGTTTGACACAGTACTTAACCCACAGGAAACATGTGGCCCTATGTACTGCTTTGGTGTTGAGCGTCTGACGGTCCACACACAGCAGCTGTTCCCTTAACATCCAACTACGACCCTTTTTACGACTTTGTTTTCTCAAAGGTAATTACTGTAAACAACATGTAATTAACTTCTGCATATATGTTTTTAATAGGGCTGTCAGTCGATTAAAATAGTTAATCTCGATTCATCGCACATTTTTTATCTGTTCTAAATGCACCTTAGATGTCACGGACGAGTGAAGGAAGCAGGACCCAAATGCAGATAACTCTTGAGAAACCCTTTATTTCAAGGATAAATGACAGACAAAACAGAACACTCTCCGGTGAACTCCGTCACCAACAAACAATGACCCAAGACTAAATACAAGAAGGGGTAATCATGACAACGAGAAACAGCCGGGCAGGGGAGGAGAAACACAAGGACAACAGGTGAACACAATCGGGTAATCAGGGAGGGAAACAGACAGAAAGCAGACAGGCAGGAAACGGGGGTGAACACTGAACACAATAAGACAGGAAACCCAAAGACAAGAAAAACACCGACACAGTCAAAACTACAAACGTGACATAACATGTGAATTGTGACAGAACCCCCCCCTCAAGGGACGGATTCCAGACGTCCCTAAAAACAAAACACCACAGTCCAAAACCCCAAGCAGGGTGAGCGGAGGGGGTCCGGAGGACGGGTCTTGGGCTGACAGCCCAGGAACACAGCGGAGGACCAGGAAGGGGTCTCGGGCGGACGGCCCGGGGGCAAGGTACAGTCCAAAAAGGGGGATTCGGGCGGACTGCCCGGGGACAAGGCAGAGAACCAGGAAGGGGTCTCGGGCGGACAGCCCGGGGTCAAAACAGAGTCCAAGGTGGGGACCATGGAGGACCGAAGGCAGCGGCAGGAAGAGTCAGGGGGCCGGGCCCGAGGATGAAGACCGCAGCTCACAGGGGGCCGGGCTCGAGAGCGAAGACCGCGGCTCTCAGGGGGCCGGGCTCGAACCGGTGTCGACCGGACAGGATCAGGAGGCCGGGCAGGAAAGCGCTGATGGG
>JAULUE010000064.1:553637-638500 GCA_036324585.1 Champsocephalus esox
ATGTGAATTGTGACATTAGAGGGATATTTTTCAAGTTTGTAATACTCTTATCAACATATGAGTGGACAAATATGCTTTATGCTCATGATTGTTTATTATAATTTGAACAATATCAAATATTCTCATGAAAATTAAACACAACAACCTCTGAACATTACAAATATTTGCCTCAATTCAAGTGTGTGTGTGTGTGTGGGGGGGGGGTACAGAGGTGCCCAAATACTGCCCTAATTACATTCGAGCTGTACACTACCATTTTCCCAAGGGAGTTTATGTGCTCCCAAATGAAATAATGTAGGAGCGCACCAAGAAAGTCACAACATTTCTAGAAATATTGTGACTTTTTACTTGAAGTTGTCTTTTTTTCATGAAATCCAAAAGTTTTGAATTCCACCATTAGGACTCAGTTCTGGATCGAGCTCTTCAGTGACCTTGGAGAGAGGCACCTCTTCAGTGACCTTGGAGAGAGGCACCTCTTCAGTGACCCTCAGCTTCATAGTATGTTGAATACTTAAAACGAAAGTTAGTTATAATCAAATATAATCAATTATATTCTTGTATAACCCACAATGAAAATGCTTCATATTTTAGGTTTTTCTATATTTACAGCATAAACAAAACAAAGTGGTTTGTTAAGTTGAGTGTAAGGCCTATGATTTATGCCCTGCTCTCTGATAAGAGAGTAGGCAGGTTCTTCCCTCTCCTCTCACAGCAGGGGGGGGGGCTCCAGACTTAAGGAGGAACACATGGAGGCCTCAAAAAGGTGGTTATGTCATCGTCATAGAATATGTCTAGTCATGTTTTGTTTTACACAAACTTGGGAAGGTGTGTCTTATGCCAGAGCCAATAGAATATGTTGGTTGGGTATAGAGGAGGTGTTTGTGGGTTTTCTATCCGGTTTTTTGAGCATAAAAAGACTGGCTTTTTTGGATTTCGTCGGGGAGAGGGGGGGAAACCCCTGGTATACTCTCTCCCGGTAAACGCTGTCCTTCAGAGCTGGGTTAATAGCTCTCGGTAAGGTTCTCTCAAACTTGGTAAATATCTCTTGAATTTCTTGGTTGGAATGCTGAGTGAATTGCTTTGAATGAGGGAATTGCTTTGAATGCTGAATGGAATGATTTTATGGAAGGGGATTTTGAGAGTATTGATACCCACCTACGTGAGGAGCTCCCTCCGAATCACTGTGGGATTTTGAGAGTGTTGATACCCACCTACGTGAGGAACTCCCTCCGAATCACTGTGGGATTTTGAGAGTGTTGAAACCCACCTACGTGAGGAACTCCCTCCGAATCACTGTGGGATTTTGAGAGTGTTGATACCCACCTACGTGAGGAACTCCCTCCGAATCACTGTGGGATTTTGAGAGTGTTGATACCCACCTACGTGAGGAGCTCCCTCCGAATCACTGTGGGATTTTGAGAGTGTTGATACCCACCTACGTGAGGAACTCCCTCCGAATCACTGTGGGATTTTGAGAGTGTTGATACCCACCTACGTGAGGAACTCCCTCCGAATCACTGTGGGATTTAGAGAGTGTCGATACCCACCTACGTGAGGAACTCCCTCCGAATCACTGTGGGATTTTGAGAGTGTCGATACCCACCTACGTGAGGAACTCCCTCCGAATCACTGTGGGATTTTGAGAGTGTTGATACCCACCTACGTGAGGAACTCCCTCCGAATCACTGTGGGATTTTGAGAGTGTTGATACCCACCTACGTGAGGAACTCCCTCCGAATCACTGTGGGATTTTGAGAGTATTGATACCCACCTACATGAGGAACTCCCTCCGAATCACTGTGGGATTTTGAGAGTGTTGATACCCACCTACGTGAGGAACTCCCTCCGAATCACTGTGGGATTTTGAGAGTGTTGATACCCACCTACGTGAGGAACTCCCTCCGAATCACTGTGGGATTTTGAGAGTGTTGATACCCACCTACGTGAGGAGCTCCCTCCGAATCACTGTGGGATTTTGAGAGTGTTGATACCCACCTACGTGAGGAACTCCCTCCGAATCACTGTGGGATTTTGAGAGTGTTGATACCCACCTACGTGAGGAACTCCCTCCGAATCACTGTGGGATTTTGAATGGGCTTTTTATTATCACCGGTCTTTTTATGAGGAAATGCCTCTAAATTCTATCGGGAGATTTTAAATGTAATACATGATTTGGGCTTTTGAATGAATATGAATTAAGGTTTTAGATACAAAATATATAACCCCATTTTGATATGTTTAGTATAATTATAATGTTGTAAAGAGAGAAGGTAAAAACCTTGTATTAGTTTGGACCTATTTTTCTTCAAATAAACTGATCCCACCTTTTGGACTGGGACAACTTAAAGGACATCTGTGCTCTCCTCTCCTGCTTCAAAGGTAAGATTGCACCCTGCCACACACACATGTTTAGGTAGGAACACACCCCATTTACTGATACCAAAATCCTTCGGGATCGCTTAAACAGATTAAAAAAGAGTTGTCTGAATTGAAACAGCAGTTCATTGAACCTGGTTCTTCAGGAGTTAATAGAGGTGAGATCTTGCTGACGTTTGGCGGATCTGAGCCAAGCAGTAAACTTACATAGACTCAGTAACTTCGGTCGGGTCAATTAGTGAGGTCAGAGTAATTTACCGGAATAAATTAATCGGGGCCTCACCCTATACTCTAAACAAGAGAGGCACCTCTTCGGTGACCTCGGAGAGAGGCAGCTCTTCGGTGACCTCGGAGAGAGGCAGCTCTTCGGTGACCTCGGAGAGAGGCACCTCTTCGGTGACCTCGGAGAGAGGCACCTCTTGAGCACACGTGTCTGCTGCGATATGTGTTTCTGGGCATCTTACACAAAGACCTCGATGAGTGCAGACAGCTGACACCTCTTCCAAGGTCACTGAGCTGTCGCTTTCTAAAAAGTAGAGAACATTGGAATCAATTGACAGTAAATACTTTCTACATCAACACCGGAACCTTCTATAATCTGTGTGTATACAAATCAGACAAGAGCAAACTGACTAACCTTCACATCGAGAAGATAGTCTGCCCATTAACTCATAGCGTTCTCTTCCTGAGCCGTCTGTTGCTTCCCTTTCAGGCTGGGACAGATGTTCCATCTCTGCAGCAGACCGCTTCACATCGACATGACGGAGAGCAGGGTCCGGACTGCCGCATGCTGCTGCAGAGCTGTCAGACACCTTTCAAGTCCAGCCTGGAATCTAAAATACAATTAAAAGATGCATGCAAAGATACATGTGCATCATGTAGAAGTAAGTCAGCAAGAAACTGGGACAACAGCAACACGTGTTTCAGAATTATTTTAGCAATAACAATGAAATACAAAAACCTACCTTTCAGTGCAGTTTCCTGTGGATTATGTACCACTTCAGGTCATCCTTCTTCTTCACATGACCTGACATGTCTGAAGCACCCAGCAGTCTGCAACATGTCTGTTCCGTATCATCAAGTCCTGAAGGATCTCCACTGAGGGCGAATTCTGAATCTCAAAGAAGAGATAACAGAGTCCCACACATTTCAAATTTGACACGTATTATAAAAAATGGTAATGCCAGAAGTTTATCGTGAAAGAATGGTTTAAGTGGACAAAACTCTCTCTTTACCTATTCTAGAATGTCACACCCTTCTCATACCTCTTGTAGGACTTTCTCTATCTCCTCATCTGTAATGTCTCCGGCCGATGAAACTGCTCTGCCCTGAGATGGAGCTGACCAGATCCTCTGACAGAACATCAGGACCAGGTCCACCATGCACAATGGACACAGCAATCACCTTCCCTGCTGAATGATACTCATCCTCTCTGATAGCTGTCCAAGATAACGCAGAATAAAGAAATATTAAATCAGTTTCCACATTTGAAAACACTGCAAGGTTGAAATATGGGTTCTTTAAAAACATTATACACAACAGAACCTGTTGAATGGTAGACCAGGTCGCGGCTCTCTACAGGTCCATCACATATGGGCCGTTTGTTCAGCTCTTTCATGAAGGGAGAGGACTTCTCTCTTGGGGCCTCCTGCATCGAGACCTTCCTCAAACCTCCCTTCATCGTCAGAGGACTTCACCAGGATGTCTTTCTTTTCTGAGAATGTTGCCTTTTGAATCCTCCAACTGCTCCATCCCAGATGTTCCAGCGACAGATGTTAAATCTGCTGTATCGTTAGACCCCACATGGACGATTAGACGATTGACAGAGGACGGGAGTGAGTGCAGCAGCCCCGGGAGTTTCTACAGGATAACCGGGACGGTGGCTCCAGGGAGGCAGCGCGTGGCCGCGTTGAAAAATCGGATGTTTCTGATTATGGAATCCACGATTAGTAATGTGGTAGGGGCGAACAGGGGACGAGGGGTACTGAAATACATCGGGATAACCTTGGTTTCTGTGAGATAGTGACTATTTTTGTCATATACATGATCGATCGATCAATGTTCCCTTTTCTGTTGTGGGTTCGGATACCAAGTAACCTAGTTGTTCCATGAAGGATGATATGGACAATGACTTGAGCTGATCATGGTTGAAGTCTCCCAAAATGACTACGTTGTCTGACCTAGTATTTAAGAAACTGGTCAACAGCTTCATGTTTTGTTTGAACAGAGGCAACAGTTTCAGTTAGCCATGTTTCCGTTCCAGCCACACGACTGTAATCAAACGGCTGAATTGCCACCGTTAGATCAGGTAAATGTCTAAACTCTGTACATGCATTGAGAACATGGAGAATGAGTGTGTTCCCTGGGAGGGTGGAGTAGCACAGGATACAAATGGTGGCATGCCATCAAGGGAATCCTGAATATTCTCTTTGCAATATATGGCGCTGTCTTTAAAGTCCTGAATTGTCAACCCATGTAAGCTTTTGACGCGGCTTAAAGCAACATATGCCTGGCCTGACTCACAGATTCTTTAAAGCGAAACGACTGCTTTGTCAACAGTTAACCCTTGCACCTTGTGGATTGTGCAAGCCCATGCTAGTTTCAAAGGAAACTGTTTACGCAATTTCCCCTTGCGTATCCTTTCATCATCCCTGTTTATGGGAGTAGCCAAAGGGTTTTCACTCGTTGAAGGGAAACGCTTCCTTCTGTTAGTACCCACCTTTTCGTCATCGAATTTCACAAACACAGTGCTCACAAATGTGTTGTGGATATTGTTGACAAGACTCCGTTTACCAAGCCATCAGACACATCAATATTTTTAATCAACATCACTCGTGCACCTGTAAATGTACCTTTCAGGTAAATACGATTTGTACACATTTCTGAAGTGCCCTCTTTTCAATTCCATGCGGCCGGATTGTTGATTCTTCTCATAATCCAGTACCTCCACGCAAAGGTTCTCTGGACATGATGCTGACAATTGTCTGATATTGTGGTCATTAACTTGTGCATTTGTTGCAAAAATATGCAACAATTGTGGAAATTGATGTGAAATATTGTACCGAAGAAGGGTGTTACATTTAAAATGGCAGAAAGTCTTGTTGCAATTTCCAGATATTAAAAGAGGACCCTTTGAGTTTCTCTGATAATTATCAAATAGTAGCAGTTAAGTGAATACTGTTCAAACAATACCTGTGTTTGTGTTTTATAGTGATTTCTCTGTTTTATCCTTTCATAAATGTGAGGACTAAAATGGCTATAAACAAAGAGCTGTTTAGAGTAAACAGGGTTTTATTGCCTTGTGGGGGAGGTGAAGGTATGCAGGACAGGGTGCTTGGTGGGGGAAGAGTATATTCTGCTTAAGATCTCTGGCAGGTCATGTTTCAGGGAAGTCTATATATCTTGAATAAGTATATGTGTGAGTTTATACATTCCTGTGTGTTAATAGTTGAAGGAACAAAAAGTACATTTTTCCTCTACCATATAGAGGTTTTTTATAGATTCCTGAAACAATGTTCCCTTTTTCTTAAAAGTATATTAGCGCAATAGTCTTTTTGTTTGACTTTTTACCTGTTTATCAAAAGAGTGTTTTAAGCTATTTGTGAAGAAGGAAGATGCAGAATGACTTGTGATTTCTGTTTTGAGTGTAAATATTATCCCAGAGTGTTTTTCTGGGTTAAACCATCGATAGGCTTTGCAAATGGGGAGGGACATTTCCCCTGATTTTTAATGAGGTGCATCCTGCAGGCCTTCTCAACACCTGTGGCTTTCAAAGCTGCCCGCGCTAATTCCCTGTGAGACAGCGTGTTGGTATCTCCCAAATGAAACTCCACCCCTTTGTTGGTTTTGGGACGTGCAACTTGTTGTTTCTGCCTCTCTTCTCGCGCGGACCGGAAGGTCGGGGCAGCCTGTGAACAAGGCCAGGAGTAGGCATACTCCTGACATTACGCATATGATACGGCTTTGTATGGTAATATATTATATTGTATTGCATTATTACCTTTTATGATTAAAACAGATTTTTGTTTAACCCTCGTCCTGGCTGTTTTGAGTGTTCCTTCTTTTAAAGCAAGCTCATTAGGAACGGCGCGGATAAAAGTAGAACCAACTCCTTCACGCTGAAGGGCTTTCCCCCGGTTTCACACTTTTTAAAGATAGCTATGTCACTGGCAACGAGCGCCGTGGTCTTAGCAGTGTACGCAACCTGTTCAACAGTTCTGCAAAGACAGTGTCCTGTTGACGTACAATGGTGTTTAAATGGGCAATGGAGAATTGATCAGTCCAGAAATCACATAGCATGTTCTCCAAATACAAGGATTTGCCTTGAACTGGCTTGAGTTGGAAAAAGTCGCCGACAGCTATGACGCTGACTTTTCCAAATGGTGAGTGATCACTAATCTGCTTAATCTGCCAAAGTCTACCGTGAACATAGGCGAGCAAGTTATGATTCACCATTGAAATCTCACCAGGATCTGCAGATCGCTCAATTCAGCACGTAAGGTACTGACCCTTTCCTCTCCTAACGGCGTGTAGGGAGGTTTGCCATTCAACCCTATAGAACATGTGCTATGTATTGTGCTGGCTCCTAAACTATAAGCAGCAATGCCAGTAGGGGCAGTCAACAACACAGACACTTTATCAGGTGAACTTGCAACTTGTGACAGCAACCTCGATGCTTCATTGTGGATTGCTTGAATGAGGTGCGATTTCCCAGTCCCAGCACCACCTGTAACAAACACATTGAAGGGTTTTGGGTTCTTGCCATTTACCTTTTCAATGCACCATTGTCTAACTTGATAAAAAATCTCTCTCTGTTTGACATTCAGAGATCTGAGAAGACTAAGTGCATCCGATCTACACTTAATGTTACCATGTGCATCAAAACGATTTCCCCCTGCACCAACAAGTCTGGAATGGCATCTGTATGTTCATCGGGGCTGGCACTCGTTCCCTCACTTCCTGTTCACATTGCAAGCGTTCCACTTGCCCTGGACACATTTCACACCAGGCATCTTCAAGAGCACCTGTGTCTCCTGAAACATTGTCCGAATGTTCCATCACTTCAGATTCTTTCTCAATGTTTGCCTGTTTACATCAACAGTAGTTTTAACACTGAACCACAGTGTCTTGCAACCACTGATGGCAGAACTGTTCGAAAGTCTGAAACCCTTCAGGTGTTAAGTCTTCAGTCACACGGTAAGGCAGGAAAAGCTGCAAGATGTTCCTGAAGTACTTCTCGGGATCCGTGTCATGTGAAAACGGCACATAGCGCACCACTGCAGCGTTTCCCCTAGTCCTTTTCAGGACGAATCCTAGGTCCTTGCCTAGTTTCACTCTATTAACAGAAGTCTGGTTTTCGACAGAACTCTGTATTCCAACACAAATGTAGCTAAACACATCCGATGAAATATGTCTTCATTTGGTCTAGCCAAATACCTATCCACCTATGTTTGAATCTGCCCTACATTTTAGTTCCTTTAGGGGCAGGCTCATACGCGTTGCGTTATCCCCTGTGGGAATGTAGTAAACCATTCGGGATTTTTTTAAATGCATCTGGGTCAATCTGTAAACGGCCTCCTGTGCGGAAACATCACGATTATGCAGATAAACATTGCCTAACTTTCGCAAGGACTTTTTAGCATCCGTGTTTCCCTCCTTTGTCGCTTCCCGTTGAGCGTTGCTGAGCAGTAATCCCATTTCACGTTCAGCTTTTGCGATGTATGAAATAATGTACACAATGCAGGCATATGCATTTGCTACAAACTGAAGCAAAGTAAACCTTTACGCTAAGTAAAGGTTTATCGTATGGATTCACACATACGTTTACCCATAAGTTGGCACTTCAGTACAACCTGGGTTTTCTTACCAATGCATTCAAATGCAGATTCAAACTGCTCCTGGTTAATACCCAGACTTCCAAACAGCTCTGACACTGTTTTGAAAGTAGCCGTGTCATCAGTGAGTGCCTCTTTGACCGTGGACATGATATTACGTGCCTGTTCTTTGGTCATTTGGTCGCCAACGCCTTCCTGTTGTGAACACGACTTATCCGTTTTCCCTACTCTGGAAACAAAGGACCGTTCACTCGGTGGTCGTGGGAAGTTGAAACGACACACGGTGTTTTTCTTTCTGCACAATTTTGAATGTCTTTTACTATGCGTTTGCACAGTCGACACCATTTCCTCAAGTAGCTCATCATCTTCTGGAAGTTCACAAGAAATGTACTTGTCAACAAACCGCACCACCTCCTCATCACTGTCTCGATCAATTTGTGGGCTGTCTTCAATCCAGAAAATGGCATGTATATGAGGACTCCCTCTCTGTTGAAACTCAACACGATAGAAGTAATCTACCACTTTCCCAATTGGCTGACTTGGTGATCGTATGACATCTTTCAAAAACGTAACCCATCTGTGTTGAAACATGCGTGCAGCCGTTACAGGATTGCGACGCAAGACCACATGTGTCATTCAAGTCCACATTGTCACACCTACCTTCTTGAAGCATCATGCTGGTCAATACATTGTCCCACCTCATGTCAGCAGCTGAAAAGGAACAGAAGAAAGTGGGCAACCCAATCTGCCTGACCATCGCAAACAAATCCTTTGGGCTCCAGACCAAAAAGCCGGTGTGCCACGAATTGGCTTCAGAAATCGGTATCCTTCATTGGATTGAAGAAGGCTTTTCAGAGAATCAGTGTCGTTTACCATGTTCGCTGAAATCGTTCCTGTATTTCCCCCCCCGAATGTCCTCTCCGTAAAGCAATGGAAATGCACGACGACACCTTCTGTACTTCAGTCATGTACTGAGCATAAAATATATACTACGTGCAAACCTCCCATCCGCATGCATGATTCGGTTCTTAAAGTAACTGGCCAAAGTCACCTTGTTGTTTCTGAAATCGTGATATGTCGGACTTCCCAATGGGAAAAGGTCAGGGAAACTTTTGGCCTCATTGGTTTCATCACAAAGAAATAGATTGTTACCCTCAGCAGGTGCAATGTTAAGCGTTGTATCGTAATGGTCTAACATGTCCTGACCTAGGTCCACTGGCTGAAGGCGTGTATCCATGAACATGCCATGTGTCTGGCGATCATGTAAAGTTTCCTCTTCAACACATGTCTCATCAGGCTGTATGTCATCAACAGTATGCTCTTCGTTGAGGTTTTGTTCATATTGGTTTAACCAATCGTCATTGAAGTCTATATTAGCGTAATATGGGTTTGTCCTTTTTAACCACTGCAACGCGCTCTCCTTATTCGATCGATACTGATATAAATATGTCAATTTGCGTTTCAGTTTGACTCAATAGAATCCCATCTTCATTGGTCCTTGGCAAAACATGCGTTGTGTCAGTAATGTTTGCTGGAACACATGTCACTGGTCCGTGCACGCCATTTTGTGCACCTAGGTAAGCACAGCATTTTCATAAACGGGATGTGTCGTGAAATCAAATGCATCTCTATAATATTCAGACAACTCAATTCTGAAGGTATCGGATGCAAGTGCAAGTTATTAGCAGCGCACAGATATGGCATTCACGACAGATCCGTAACTTGCCCATTGGCGAGTTTAGCAACTTGCAGGGTATTGCACAATTATCACATTTGTGCAAATACTCTTCTGTGATACATCGTGCGGCTGCAGTTCTTGTGGCTTGGTTTCTCTGGTATCTACTGCGCTTGCAAATTACCACTTGCTGTCTGAAACAAAGCAGGAACGACACACACAATCAGGACCGTTCTTTATGGTGTCACGAAACAGTTTCAAAACAAAATCAAAGGAACGCTAATTGCGTTTTGCCTGAAAGGATTTGTTTTTATTAGCCAGTTGCAATGACAATCTATGGTTCGTGTTGTGGAATACTTGTTCTTGCTAGCTGCACATATAGCAAGTCTATGCGCCTCATTGTTGGTATATTTCTGCTTGCTAGCTTCACACACAGCTGCTCTATGTAGGGTTGCCAACCGTCCCGGACTCCCGTGTAAAGGGACAAATTAAAAATATGTTTCTGTTTGTGCGCAATGCAGTGTGTTTGTGTGCTGTATGCGAAGGGCGCAACAGCTCAGTTGACAGCAGGCACAATGCTTGCATGTGTGTGTGTGAGATTTTCTCCGGTGGGCCGCGGACGCGGCATCATTCTTTGTGTGGTGTGTGTGTGTGTGAGAGTCAGTCAGCTGATTGCTGGAAAATGGTTGGTTGAAGGATAACATTAAGTCTAATAATGATGTACCCTGCATGTTCACATCATGTATACTTTGCATTACTTAATACCATTTTTCAAATATTTTATTGTTTAACATTTTGGACAAAATAGTGTTAGAAATTAAAATCAATGTTTTATGGCATAATGTACCTTAAACATACCGTCAGTTTAAATGCTATTTTATTCTGGAAAAACCCGGAAGTTCTCAATACTAAGCTTTTATTCTGAAAATCCGTCATGACGACATATAATGTTATGAAAGAGATAAGGAGGAGAAAAGGCATGTGGAAGTAAGCAATGAATGTAAAATGTGGAAATCCTCGGTTTAACGCGATATCGGACACCAACGAGGGGGGAAGTCCCCTGCGTCACTACAGCTCCCAGAGAGGAGGAGCGAACAGCGAGCAAGCGGGAAAGACGAATGCTTGTAAGTCTCTCTTCTGCACGGCCACCAAGGGAGAGGGAGCTGCAGCCTTACTCTCCTGTTCGGACAATATTCTGTTTGTGACATTATCACGCTTTTTATTAATTAAAGTACCAATTTGAACCTTCTCAGAGACTCCATTTAGTCTCCTTTTAAACTTCTGTCCTGGACACTAGAATAATCACACACAGATAACAATAGCCAATTGTACATCGAGGTGCCCAGATGTCCCTAGTGCCCACCTATCCGATTTGAACATGCTGATGTACAATGTGATGTAGTAGCCTAGTGCAGGTGTAAGACCATTGTGTTTGTATTGTGTTATAGGTATGCATAGTTTTCTATGCATTTTGGGGGGTTTGACCCCCAAAAACATTTTAGAACCCTAGGGGCTGGCTCCCCCAAAATAATTAAATAACATAACCCTAAAACCGAAATAAAGTAACAAAAAAAACTAAATCAGTGACTTAGCGAATCAGCGCGAGCCAGCCAGATAATAAACAAGTGTCTCTGAGGTGGTAGCAAAATGCATCTGGAGTGGAGTGCACCAGCTGGGCGTAACTCTACGTCCGACGTAGAACCGAAGGTTAAGACCAAACTAAAGTTATGACTAGTGCACCACTTAGACTTAAGCCCTGTATGCGTTGCGCCTAGTGCTGCGTACCGGTACGCCGAACCGGTACTGGACTTGTAAAAAGTTTCGGTTCAAGTCCGGTTAAAACCGGAACGTCGGGAACCGGTACTTGGACTCGCAAAAAAACTAGCACTTACGTATATTCTGGTGTCTGTGGTTATTTAAACATTCCCTGATAAACGTTATTCAGCGTCAATAAATGAGTGCTAATCCCAGTGTGCTCAGTGTACAACATCACATGTAATTTCACCTTCGATTCACGGTTTGAAAACGGAGCATTTCGCCACATGCTAATGCTAACCGGAAGTGAAGCATTTTCAGAATAAAAGTATTAAGTTAATTGTGTAAACTTTCGGTTTTTTCAGAATAAAACTGATTTAAATTAGTGTTTTATTTAGTGCCATATCAACATTGATTTTAATTTCTAACAGTATGTATTGTAGAGTTGTAGAAAATACATGGTGCACAGACAGTACAGTACACTCTGACTGTACAGTCACTACTACTGTATATACTACTACTATATACAGTGTAGCCTATACTGTATAGTAGGTGTGTAACAGTGTAATGCGTATACTCTACTCTACACTCTACCTTTCAGCAACGTTTTAGGGATTTAGGCTCAGTCAGCTCAGGGACTGTTTGGTTACTTTAGTTTGGTAAATGAAATAAACGTTTGAACTTTGTAGTAGTTCACTGTACTTGTCATAAGTCATTTGTAGACTAAGTGGCACATTTGTACTTTGTAGAGAAATGTGGACACAAGTTGGAAGGGAGCACAATAAACCTGATGAGTTTGAATTTGAGTTGATTATGAGTTAATTTTCAATTGATAATTAGCTCACAATAAGTTCACTTTAGTTATTCACACAACTTGACACAAGCCATGGGTTCGGTTCGGTGTCCGGACCTGAACCTGAACCTCTGGACTTGAGTCCGGACCTGAACCTGAATGTGAGTCCAGGTACGCAGCACTAGTTGCGCCCGGGTGTAACTTTTACGCCTAGTATGGAGCAGGCGTAAAATCGGAAAGACAGACTAGTATCCATAGTAACGTAAAACAGGCAAGAAGGATATTAACGATGGCAGGGTGTCTTGTTTACATGTTTAACAATGAAAGGGCATTAAGAAGAGATAGTCGTCCGTGATCGAACAAACCCACTGGACATCTATTCAGACAGTGAACTGATAGAGAGGTTTCGTTTCGGCAGACAAGCCCTTTTTGATTTAATCGAGGAGATCTCCCCTCAACTCCAGCACGGATCAGATCGAAACGCTGCGCTCTCCCCAACCTTGCAGGTGCTGATTGCGCTCAGATTCTACGTGAACGGGGCCTTTCAAAATACTGTGGGAGACATGATTAATGTTCATCGCACAACTGCATGTCGGGCTATAAGACAAGTTTCATTGGCCCTCCAGCACCGATTTCTTTCTCCGTCAGTTCCCGCTGTCGCTCTGACAAATCCCTCTTTCTCTTTCGGGGTGCGGCCATTTGGGATTCCCCTTGAGTTATCGCTGATGCTGTGGGTGTGGGAATTCCCTCTTCTCTGCGGTCCTCTGAGTCTGTAAAATGGCGTTGCTTGGCAACAATTACTGTTTCGCGTGTTATCACGTGGACGCGCATCTTAAGACCAAGCGCAGCTACGCCCGAGACTAGTCAGGCTTGGTGCACTCGGTGTAAATTCGAATCACTACGTCCGACGTAGCTAAGCCCGACTTTTTTACGCCCATCTGGTGCACTCTACTCCTGGTGTCCGTTATCTTCACATTCTTACATAGACTTCCACACACACCCTTTTCTGCACATTCCAGAGGCCTGAGCTGTGTCCAAAGAATATCCCCTTGCTCACAAAGATAATACATATTAATAATCTCATATTTCCAGCTTCTGGTTACACAGACTGCTTATTATGAATACAAAGTAATGAAACACACACATCTACTATTCAAAGTATGTAGACTTCACTGACATGTTGGAGATCTTAACAAGAAGGTACTCTCATCCCCCTAGCCTCCTGTCCGGCATAACTACACCTCCCCCACAGAGTAATAAAAACCTGTTTACGCCAACCACCCCACAATGTTCATAGCAATTTTAGTCTAGAATACAGCAGAGAAGTCAATAGAATGCAACCACAGGTATTGCTCAGCACAATGTAATACATACATTTTATTCAGACCTTAATTGTGTGACCCAGTCCTCAAGGCCCTTTTTACAGGTCTGCCTGTCATGCATCATTAACTACAAGAATGTAACGGCCTTCCATCTGGGGAAAATGTAGTTGCAGTTCTCTTGTTAATTTGCAAAGACCATTGATGCAACAAGACTTTCTGAAAAACACTTAACGGGTCATCTTTAACAGAACTCACCAGTTATACTGCACCTTACTTACTCACAAATAGCCACAAAACCACCCTTTTGATTATATGTAAGTGGAAGAAAAAGGCTATTGCGCTAATCTACCTTTAAGGAAAAGGGAATATTGTTGAATATATAAAAACCTCTCTATATTTAAGAGGAAAAATGTACTTTGTTCCTTCAACTATTATCACACAGGAATGTATAAAACCACACATATTAGTGATAACATGATGCAACAAACCTCGTATATATCAGGTGTCATTAAAATGAATATACCAAAAATACGCTGTATCAACTTTTCACTTCAAACTTTCAAGTTACTTCAATTTCCCCTCACATTAATGAAAACCAAATCCCTTTATCACTGTCAGTTGCATAATAAAAGGTTTTACATGTCACACTTTATATGATGAGATACAATATATTAGGGCTGTCAACGATTAACATTTTTAATCAGATTAATCACAGTTTAAAAATGAATTTATCATGATTAATCACCATTCGAACTATGTCCAAAATATGCCATTTATTTATGTATATTGTTGTGGGAATGGAAAGATAAACGAAAGAAGGTGGATATATCCATTTAACATACAGTATCTATGTTTACTATAACATTAACAAACATCAAACATCAAAATGAAAGACAGCCCACACACCTATCAATCATCAAACCGTGGGGTCTTAATCCATTACGTGTTGATTTCTATCAACGGGGGAGTACTTCAGGAAAGTCGACAGGGGCTAGTGGGAGTACTTCGTGACCACAGAGTGTGAACGTTGTGATCAGCTGTTTTAGCGCAGTTCTCCAGTGAAGGGGGGAGTCTCCCTCCGCAGCCGGTTGGCGTAGTTTTGGCACAGTTCCGTCGTACAGACCGACGTTAACAGCAGCCCTGTCTGTGCACACGGAGACCGACTCTGTCGTCCGGTGATCTAACCGCCTTCTGGAAAAGCTTCACAAGTACGTCGGTACGCAAATGCGCTTTGTGACACAAGTGACGGTACGCATTTCAGATTACGCACATAACCTGCGTACCAGTTATGTGCACCCCTGTACCAGAGCCATATTATTACTATTATATGGCTCTGCCCTGTACTACAGCAAGAGTATTCTCTGTCGGGACTTCCTGCAACAACACCACGCCGTTATCAAAGATGTTCTATTGAGAAGACGATCACTACGTGACAAACGTTTTCAAAACCGTGGCTACAGAAATCAATCTTACTAACTGCTGTCTGTGCAATTTACTCCGCGCGAGTTGGCAGACTTTATTTTGCTTACTTTAACATCATTTTTCATCGTATGGGTGTAGCCTACCCCAGCCATACCCTGGCGCTGCCACTGGTGGCACTATGGGGCGGGCCATTCTGCACATGCGTTAAATATTTAACGCAATTAATTCAAAAAATTAATTACCGCCGTTAACGCGATAATTTTGACAGCACAAATATATTTATATATATAATTGATGACATGAATGTCTGGTGCTATTTTATGCAACATTCCATGCTAGCTAAATATACTGTCTATGCCTGCTGTCCATTCCATGTTAAAACGAAGTACACTGGATATAAACTCCCCAAACAGGCGAAAACCTACCAGTTTCACCCACTGTCTCTGCCACCTCCCTCCATGCCTGGCTCCTCCGGTTTGTATCCCGGTAGGTGAACAGAGACTGATCGTATAGGACCGGGTGATTCCCAACTGTTATTATTATTGTATCCTCCATTTTTTGGAATATGAGGAAATGACCTGCGGTATGGCTCTCCCAGCATACACGCGGTTTGATTGGCTAGCGCTTGTACTGGCATATTTGCATAAGCGGGATTTGATTGGCTGACGACTCCGTCGAAGCTTCAAAAACGCACGCCGCCATGTGGACGGGCCATTACATGTTTTGTATCCTCTCGTGATGTATTTTGTACCCTCTGGACCAGGGGTTCCCACACTCTTTTGGCTGGTGAGCTACTTTTGAAATGACCAGCTCACTGAGGTCTACCAACCAAAAATAAAATCCCAAATTGCAAGGGTAGCTGAATAACACTTTTTTTATTTATACATGGGATAACTACAATAGGGCTGCAACAAACGACTCATTTGATAATCGATTAATCGACTATTCGGACTATTACTGTATGCCTTGCTCGTATTTAGCCATCAACTTTTAGATTTAGCTTGAGGTTGTTTTAGGCATGTGGAAACTAACAATGAAGATGAATACTTGATTCAAAAATACATATGTGACCCGTTCTATCGAAATCAGTCGGAAGTCGCAACGGCTCATTTAAAAATAAATGTGGATTTGTGTAAAAAACTAGTTTTTCTGGGTTTTGGTGTTTTGTTTGATCAGTCTTTTTTTTCAGAATATGAAACTTTTATCTCCAAAATCACACGATAAATACATGTTTGAAGCTTGGAAAGGAAGACGACAGCTCTCACGCTGCTCTTCCTTAGCGCCGCCCCCACTCCCTCCGGCTGACATGATGAATGTAAGAGCATAGTAATCATAAATAACACGTCAGGGTCCGTTACAGTTTGTTTTCATCTGGTTTAAAATAAACAGAGTCTTGGCTTACAGAATATTAAACTTGTTTCGGCAAATTCAGATGATAAATATAACTTTGAAGCTTCGGCATAATTACAAGCGGAGAACGGAGTAACGTAACGTCACAGCAGGCATAACAATAGCCGGTGTTTCTCCTGAGGGTTTTCCCCGGGAAACAAACACAATACACACAAACGCAAAAATACACAAACACACACACTCTATAAACCAACATCATTCCTCGCGACCTTCCCCCAGTAAAACGAAAATATTTTTCCTCCATACTTTGACAATTTATTAGCCGCGAATCAGATCGATGGATTCCAGAGAAGAGCAAATCGCAAGACTGTTGAACTCCAACATCGTGAGAGGGACAGCCTCTGGTGAGCAATGGGTTCAGCTGATCACTGATTACTTTCTGACGGCACCGGTTGAAGTTGCCCCGCTATCCGGCTCCGATTCAGAGTCAGACAGCCCTGACACTGACAGCAGCCCTCAGACCACGGATGCTGAAGAGGATGAGGACACCACCGAGGAGGGACCACTGCTGAACGACCCGGTGGCTGAGACACTTCAGTCTGTACGGCATTATGTGAGCGAGAACAGCGCTCAAGAGATTGAGAGGGCCCGTGACAGCAGCAGCATCATCATGAGCTCCTGAACATTTCAACTTTTCTGTTTTTAAAATGAGATAAACTTAAACTTTTCTGACAAAATGATAAGAAGAAACGCCTGTGGAACGGATTTACCGACCTGGAAACCAAAAAGGAAAGAGATACGGCAAGAAACGGCAAGAAACTTGGGTAAAATGCGGTTCAACTGAAGAACCCAGCAGAGAAGCTAACCAACTGCCAACCTGACGGTTAGTTAACTGTCCTGCTAGCTAACTAACACTAAGCTAAGCAGAGGAATTCAGGAGTAACAGCAGCAGCAGAGCCCCATGGCTTCACCCACAGCCTGTACAGAGGCTGTTCCTCTTGTATACCCACAAGAGGTCAAACATGACAGTGCCAGGAAGGCATACAAAGTAAAACTGTTGAAGGATAGACCAGAGACGCTCTTTGCTGACCTGTACAAGAGTGGAGAAATCGGCAATCTGATCTTCCTCACAGACCAGCCATTAGCATGGCACGCCGCCATAAGTGCCCACTACCCTTCTGTGAAGAAAGAGGGGATCTGCAATGGCTGGAAACTCAACATTAAAGACGTAGAAGACCCAGACACTGCCATGACAACAGTCAACATATATAAGAACGGGACTGTCATGGTGCAGTGGGAACTTCACACAATTTGGGCTGGACTTTCTCCTTATAAAGGAACGGGCCCAACAGGAGAAATCTGCCCCCACTGAGAACAACCACACCCTGCCAGAGACGGACACCACGCCCACTTCTGGCTGCTCAGGAACTAGCTGATGCTCTGTATGTGATGACTCCTTCCAGATGTTGAGAAAAAGTCCGAATTTTGTATAAAAAGTCAAACATTTTTATTAAAAGTCAGAATTTTGAGAAAAAGTCAATTTTTTTTGTAAAAGTCAGAATTTTGAAAAAAGTCAGGATTTTTAGATTTTGAAAAAAAGTCAGAATTTTGAAATGTTGAGAAAAAGTAGAAACAATTTGTAAAAGTCAGATTTTTGGAGAAAAATTCAACATTTTTAGAAAAAGTCCGAAGATTTCTTCGATTTAGAGAAAAACTCAGTACTTTGTTCATGACAGGATGTACGATGTAGATCTGCTGCTGATGTAGCAGATGCTAAAAGGACATTTTGTCTTTTGTTGACATCCGCTGTGTGTACCTGCAGCTGCTGTTGTAGCAGTGTGATCTCAGCGATGCGTGTTTCTCTCGTCTGATTGGTCTGCTCCACCTCCCTCCGCTGAGCCGACAGACGATAGCGAACGTCCTTCAGTTTGCCTTCGAGCTGGCACTTCTTATCGTTCTGGAGAGAGGACGGGGAGATAGAAAGTAAGATATATTATGTTTCTGCTGATGTGTAGACATATTAGCTTTCACTAACGGTTTGTTTACAGTCGTTCTGTTCTTCCTGTTGTTGATTACTTCTGGCTCCCTTGCATCATGGCCTGTTAGTGGTGTGCATGTGTGTCGCAGGTCCTTCGATGGCGGTGGAGCTGAGGAGACGATCAGCATGACCGGGGACACCGGGCCGGAGCCGAGGTGCTACTTAAGCCCAGCTGCCCAGAGTCACATGGCCTTCATGACTCTGTCTAAGCCTGCTGCAGGAGGACTCTCGCTGGGATCCTTCCCCCTCGCCCATCCTCTCATGTTCCGGTGTTGTGTTTAGAACCATCACAATAAAAGTGCCGTGGTTTTTGGAACCCTCGAACGTCTCTCTGTTTTCATGTTGTGGCCTACGGGCCGGTCATATCAACTGCAACCAGTCCTTTTTGTATTGTACAAGCTAGCAGCTAACCATCAGCGTAAACAGTATTTTTATATTGTCAGCTTAGCCTTTATTTACTATGCAGCAGAACGATGGATTTCAGCACCGAAGGCTCCAAGACAGACATGTGTCAAACTCAAGCATATTTAAATGCTTGAAAGTGAACATGGTGTTGAATATTGTTATTTTACACTTCAATTCGGAATCCATTTAGAATCCACGATAAAGAACTTCCGTGATGTCATAACTGCATCAGCTGATCAGTCATGTACCTGCGATGATGTCATAACGGCATCACAGATACATTATGACATCATCGGCCTTGATGTTCGGAACCTTCAAAACATGCGAGAGGACTGCTCTGGTATTCCTCAGGAACAGCTCTCAGTCATTCGGATTTACTCGATACAGTAACTTCTACTTTCAACGTACGAACAACACCGTCTTTTACAGAGAACAGATCTACTAAAGACAGTTACCGTTTTCCACAAAGAAACACGGTTTCGTACAGACACACTTCGATTATTCTAACTACGCACAATTCAAGTCAAAAGAAACGGTGCCATGGCAGGAATAATCCGTCCAGTCGTGTGTGAGCAGGAAGCCGCTCAGAGGCTCGCAGAGCTCACGAATAGCTTCAGCAAAGCTGCGCTTGTGGATGTTATCAAACACTGGGAGTCCAAGTATGAACTCCTGGACAAGTACTCAAAGGACCTGGCCGCGAAAAACCAGCACTGGGAGGCGAGTTGGCCGTATCACCAGAAGATGGTGATCACCAGGATCGAGCAGAGGGAGGTTCTGATCAAGGGTCTGACGCAAGCGAACCAGACGCTGGGGCAAGAAAATGCCGGATTTGTGAAAGTTGTGAAAGTCTGGCAGGAAGTGGTCCAGCAGAGGGACACTGAAATCATGGGTCTGAAACAGGAGAAGGCGTCTCTTGCTCACAGTCTCTCCGTGTCCACAAACTGGCAGGAGAAATACAACGCACTGGCAGAGTCTTCAAAGAGCTTGGAAGAGAGTCCAGAGTCCAAAATGGCGACACACGTTGACAGCGTTGAGGAAGATAACAATTCCCTGGCACAGAAGGTCAGAAGAGAAATGGCAGATAAAAGACAGAGCTGGGCTTCTCTCAGCAAACTGATCAAGGAGACATTCCAGAAGATTGAGGACAAGAAGTCACATCTGGAGGAAATGTCCACAAAGGACCTTGCAGAGAAGCAAGAAATCCTGGAGGAGGAAGTCAAGGTCGAACACATCCTGGAGGCAAAGTCACTTCAGGACCCGGCTGAGGAACAACACCAGCTGGAGACAGGGATGGTGACAGAAGTCCAACAGATGGAGGAACAGGAGGAGAAGTCCACTGAGGAGCAGTCCACACAAGACCTGGTTGAGACTCCAGAGGTGGATGATGAAGAGAAGGAGTCCACACAAGACCTGGTTGAGACTCCAGAGGTGGATGATGAAGAGGAGGAGTCCACACAAGACCTGGTTGAGACTCCAGGGGTGGATGATGAAGAGGAAGAGTCCACACAAGACCTGGTTGAGACTCCAGGGGTGGAGGAAGAAGAGAAAGAACCAGAAGAGTTCACCGACTTCCCGAAGACCGAGGCAGCAGAGGTCGAGCTGCAGGAAGAGGAACTTAGCCTCGTGGCAGCGGTGGCCATCAAAGACCAACGCTGTGAAACCACAGAGGTGGAGAAGAAGGAACCAGAAGAGTTCTCCTTCTCAAAGAAGACGGAGGAGGTCGTTCTGCAGAAAGAGAAAAGCAGAAAGAAGAAAAGGGTCAAGGACATCAAGCTGCAGGAGAAGCTCCCTGAGGCCCAGGCCGAGACATGGCTTGCCTTGGATGAGGAACTGTTCAACCCAGAGGAGTCCATACATGACCTTGCTGTTGAGACGCCAAACTGCTGGGAGTCTAACTTCAGACCGATATGGATGAAGGTGAAACCGACAGAGGACAGCCTGGCCAATAGAGACCAGCTCCGTGACACCACAGAGGTAAAGGACGAGGAGAAAGAACCAGAACAGCTCCCTGAAGTATCTATCTGGGAACTCCCAGCCGGAGAGGCAGGCCTCCAGGGAACGGGAAGCGGAGAGGAGAGGAAACGTAGCTGGGCAGCAGTGGTGGCCAATAAAGACCAGCGCTGCAGGACCAGAGAGAAGAAGGTGGAGGAAGAGGTGAAGGACCCAGAAGAAGTCTCCGAGTCAAAGGCCGAGGCAGGAGAGGAAGTGCTGCTGAAAGAGAAAAGCAGAAAGGAGAAGAAACAAGAGAGGAAAGGAGTCAAGGCGTTGAAAGTAGCACAGATGGGGATTATTGTAAAGGAGATGGACAACCCGGACAATAGAGGCCAGAGCTGTGAAACGTCAGAGGTGACGGAAGAGAGGAAGGAAGTGGAACAGTTCCCCGACTTACCGAACACCGAGGCCGGAGAGGTCGCTCTGCAGAAAATGGAAATGGGAGAGGTGACAAAGCGTAGCTGGGCGGCAGTCCTGAAAGACCAGAGCTGCAGGGTCCGAGAGAAGAAGGTGGAGGGAGAGGTGAAGGACCCAGAAGAAGGGTCCGACCTGAAGCAGACGGAGGCAGTCGAGGTGAAGGACCCAGAAGAAGGGTCCGACCTGAAGCAGACGGAGGCAGTCAAGGTCGAGGTGAAGGACCCAGAAGAAGGGTCCGACCTGAAGCAGACGGAGGCAGTCGAGGGTCGAGGTGAAGGACCCAGAAGAAGGGTCCGAGCTGAAGCAGACGGAGGCAGTCGAGAGAGAGGTGAAGGACCCAGAAGAAGGGTCCGAGCTGAAGCAGACCCCCGTGGAAGGAAGGGTACGTATGCCGAGGAAGAAAAGCAGAAAGGAGAAGAAAAAAGAGAAGAAAAGAGAGGAGTATAATAGAGGCCACTGCTAGTTGTTTATGACGACAGTAGCTCCCTCTTGTTCCCCCTCTTCATCTCTCTTCTCCTTCATCTTCCTCACCCCACAGCCATCTACCCTTCCTCATCTCCCTCTCTATCGTATTTCTGTATAGGGTTTTCACTGAGAGAAACTCCTCCATACTGTACACCTCGTACACCCCTACTGTACACCTCCACACTGTACACCTCCATACTGTACACCTCCATACCTCTCCACACTGTACACCTCCATACTGTACACCTCCTACCTCCACACTGTACACCTCCATACTGTACACCTCCATACTGTACACTCCATACCTCTCCATACCTCTCCATACTGTACACCTCCATACTGTACACCTCCATACCTCTCCATACTGTACACCTCCACACTGTACACCTCCATACTGTACACCTCCATACCTCTCCATACTGTACACCTCCATACCTCTCCATACTGTACACCTCCATACACCTCCATACTGTACACCTCCATACCTCTCCATACTGTACACCTCCATACTGTACACCTCCATACACCTCCATACTGTACACTCCATACCCTCCATACTCTCACACCTCCATACCTCTCCATACACCTCCCCTTCCTCCTTAATCTCCATCTACCTCAATCCTTACTGCATCCACCGTATCCTCCTCCTATGTACCTCACCCTCTCTTATTTATCTTCAAATTATCTTTTTAAAGTGCTCTTTTATTTTGTAGAATTTAATTGCCCTGGCTCAAAAAGTCAGGCATTCAGTTCAGATATGTTTTTTCTTTCATTTCAAATAAAATGTAATTAAAATTATAACAGCTTATGTTGAATGTCCCCACCTTACATACACATGTAGAGTATGAACACATTGTTAAATGATAATAAAGCTAACTGAAGAGGTTGGGTGTTTCTCAATGTCGAGGACGCTTGCTTGGTAGGACATGTCCCTCCGAGTCAGGTCCTTCAGAAGCGAGGCAAGAATCCTTCCTAGCCTCGGAAAACGAAGAATGGTGGAACAGGCTAACAGGGGTGCGTCACATGCGAGGCCTCGCCTTAAATGGAGCTCGATTTCCGCCAAAGATTGTGAAATTGCTCCGTGCGCAAAGCATTGTGGGGATTTTAAGACCGGAGTATGCACATGTGCAGCCTCGAAATGTTCCGTAACGAAGGACGCCGGGCTCGGTAGAATTCCAAGGAGCCTGGACATTGGAACAGTCCTTCGGCGGGACTCGATGACGTAGCATCCTTGAAATAGTGGCTCTGGAGCATCCTTCCTCGGCATTGAGAAACACCCACTGTGTACTATAACTGCCCTCCACTCGTTTTTCTGGTCAACCAATTCAGGCAATTAGTCGATTAATTGTTTATAATTATGATTATTAATTTTGTTGAACTGATGACCTTAAACTTCAAGATGTGTGGTTACTACAAGTTCATGTGTTTATTTTTTGTTGTGGTTTGTTAAAGTTTTAACGCATTTACCTTATCCCTTTGTGTGAAATACTGTGTACTCATGACAAAGCATGCAAGCATCCACGTTTATTAAGATACAAGTACATTTTTGCATCTCCGTAAACCGTGCTGGGATCCTGCAAAGACCATCAGATCTAAATAAATAAAACATCTTTCATGACGTTACCTGAGCTTCCTGTCCGAATGATTGTTGTTGCGAGTCGTTGAGTGACTTAGAGAGATGCTTGGAAGCATGATGCTGAACATTCCCATAATATATCCTCCTAATGCGATCATTCTACTTCTAGCATTTCATATCTTGCCTTATACATTTCAGTTACAAACTCAACCAACTTGAGTATGAAACTAGTTATTTGAATCGACTCCAAGTAACTCTAGTATTTATTGTTATGGATACTTTGGTAAATAAAGTGTACTGTACTAAATCCATTGAGTTATTTGAACTTAAGTCTCTTAATAATCAAACTTAAATGTTTTTATTTTTACAAGCTTATTTAAAATGTATTAATGTAATGTGTCAAACTCGAGGCCCGGGGGCCAAATCAGGCCCGTGGTGGATTTAATTTCGGCCCGCAGGATAATTTCTAATTCCTATTAGATCTGGCCCTCCGGTATATCGCACCTTCCTCCATCCTGAGGGTCTCCTCCGCTCAGAGCCGGACCCCAAACATTGATGACCTTGCCCCCGAGATGAGATGCCAAGTGTCTGAGCTAGCATCTCAGAGCAGCACACTGACTTCAAAGGATGCTTCCTTCTGCACTTCCTCTCTCACGACAGCAAGGCATGTTTGGTTTCTCTCTGAGGGGAATAGTTTCTTGAAGCTGTTGTTGGCCTGTGGGGAAATGTACTCATCAGAAGTGACTCTGGAGAAGCTGCAGATAGAGCCATGAGAAGTGACTCTGGAGAAGCTGCAGATAGAGCCATGAGAAGTGACTCTGGAGAAGCTGCAGATAGAGCCATGAGAAGTGACTCTGGAGAAGCTGCAGATAGAGCCATGAGAAGTGACTCTGGAGAAGCTGCAGATAGAGCCATGAGAAGTGACTCTGGAGAAGCTGCAGATAGAGCCATGAGAAGTGACTCTGGAGAAGCTGCAGATAGAGCCATGAGAAGTGACTCTGGAGAAGCTGCAGATAGAGCCATGAGAAGTGACTCTGGAGAAGCTGCAGATAGAGCCATGAGAAATGAAACAGCTGATTATTTCATGTTGTTTTTATAGGCAATAGTTTAAGCTTTGTTAGTTCCAGGTTTAATATGTGCAACAAGTTCATTTCAATACGTTCTGCTAGAAACATTGAACCAGTCCGGCCCTCCACTAGCACCCATTTTCTTTATTTTGGCCCCCTGTGTGTTTGAGGGGACCCCCTGCTCTAAGAGACGTCAGCGATATGAACATTTTGAACAAACAAACTTTAACGAACTGTCACTCCATGTCATCTTTTTTAAACTAAAACAGTGGATATTGTTTGTATGCCTCGTTTACATGGTTGCATTGTTCTTAAGTTGTCCTTTGTTTTAATACTTGCTTTAATAATACAGAATGTGTTGACAGTTTTTCCTGTTGGCCTTGGTGTATTGCTTTAGGGCAGCGGTCTCCAACACGTCGATCGCGAGCTACCAGTAGCTCGCGGGCAGCCTTTCAGTAGCTCGCTGCTCGATTATCGATTATAGCGTAGTAACATTGCTTCTTGATTTTTCGGCCGCAGCCGGACAATAAAGTGTTTTTATTTTAGAATTGTTTCCGTCACACAAATATAAAATTGGTCCGTGCCGCAGAGATCAAGGAGCAGACGTGACAGCGGCACAGCGACACCACACACGGAGCCGTCTGCTTTCTCCAGCAGCACCAGAACCAACGGCAGAATGACCCGCTCCGAATGTCCTCTTGCTATTTCCAGTTGATAAATACGCGTGTAAAGTTTGTGGAGGCAGGAGGAAAGCTTCCGCAATCACCGTCTCCTCTCCGTTCCTCCAAGCCCCGCCCCCTCCTGAAAAATAACTACTAATAAGAGTGACAGGCTGACAATGACCTGATAGAACCTTTATTAATCACTGATTGAGATGATGAAGCTAACTTCATCTCATGCATTCATGGGATTTATAGAACAGTGAGACAGAGAATGTGAGTGTGCACCCACATGCACTATTTTAGTTTGTATATGCTGTTGTAAATGCTCCTGTTGTCTGCTGTGTTCAGACTCAAGTCCTGTGTGTGAGGCCTCATTCAGGACATTCAGTGTCCTTTCTTTAACAGAAGGCCGTGGCTAGAAGCTGCAGCTCGACTGCAGGAGCATTAGCTTTTTGTTTTTGAGGATGGAACAACTTCACACACAGATATAGGGAGGCTAGACCTATACAATTGATTTATTGTGGTTTATAATTTAATGTGAAGAAGAAGAAGAAGAAGAAGAAGAAGAAGAAGAAGAAGAAGAAGAAGAAGATGGCTGAACTGTTCCGTGTCAATCCTGTGGAGATGGAGGTTATAAATCTCAAAAATCATGTTCAGCTTAATTCTCAGCAAAACTCACAACATTTCTGGAGCCTTGTCGACCCAGAAAACTATAAGAGCATCACCAACTTGACAAAATCACAAAACACTTGCGACTCGACTTGAACACCAATGACTCGGGACTTGACTTGGACTCGAGCCTTCTGACTTGAGGTGACTTGATACTTTAATTCAGAGGTCTCCAACACGCCGATCGCGAGCTGCCGCTAGAAGAGCAGCCTCCCGTCGGGGAGAGCAGAATCTCCAGCCGCTCCTACTCTTGCTGAGAATCCATGCAGGCAGGGGCGGGTTTTTATTTAGCAGGCCACCATGCGGCCAATCTTATGCGAGGACACACTCGGATCATACCATTATGTAAAAGAAGGGTGGGGGGCACAGCATGTCAGTGGTACAGAGCGACGAAAAAGACAAAAAAGACCGAGATTATGGAATTAAACCAATAAATAAAAACAAGGATAATTGTGTGTTATTGGTGAGTAAATACCAGTGTGTTATTTTGAAAAGAATAACAAATTAGAAGGAAAAAAAGATTTTAAAAATACGAGGCTCTGAGCCCCGTGTATTTTCCTCACAGACGTAAGGTAATCTTCATCATAACTAGCAAACTAAACATCATGTACATGTACTGCACAAATAATCAGAAATAAAAACTCATTACTCACATAAAATGAGATCAAAACGCATTTTAATGGCCAAATGAACCTTAAAATAGGCATTATGAAGGTCCATGGAACGCCCTGCCCGTAGAAGCCTGACGGTCAAGGGGTCCGCTGTGTCCGCAATGAAGGTCTATGGGACGCCCTGCCCGTAGAAAATGACGGGAAAGGGGTACTCTGTACGAAATATAGCGACGGGGAGGGGCCCTGACCGTCCGTCAATATGTGACGGGATGGGAGTGAGAACGTGTGTGTGTGTGTGTGTCTCACACATATCTCTCTGACTGTTTGTCAGACCTAAGCTTTCGGATATGGCATGCGGATTGCACGATGATGTGCATCCTTCATTTAGAATTTTTTGGGATTCATTTTTCTAAACCTTTATATTTGGGCACACTCTTTTGTCCAGAGTGTGCCCCTTATTGTGCGTCGGACCCTTGACATGCTGAGTCAGTCCAACATTGTCGATAACACAAAACAGTTCTTTAGCCCCTCTGTCCTCAGGGTTGTCAACGTGGATATTAAAATAGCCAACAATGATTAAACGGTCAAAGTCAATACACACTATAGACAACGACTCGGTAAAATCATCTAAAAAGCTTGCACAGTATTTGGGTGGTCTGTAGATGTTTAGGAACAGAACAGCTGTGCTGTTTTGGTCTAACCAAGTGTCAGTTAAAAACATAAAGAACCAGGTTGTGCTTGGTGATAAAATCATTGATTAAAAACGATGTACCTGCTAAAGACCTGACATTTAATAAAGCCAGTTTGAGTGTGTGTAACATACCACCACTCTGACTGTTAACGGCAGACCGTGGAGCACGTGGAATCACTACAACATGTGATACATTACATACATTCAGACGGATGCCCTTGGATCCTCTGCTCTCAGTCCGAGTCGCCAGCCTGTGTAAGCAGGCCACAACACTAATGGGACGCTGCACTGGTATAGAAGCCTCTGGTCGTTGGGTGGCGCCAGAGAGCGAGACGGCAGGCGTGGAAACAGTGGCCTTGGATGACACCGCCGGAGAGGGGGGTGTGTCAACGTGGCGCTGGAAAAGTCAGGGAGACGTCTGAACAGCGTGATGCATGTTAGCCGCTAGCATGCGGCTACCAAGCCTGCTGGGGTGGATTCCATCGGTGCCGAAGAGGGCGGGTCGGTCCCAGAATAGATTGAAATTGTCAATAAAACCAAAATTGGCAGCTCTGCAGGCAGATTGGAGCCAGGTGTGGAGGCTGAGGATCCTAGTGGAACGCCCTGCTCCGCGGCCTAGCGTTAGGATCGGACCTGAAATAAAAACCGACTTTTCACTGCTCCGTAAAAGAATAAAACGTTTCTTAAAATCCTTTTCAGCTCCGACTGCTGACGGGCTGTATCGTTAGACCCCACATGGACGATTAGACGATTGGCAGAGGACGGGAGTGAGAGCAGCAGCCCCGGGAGTTTCTCCAGGATAACCGGGACGGTGGCTCCAGGGAGGCAGCGCGTGGCCGCGTTGAAAAATCGGATGTTTCTGATTATGGAATCCACAATTAGTAATGTGGTAGGGGCGAACAGGGGACGAGGGGTACTGAAATACATCGGGATAACCTTAGTTTCTGTGAGATACTGACTATTTTTGTCATATACATGATCGATCGATCAATGTTCCCTTTTCTGTTGTGGGTTCGGATACCAACTGCAAGTAACCTAGTTGTTCCATGAAGGATGATATGGACAATGACTTGAGCTGATCATGGTTGAAGTCTCCCAAAATGACTACGTTGTCTGACCTAGTATTTAAGAAACTGGTCAACAGCTTCATGTTTTGTTTGAACAGAGGCAACAGTTTCAGTTAGCCATGTTTCCGTTCCAGCCACACGACTGTAATCAAACGGCTGAATTGCCACCGTTAGATCAGGTAAATGTCTAAACTCTGTACATGCATTGAAAACATGGAGAATGAGTGTGTTCCCTGGGAGGGTGGAGTAGCACAGGATACAAATGGCGGCATGCCATCAAGGGAATCCTGAATATTCTCTTTGCAATATATGGCGCTGTCTTTAAAGTCCTGAATTGTCAACCCATTTAAGCTTTTGACGCGGCTTAAAGCAACATATGCCTGGCCTGACTCACAGATTATTTTAAGCGAAACGACTGCTTTGTCAACAGTTAACCCTTGCACCTTGTGGATTGTGCAAGCCCATGGTAGTTTCAAAGGAAACTGTTTACGCAATTTCCCCTTGCGTATCCTTTCATCATCCCTGTTTATGGGAGTAGCCAAAGGGTTGTCACTAGTTGAAGGGAAACGCTTCCTTCTGTTAGTACCCACCTTTTGGTCATCGAATTTCACAAACACAGTGCTCACAAATGTGTTGTGGATATTGTTGACAAGACTCTGTTTACCAAGCCATCAGACACATCAATATTTTTAATCAACATCACTCGTGCACCTGTAAATGTACCTTTCAGGTAAATAGGATTTGTACACATTTCTGAAGTGCCCTCTTTTCAATTCCATGCGGCCGGATTGTTGATTCTTCTCATAATCCAGTACCTCCACGCAAAGGTTCTCTGGACATGATGCTGACAACTGTCTGATATTGTGGTCATTAACTTTCCCCGGTTTCACACTTTTTCAAGATAGCTATGTCACTGGCAACGAGCACCGTGGTCTTAGCTCGTGTCTGTTCAACAGTTCTGCAAAGACAACCATCGTTGATGTACAATGGTGTTTAAATGGGCAATCGAGAATTTGTCAGTCCAGAAATCAGCAATAATAAGTATATCAATCAATCAATCAATGTTTATTTATATAGCCCAATATCACAAATGTTACATTTGTCTCAGTGGTCTTCACAGTGTGTACAGAATATCAGTATGACAATACGACACTCTCTGTCCTCAGACCCTCTGTCCTCAGACCCTCTGTCCTTAGACCCTCACATCGTACGAGGAAAAACTTCCAAAGAAAACCCAGTTTAAAGGGAACATGGGAGAAACCTCAGGGAGAGCAACAGAGGAGGGATCCCTCTCCCAGGACGGACAGACGTGCAATAGATGCCGTGTGTAAATTGAAAAGATAATACATGTGCAACATAGGTAGTCCAGATGTTTGGAAATGCATGTGTGTATAATAGGAAGATGAATCCACGAGGACATCCATCCAGGACCGATGATCCAGGACCACAGCCACGACTCAAGATCCAGCGCTCGCGATCCAGGACACAAGACCGCAGGATCATCCATGACTCCGGATCCCAGCGTATATAGACACCAAAAAGAAAGACATTTGGGGAAGCTGGGTTAATCGGAACATGAGAGAACACAGGTATAGACAGCGAGAAGGAAGAACTAAGATGTCCCCCGACAAACTAAGCCTATATCAGCAAAACTAGGGGCTGAATCTAATCAGCCCTAACTATAAGCTTTATCAAAAAGGAAGGTCTTAAGCGCACTCTTAAAAACGGATAGGGTGTCTGCCGCCCGAACACAAACTGGAAGCTGATTCCACAAATGTGGAGCTTGATAAGAAAAGGCTCTGGCTCCCATTGTACTTTTAGAGAGACTAGGAACAACCAACAACCCTGCATTCTTGGAACGCAATGCCCTAGTAGGACAGTAGGGTATAATGAGTTCTTTAAGGTAAGATGGCGCCTGCCCATTAAGGGCTTTGTAGGCGAGAAGAAGAATTTTAAATTCTATCCTGTGTTCTATAGGGAGCCAGTGTAAGGCAGCCAGAACAGGAGCAATGTGGTCCGTTTTCCTAACTCTGGTTAGTACACGAGCCGCAGCATTTTGAATCAGCTGAAGCGACTTGATTGACTTCTTGGTACTCCCTGATAGTAAAGAGTTACAATAATCCAGCCTAGAAGTAACAAATGCATGGACTAGTTTCTCTGCATCGCTTTGAGGCAACATATGCGTGATTTTTGCAATGTTACGTAGATGGAAGTAGGCGGTCCTTGAAATTGATTTTATGTGGGCGTTAAAGGATAAATCCTGATCAAATATAACACCAAGATTCCTTACAGTCTCACTGGAGGCCAAATTAATGCCATCCATAGTTAGTATATCTTTAGATAATTTGTTTCGGAGATTCTTCGGGCCAAATACAATAACTTCAGTTTTGGTCATGTTTAACATCAAAAAGTTTAAGGTCATCCACGTTTTTAAGTCCTTAAGGCAGTCTTGAATTTTATTTAGATGATTAATTTCATCAGGCTTGATTGATAAATATAGTTGAGTATCATCCGCATAACAATGAAAGTTTACAGAATGATTCCTTATAATATTGCCTAACGGAAGCATATATAATGTGAACAAAATAGGTTCGAGCACTGAGCCCTGTGGCACTCCATGGCTAAATTTGGTTTGCGTGGAAGATTCATCGTTAACACGTACAAACTGAGAGCGTTCAGATAGATAGGACCTAAACCAGCCTAAAGCAGTTCCCTCTATGCCAACCAAGTGCTCTAGTCTTTGCAATAGGATGTCATGGTCGATAGTATCAAATGCAGCACTGAGATCGAGCAAAACAAGAATAGAGACAAGTCCCTTGTCTGAGGCTATTAGAATATCATTTGTGACTTTAACCAGAGCTGTCTCTGTGCTATGATGTGTTCTAAAGCCAGACTGAAAATCTTCAAATAAATCATTGTTTTTTTAAGTAATCACACAACTGTTTTGCGACCGCTTTCTCAAGAATTTTTGAGAGGAACGGAAGATTAGAAATAGGTCTATAGTTGGCTAAAACCTCTGGATCGAGGTTGTGCTTTTTAAGAAGCGGTTTTATCACTGCTACTTTGAATGATTGTGGAACATAGCCTGATAATAAAGACATATTCATAATGTTTAATAAAGAAGTGCCAATAATGGAAAAACTTCCTTCAACAGCTTAGTTGGAATTGGGTCTAACATGCACGTTGATGGTTTAGAACAGAGAATCATTGAATTTAATTGTTCAAGGTTAATGGCTGAAAAGCATTCTAGTTTACTATCTAGTGTAATATTAGAACTTACGATTCCGGGAGCTGTTGATAACACTATACTGGTCAAAGGCAAGAGGTCATTAATTTTGTTTCTCAGAGTAACAATTTTATCGTTAAAAAAGCACATAAAATCATTACTACTGAGTGCTATGGGAATAGAAGGCTCAATGGAGCTGTGGCTCTCTGTCAGCCTGGCTACAGTGCTGAAAAGAAATCTTGCATTATTCTTATTCTCATCTATTAATGAACAGTAGTATGCTGCTCTCGCTTTACGCAGTGCTTTCTTATATTCATTGAGAGTAATATGCCAGATTAAACGAGATTCTTCAAGTTTAGTGGAACGCCATATCCTTTCAAGTTGTCTAGACTTTTGCTTTATTTTGCGGGTTTCGGCATTATGCCATGGAGCTAATCTATGTTGTTTTATTTTCTTCTTTTTCAAAGGAGCAACAGAGTCTAATTTTATTCGCAGCGCATCTGTAGCACTATCAACAACATGATCAATTTGGGGTGGTGTACATTTTGTATAAGTTTCCTCCCTTACATGCAGACATGCTATCGAGTTAAGTATTGGTGGAATCTCTTCCTTAAATGTGGCTATAGCACCAACAGATAGGTTTCTGCTGCAAGAGCTTTTGACTAATGCTTTGTAGTCTCGTAATAGTACTTCAAAAGTTACTAAGAAATGGTCGGATAAAGCAGGATTATGCGGTTCGACTAATAGTTGCTCAATTTCAATACCATAAGTCAGAACAAGGTCGAGAGTGTGATTATAGCAGTGGGTTGGTTTATTTACACTGACAGAAACCAACATAATCTAATATAGAGTTAAATGCAACAGTAAGGCTATTTTTATCATCGTCAACATGAATATTAAAGTCACCTACGATAATTACTTTGTCTGTTTTAAGAACCAAAGTTGATAAAAACTCAGAGAATTCTGATAAGAATTCTGAATAAGGACCTGGTGCACGATACACTGTAACAAATAAGATTGGCTGCAAAGTTTTCCAGGTCGGATGCGTAAGACTAAAAACGAGGCTTTCAAAAGAGGTATAATTTAATTTTGGTTTAGTATTGATAAGTAAACTTGAGTCAAAGATTGCTGCAACTCCACCTCCTCGGCCCGTGCCTCGAGCAATATGAGTGTTGACATGGCTGGGTGGAGTGGCCTCATTTATGCTGACATATTCTTCATGTCTCAACCAAGTTTCAGTGAGACAGCATATATCAATATTATAATCTGATATTAAACCATTTACCAATATTGCTTTAGATGCTAGAGATCTTATGTTTAAGAGACCACATTTAACCTTCCTGTTTTGTTGCACTGTAGTAGTTGTGACATTTACTTTGATTAGGTTATTATGTATGACACCTCTATTAGGTTTTACCTTAAATTGTCCTTGGGCAGACACACACACCGCTAATATTGGGTATTTTATTGGGTTCGGGATTCCTATGGGTGACTGACTTGGAGAGAGCGCAGAGAAGCGTGTAAGACTGCGACTCTGCCTCCTGGTCTCAACTCCAGTTTCTCATGGATTACGTCCACAAAGCCCTGAAATGTTTGCCGAAATGAGATCTGCACCTTTCAAAGTAGGGTGAATGCCGTCTCTCTTAATCAGACCAGGTTTTCCCCAGAAGGCTGTCCAATTATTTACGAAGCCCACATTGTTTGCTGGGCACCACCAAGACAACCAGCGCTGAAATGATGACATGCGGCGATACATGTCATCATTGATCAGATTGGGGAGGGGACCAGAGAAGATTACGGTGTCCGACATTGTTTTAGCATAACTACACACCGACTCCACATTAAGTTTGGTGCATTCTGATTGGCGTAAACGAACATCATTACCACCGACGTGAATAACAATCCTACCGTATTTGTGTTTATTTTTAGCCAGCAGTTTAAGATGCGCCTCAACGTCGCCCGCTCTGGCCCCCGGAATGCATGTGACTGTGGAGGCTTCGGTCTCTAAATTCACGTGTCTCATAATAGAGCTACCAATAACCAGAGTTGGCTTCTCAGCGGGTGTCTCGCTGAGTGGGGAATATCTGTTAGATACGTGAACGGGTTGGTGGGGACCTGCGGGTTTCGCTTTATGCCCCTTCTGAACAGTCATCCAGACTCCCTGCTGCTCGGGAGTTGCCGGGGGACGGCTAAGAGGAGCTACCTTTTGCCGGTCCGCACCGGCTAACATGGGCTTTACTTTAGCTGAGTTTCTTTCTAAGATGCGGAGCCGGGCTTCTATGGCTATGATTCCCGCGTCCAACCTAACAACTATACTACATTTAACACATGTATCCTTACCAGTAAGGGAGGCCGGGAAGTAACTAAACATAAGACAGGAAGAGCAGGAAATAGCACCAGAGGGTGGAGAAAGAGCCATGGCTAGCTATCAAGCTAAAGTAGCTACCGTTAGCAAACCCGAAAAGAGTGTAGGCAACTGTGGAGTTACAGTCGCTAAGAGAAGGAGAGTTGTGAGTGCTTAAGCTGTAGTAACGTGTGATTACAACGTCAGGCAGTTGCCGTGATCAAGAGTTTTAAAATGATCGATTAAGTTTAAGTTAATAAGCTATCAGCAACAGAACAGACACACGGGATACCCGGAGATGACAACAACAACCGGAAGGTACAACGTGCTCACCGCAATAGGTTCCTCCTTCAGTCTACTTAATTTCTAATGCATTTAATAATACTTATGCTGACTTTATGAACTTAAATACAAATACATTGGACATAAAAAAGACCATACCATTTTAATAAAGTCATTAAGCTACTAGTATAGACTGAAGTAATTAAAAATCAAGTGTAACAGCTGAAATCAAATCAACCGGGCCACATTAAATTAAGGTGCTGGCCGCATGTGACCCCCGGGCCGGCAGTTGCCCATCTGTGGTCTACTATTGGATTAACTGAACTGGGTGTTCCCACACAAATCAGGTGCATGGCTGGTGTTCAGCGGCACTACTTCCTGAATGCATGTGGGCTTCAATATTCCTTGTCTAATACTATAGGATTAATGTATTATCCATTATATGGCACCCAGACCCTAATATCTATTCATGAGTTGCAGGTCTGACCTTTATAGAGCTCGTGGTTTATATGGATGGTCACTGTTGTAATATGTTGTGTTCTGTCTTTCCGATGAGGCTATTGATGAAGAAAGCTTTGGGTACCTGGCAGAGATGGAGTACTCGAGTCCTGGACTCGGACTCGAGTCGGACTCGCGCACTGATTGACGCGACTCGGACTCGTGAATTCTCGCACAGGATGACTTGGACTCGGACTCGTGAATTCACGATGACTCGGACTCGACTCGTACATTGACGCTCCGACTTGGACTCGAGCACATTTTCTCTGGAGTCTGATGTCCTCTATCCTGTATGGCGAGTTCACGTACTGGGCCCCGCTGTTCCAGCCTAGAGATGTCTACAGACACACCCCGCATCGTGCTGTATGCTTTCACACATTCTGCTTCCACATTGGAAAAGAGCAAAATGCTCGTTATGTGGAAACAATATAGAAGAGAAGGCTCCGTAACACATTACTCTAAGTCGAGTTCAGACATATAGGCTGTCTTGAACACTATCATCAGAGGTGATCTAATCAATAAATAAAGATTCAGCCGATAACGAAAGCACATACTTAACATGCAGAATGATGTCATGTTGCATGCTAAGTAGCCATGTGCTTTCTGGGGATACATCTTTATCTAAACTGATTTAACCCGTAAAAGTTCCTTCAAAATAAGAGTCCCGATCTTATTACTATCAAAATAAAAGTGCAAAACAAAAACTTTACCATAGGAAAATATTGGCATACAAATATAATCACTTCTCTAAAAGATAACTCTTTTTAAATATAGTTTATTTATATATAATAAAAATATTAATATTAGAAATAAGCTTTATATTTGTATAGCACCTATTACAAGAATTGTAGCCAAACTCGCTGCACAGCAGTTCAATAGACAGGATAACAGCAATGTAGAGGAGCAGCTACATTTCAAAACATATATCCACGAAGATTAATTCATGAAGACTTGTGACTCGGACTTGGACTCGAACACAGGTAATGATGACTCGGACTCGACTTGGACACTCCTTGGGTGACTCGGACTTGGACTCGGACTCGACTACGACTCTCCCTTGGTGACTCGGACTTAGACTCGGACTCGAAGAGTGGTGACTCGAGGGTGACTTGGACTCGTGAATTGGTGACTTGACTACAACACTGGTACCTGGATCTTCACACCATCCCCACCTTGATCCCCAGAATAGACGAGAGGCTAAAATTCATTAACAAACATAATGAATGTGTAAGTTATGCGGTTGCATACACCATGTTCTAAAATGCAGACGGACTGACAGACAGACGTTACTCTTCACTGCTTGCCCTTTTAGTTCAGAATTCAGATGAGTCATGGGATATGTTTGCTTTCGATGTAAAACTCGAATTCCTGGGGATGTGAGAAGTCTTTTTATCCATTTACGTGCGGTAAGAACATTTAACTACATGCGATCTTTCCAAAGACACTTACAGCAGCATGAAAATGTTGAGGAAGTGCTTGGTGTACCCGCTCAAGATCCGGTCCAGCCAGAGTTCCTTAATGCTGAAGGCCAGCCAGCAGAGGAAGTTGAGGAGTGGGATGAGATTGAGCCAGAGGGCATTACTTATCGGGTAGCACATGTTTTAGCTCATTTGAGGTCTGTGCCTTCGCAAACATTGTCCGGCATTCATTTGTTTGTTGAGCAGACCTCTAGTTTAATCTCTGACATTGTGGGTAGACTGCAATCAAGGACCGTGGCAGTTTTCAGTAGTTTGGGACATAATCAAATCCCAGAGGTAAATCAACTAATGGTGGAGTTCCAAGACTGTGCTGAGCCCTTCCGAGATCTAGACACTGAAAGACATTTGTTTTGGTGATTTGATTGATGTGGAACTTTATTTTATTGTATTATACGGCTATTCGAGTCTATATTGACACCCATAATTGTCCTCCTACAGATGCCAGGGGCGAAGTAGCCCTGATGCTGCCGTCTGTCATGCTCCCTCCGCCTGTTTATAAACAGGGCAGAAAATTGGTCCGCGCCAGTGTGGAAGAATCAAGAGATTCTTCATTGATGTTAAGCCTGTAAGTTATTTACCTTTGAACAGAAATTCAAATATAAATTCATAGTGAAATGACATTTGTATCTGCTAATAACATATCCTAAGTCAGGACCTTAGTCCTAAATGTAAACCTGCTGAGTTTGCTTTAAATGCTTCAACATCATCATATCAAAGAAACACACTATGAGTCATTTGAACTGTTGTGCAATGCCATTACATCCCCAAGATAGTATTTCCCTTGCCCGTAGGTTTGGCCCTTTCTGCTGATTGTGTAATAAGAGGTACAATCAACCAGCTGTTCGGCATCCACTAACTCAGTGGCCTGTGCAAGGTGTGGGACCTCAACTTGATAACATTTCTATCAAAGCATACAGACTGGAAAGGCTGATATTCCAAGCAATAAAGCTTAGAATCAACAAGAAATATGCTTTTGACAAGTACAAATTCTGGTGTATTACCATTTAGTACTTTGGCAAGGATCAAGGACTTCTCAGTAATGTATGTATTACCATTTATCACAAGCCATTTCACTGAAACCTAGGAAGTCCCTCAATGTTCCATGTACATATTGTAGATCTCTAACCTCAGAAACAGGACCTATCTCCTTTTCATTTGAAAACATTGGCTGCTTGGAAGGGTCAACATGTTGGCAGCTTTCATAGATTTGGTTCTGATGAATCAAAGACTTGCATACATTTTTTAAATTGATCTTGGAGGCCCATTGCTTAAATAAACAATGCTTAGACTCGAACCGCATACACATGTCTGACCATGGGACCCAATGATTCTATCTGTGATGGCAGATGTATCATGTAATGCTGCACAGGTGGAACATTGTGGTCTGGAGAAAGCTCCTTCCAATGCTTCAAGTGACTTTCAATCAGTAACTTTAACCTCAACGCAGTTGCAAAGGTAAGAACAGGTGCAAACACTATTTGAACAATCTCTATTAAGTCCATTATCAACTGCACTTATGCATTGACTTTCAAATGTTCCAAAACAAATGGCAATATCCTCAACAGGACAAGCATTTGCCCTGATGACTGCCTTAGTCTACCATCAGTTGACACAAGTGTACTCAGAGAAATTGGGGATGGTCGGTCTCTAACATCTAGCGGCGAATAAGGGAAACCAAGAATAGCTGAATTCAGAGTCCAGATTTAAACCTCCTGACTGAACAAGATGATTCAAAACACATTTAATTTCCAAAGGAGCTAAACCCTCTATAACAGTGCTTCTCAAAATGTGGTCCACGGACCGTGAACGCCCCCTAGTGGTCCGTGAGTATATTGGTAAAATTTCACATTTGAAATAAATAAATACATTTCAGTTTTCCGCACGCACACATTATTAGCAAATGATCAAAACACTACGGAGGGAAGATATTTTAGTTTGGATTACTGGTCTGGGGGAAGCTCGCGAGTGTGTGTGTGTATACGTGTGTGAGTGTTTGTGTATTTTTGTGTTTGTTTCCCGGGGAAAACCCTCAGGAGAAACACCGGCTGTTGTTATGCTTGCTGTGACGTCAAGTTACTCCGTTCTCTGCTTGTAATTATGCCGAAGCTTCAAAGCTGTATTTATCATCTGAATTTGCCGAAACGAGTTTAATATTCTGAAAGCCAAGACTTTGTTTATTTGAAAACAAACTGTAACGGACCCTGCCGTGTTATATATGATTACTCTACTCTTACATTCATAATTTCAGCCGGAGGGAGGGGGGGCGGCGCTAAGGAAGAGCAGAGTGGAGAGAGAGCTGTCATCTTCCCTTTGCAAGCTTCAAACATGTATTTATCGTGTGATGTTGGAAATAAAAGTTTCATATTCTGAAAGCCAAGACTTTGGTTGTTTAAATCAAACAAAACACCCGAACCACTATTTTTTTTTACACAAATCCACGTTTGAAATAGAGTGGGTCACATATATGTTTACCTCCTATTTAAAAATATTACTACTTACGGTTCCCTGGTCTCAAAGTCAGCGTTTTTTGTAGACAATGTTTTTGTTTATACGCCTGAAATTAAGTCTGTTGCTAAAACAGGTTGAAGAGATGTTCTCGTTTTACTCTACTAATGGAGGTTGCTAACAAAGTACTAAATATCTTCATGCTGAACATTAGCCACCTTTTAGCTAAGCAGTAGTGAGGTGCGGCCATGCAACCGTGATCAAGTTCTCTTATAGCCCTAATGTAGCTTATTACCTCTGGCAATTGCATTTACACTTAAAAAAATCACAAAGTAGTGCTAATATGTGGAGATTATCCTGCCGCGTTAAGTATATAAATGTGCACTTGCCACAGAACTTTTATCTGCAATATATCGAAATCCCATTGCTTTTTGTCCAGGCAGCCCTTGGGAAACTAACTTCCGGGTCGGCACCAGTCTATATATTTCCTGTCCATTGTTCGTGTTCAGTGGTGGAATGAAACTGGGTACAGTACTGTACTGAGTATTTTTATTTTATTTGACGTTATACTTTTACTTCACTACATTTATTTTCATATATTTAGTTACTAGCTACCTTTAGGTTATTAATACAAAAATAAATCAACGTATATATCATAATATTATCATACATTAATCTCCCTAGTCGAAGATTAAGTAATTAAAATAATCACCACTTTTACCAAGTGCAACATTGAAGTGATGAACACATTAATGCACCAATTATTTTTGAGAAAATAATTGAGTGTGTCCACTGAGACAGAGTAGGCTTGAAAGTAGACGAGAATAGCCGATCGCAGACGGGGGAGGTCTCAAAAAGCTCGCCTTAAGTCGGACAGCTCAGAGTCGGCTTGACTGGCTGGACTCGGTTTGCAATGGCGGAAATTGCGTTGGCGTTCTTCGTTGCAGATGAAGTGGATGCAATAGAAATCCCACATGTATTGTATGGAGAAGGGCATGATGAACACTGTCCGCGGAGATAATTACTTATGTTTTTATCAGTGCTGTCAAAATTATCACGTTAACGGCGGTTATTAATTTTTTGAATTAATTGCGTTAAAATATTTAACGCATGTGCAGAATGGCCCGCCCCATACGTGCCACCAGGGGATGGCTGGGGTAGGTTACACCCATACCAAGAAATGGCTTAGCCCCACCATGAAAAATTATGTTAAAGTAAGCAAAATAAATTCTGCCAACTCGCGGAGTAAAGTGCACAGACAGCAGTTTGTAAGATTGATTTCTGTAGCCACGGTTTTGAAAACTTTTGTCACGTAGTGATCGTCTTCTCAATAGAACATCTTTGATAACGGCGTGGTGTTGTTGCAGGAAGTCCCGACGGAGAATACTTTTGCTGTAGTACAGGGCAGAGCCATATAATAGTAATAATATGGCTCTGGTACAGGGGTGCACATAACTGGTACGCAGGTTATGTGCGTAATCTGAAGTGCGTACCGTCACTTGTGTCACAAAGCGCATTTGCGTACCGACGTACTTGTGAAGCTTTTCCAGAAGGCGGTTAGATCACCGGACGACAGAGTCGGTCTCCGTGTGCACAGACAGGCTGCTGTTAACGTCGGTCTGTACAACGGAACTGTGCCAAAACTACGCCAACCGGCTGCGGAGGGAGACTCCCCCCTTCACTGGAGAACTTGTTGAGTTTATGAACTTAGTTACACCAGTGGCCATAAAGATAGAAAGACTCAGCCTTGCACAGAGGCATGAAAATACATTTTCAAAATGCTCAACAGTGCTGCCAAAATTATAAACTGACTACTACACAATTAAAATAAATGTTTTTATATATTTCTATTAGATGTGACTCTTTGGCGTTTCTGTTATTATTACCTGCTGCTTTAGTTGTTCTGACTGCTAAAATCCTGTTATTCCTAAATGTAAAGCCGATATTCCGTAGGGTCGGGGGGCTCGGGTCCTTGTCACCTTTTTCATACCTGATGAGTTTACATCCCTGCTGTCTGTTTTTGTAATTTGTCTCTTCATCTGTTAATTCCCCTTTTCTTTATTTCTTTCTCTCTTCAGGTGAAGTTAAATCTGTCTTCAAAGAGAAGACAGAAACTCTCCAATTCGGCGAAGATCCTCAAAAGTTAAACATTTTTAAAAAATCAATTTGTTCGGCCACGTTAGGCCATTATGTTTTTTCATGCAATGTTGTATGTTCTGTAGTATAAATTAAAAGTGTTCATACATGTTGAGTCCATGTATTATTTGTATTTGATATAGCCTACCATTGTACATTCTACAGTATCTACAGTTTAGTACAGGTATGAGACAAATACAAGAACATATGTATTTACCATGGTAATTGGTATGGTGCCAGGGGTAGTGGGTTATCAAGCATATGAAATGTTACCATCGTACTCGTATCATAGTACCACGGTATTTTTTGACAGATAGTACCATGGTATATGTTATAGTACCATGGTATATGTTCCATAGCACATACAGTAATGTACCATGGTACAATCTGTCAAAAATACCATGGTACATGTACCATGGTATGGCATGACTTTTATTTTCTTTATTTAAGTTATACTGTTCCCTTATTGTCAAACAGTATATCTTTTTTTGTGGCTGTTAAAAATAAAGTTTTTGGAGCTTGATTAAACCGACTAAGTCTATGTTTTCATACGGACAAATAGAACCCCGTCACAAATGTATAATAGCAAACATTAGCCCATGTGTTACAGTTAACGACTGTATTTACCGTGTCAATTAATGACTGACATGTGTCTTGTGGACAGATTCCCGAGCTATAACCACCTGATGGCCTTCTGGTTTTTGATTGAGCCTTCAATTTATAAAATGGTTCGTGTTACAAGAGCGAAATCAGCTGAATGAAGAAGTGGTTACACACGCCCGTCCATCAACGGTAGGCTACGTTTTTTGAACACACAATCTAAACACAAACTAAAGGGGAAAAATGTTTCTCCGACATTTCATTGATTCTATGTCTCAGGCTAAAAGGCTAAAGTACTCAATCCTTTTTGAATACATCAGAGAACTAAAACAACTCAATGTTTTCCCATGGTGTGCTACACTCATGACATTAATATAGTAACCTTTTGTTGTTGTTATCTTCCAGAGACAGCTGCTTCAGCCAATTGATGAGTTCTTCCTTTTTCCCGTCGGTAGGTTTGAAGGAGAGGGACCCGGGTCATCGATTTAATATTCACTAGTCCACTGTGAGCCGCATCATTGCTACATGGACACGTGTTCTTGCTACTCTACTGGGGTCGCTGTGCATTTGGCTTACACCTGCAGAAGTTCAAGCGTACCTCCCTGATGCATTCAGTGACTTCCCAGACACACAGGTGATCCTGGATTGTACAGAGCCGAGGTGTCGAACACCCTCCTCACCCCTCCTCCAAAGTGAGATGTACTCTACTAACAAATCCCACTGCACCATGAAAGCCTTGGTTGGCATAGCCCCACATGGTGCCGTGACATTTGTCTCCAATCTGTACTGTTTAGAGTATAGGGTGAGGCCCCGATTAATTTATTCCGGTAAATTACTCTGACCTCACTAATTGACCCGACCGAAGTTACTGAGTCTATGTAAGTTTACTGCTTGGCTCAGATCCACCAAACGTCAGCAAGATCTCACCTCTATTAACTCCCGAAGAACCAGGTTCAATGAACTGCTGTTTCAATTCAGACAACTCTTTTTTAATCTGTTTAAGCGATCCCGAAGGATTTTGGTATCAGTAAATGGGGTGTGTTCCTACCTAAACATGTGTGTGTGGCAGGGTGCAGTCTTACCTTTGAAGCAGGAGAGTAGAGCACAGATGTCCTTTAAGTTGTCCCAGTCCAAAAGGTGGGATCAGTTTATTTGAAGAAAAATAGGTCCAAACTAATACAAGGTTTTTACCTTCTCTCTTTACAACATTATAATTATACTAAACATATCAAAATGGGGTTATATATTTTTTATCTAAAACCTTAATTCATATTCATTCAAAAGCCCAAATCATGTATTACATTTAAAATCTCCCTGATAGAATTTAGAGGCATTTCCTCATAAAAAGACCGGTCATAATAAAAAGCCCATTCAAAATCCCACAGTGATTCGGAGGGAGTTCCTCACGTAGGTGGGTATCAACACTCTCAAAATCCCACAGTGATTCGGAGGGAGTTCCTCACGTAGGTGGGTATCAACACTCTCAAAATCCCACAGTGATTCGGAGGGAGTTCCTCACGTAGGTGGGTATCAACACTCTCAAAATCCCACAGTGATTCGGAGGGAGTTCCTCACGTAGGTGGGTATCAACACTCTCAAAATCCCACAGTGATTCGGAGGGAGTTCCTCACGTAGGTGGGTATCAACACTCTCAAAATCCCACAGTGATTCGGAGGGAGTTCCTCACGTAGGTGGGTATCAACACTCTCAAAATCCCACAGTGATTCGGAGGGAGTTCCTCACGTAGGTGGGTATCAACACTCTCAAAATCCCACAGTGATTCGGAGGGAGTTCCTCACGTAGGTGGGTATCAACACTCTCAAAATCCCACAGTGATTCGGAGGGAGTTCCTCACGTAGGTGGGTATCAACACTCTCAAAATCCCACAGTGATTCGGAGGGAGTTCCTCACGTAGGTGGGTATCAACACTCTCAAAATCCCACAGTGATTCGGAGGGAGTTCCTCACGTAGGTGGGTATCAACACTCTCAAAATCCCACAGTGATTCGGAGGGAGTTCCTCACGTAGGTGGGTATCAATACTCTCAAAATCCCACAGTGATTCGGAGGGAGTTCCTCACGTAGGTGGGTATCAACACTCTCAAAATCCCACAGTGATTCGGAGGGAGTTCCTCACGTAGGTGGGTTTCAACACTCTCAAAATCCCACAGTGATTCGGAGGGAGTTCCTCACGTAGGTGGGTATCAACACTCTCAAAATCCCACAGTGATTCGGAGGGAGCTCCTCACGTAGGTGGGTATCAATACTCTCAAAATCCCCTTCCATAAAATCATTCCATTCAGCATTCAAAGCAATTCCCTCATTCAAAGCAATTCACTCAGCATTCCAACCAAGAAATTCAAGAGATATTCACCAAGTTTGAGAGAACCTTACCGAGAGCTCCGAAGGACAGAGTTTACCGGGAGAGAGTATACCAGGGGTTTCCCCCCCTCTCCCTGACGAAATCCAAAAAAGCCAGTCTTTATATGCTCAAAAAACCGGATAGAAAACCCACAAACACCTCCTCTATATCCCAACCAACATATTCTATTGGCTCTGGCATAAGACACACCTTCCCAAGTTTGTGTAAAACAAAACATGACTAGACATATTCTATGGCATGCATAACCACCTTTTTGAGGCCTCCATGTGTTTCTCCTTAAGTCCGGAGCCCCCCTCCCTGCTGTGAGAGGAGAGGGAAGAACCTGCCTACTCTCTTATCAGAGAGCAGGGCATAAATCATAGGCCTTACACTCAACTTAACAAACCACTTTGTTTTGTTTATGCTGTAAATATAGAAAAACCTAAAATATGAAGCATTTTCATTGTGGGTTATACAAGAATATAATTGATTATATTTGAGTGTAACTAACTTTCGTTTTAAGTATTCAACATACTATGAAGCTGTCAACAGTACGCTGACTCTGCTAGCGATAAGGAGATATTCAAACAGTCTGGAATAGCCGAGAAGTTAACAGAAAACATGGCAATCATTGTAGATAAGGGCTTCCTAATCAGGGATTGTTGCAAATGCAAAGTGTACTGCCCACCTTTTCTGTCAAAGCAGAAGCAAATGCCAGCCTACCAGGTTAGGGAGACACAGGCCATTGCCAGACTGAGGGTACATGTGGAGCGTGTCATCAGGAGGATAAAACTGAACAAACTGTTTGATGGTGTCATCCTCCTATCCCATGCCTACAACATCAACCAACTATTTGCAGTAGCATGTATGCTGTCAAATTATCAGAACAAGGCATTAGTCAAATGGGTAAAGTGAAACAAGGTAGACACGGAGTATTCAAGCCAGGGTCGGTTTTGGTACCATGAGCTGGCAAAACTACAAGAGCCGAGAGGGGAAACTATCCAGGACTTCCTGTTTTGGTTTATCCACGCCAAGGTCCTCTGGAACTAGAAAACGAAATCTCCAAGATTGCGCATACTTTCATTCGGAGTTTCATAGCAACATTAAAAAACTGATATTACACTAATCTTTCAACATAGTTTAATAAAAAAATGAATATTAGCACAAAGCCCGACGAATAACAACACTAAACATAATTCAACAATTCAATGTTATTAATCGGCCCTGATTTCTCATGGGCGGACCCAAATCCTGGATGGGCCCGCCCATACGTTAATAACTTACATCCATAGAGTTGTAAATGTCTTTATATTCATGTTTCATTTTTTAGAGTAAGAAGTAAGATCTGCAGACAGACATGTTGACTGTTTCTTAAAGGAACTGTAATAGATGTTAGTTGTGAAGATTAAATATATGTATTTTATATTTCAGTAAACGATAACGTCTGAATAAAGATCATCTGACGTAATAGTAGTTTTACATTGTGGTGGGAATTTATTTATCAAATGTGGATAGAGAATCAAACCATTCACGTCTGTCGTACTTTATTTCTTGAAGAAAGTTCAGTCGGTCACACAGAGAGCACACAGTCTGCAGAGTGGAAGACGAAGAGTAGAGTTTGGGTCGCATATTTAAACACAGCATTCTGGGGGTTAGGGAGGCCGTATCAGGAAGTTCTCAGTTCCCCTGAGGTGAAGGTCATACTGTTGGTGCACATAGTCACGAACAACACTGCAACACATCTTCTTTATAAGACATTTCCCAAGCTTAGCTAAGAAGTGTGAGAAGTTGCCAATATTAGCAAATAAGAATCACACAATGATATTATTAAAGTAAGTGAATATAATATTTGTCTGATCTCAGCTCTGAAGTCCAACATCCATCTGAGAGATCTGGACCTGAGTCAGAACGCTCTGCAGGATTCAGGAGAGTCCAGCCGGGAGACTCTCGGGTCAGTCCACTGACTCTCACATGTTCACTTTGTAATGTAACCTCATTTATATTCATTAATAACTTACATCCATAAAGTTGTAAATGTCCTTATATTCATATTTCATTTTAAGAGTAAGAAGTAAGATCTGCAGACATACATGTTGAGTGTTTCTTAAAGGAACTGTAATAGATGTTAGCTGTGAAGAGTAAATCTATGTATTTAATATTTAGTAAACGATAACGTCTGAATAAAGGTCACCTGAAGTCATTTTAGTTTCGCATGATAAAGTTCACTTTCTGAAGCAGACAGATGTTTCTGTTCCCATTCATTTAAATGTTGAGAAACATCTGAATGGATTATAAACAGATCATGTTTTCTTTATTCAGACTGCGGGGCTGCAGCTTGTCAGAGATCAGCTGTTCTGCGCTGATCTCAGCTCTGAAGTCCAACCTCTCCCATCTGAGAGATCTGGACCTGAGTGAGAACGCTCTGCAGGATTCAGGAGAGGATTTAGATTTAAGATATGTGAGGACTTTTTTTCATTTAACCGGTGTGCTACAGCCATTAATGTTCCACGATACGATAGCTGTGTCCCAATTCAGCGTCCTCCTGAGGATGCATTGGAAGACCGCATACGTCTGCCAAACGAAGGCTGTCCCAATTCAAAAAAAGACAAGATTCCTCCGAATGCAGCCTTCTATTCCCAGATGTTGAGGATACATCTGATGTACACTCCGCGGTGCACCATATCCCAGGATGCAATGGGCGACGGTGACGTTTTTTTTTAAAGAAAATGGCTTCTAACGTCCCGGCAACGGCTGAAGCTTCGGCGGGAGCTGGATTTGTTTTTAAATGTAAGTATAGGGTTTCAACTCTCCCAAATAGTAAACCGATCTGTTTTATTTAAAGATACGGGCGATTGGAGACGTCTTCTTTATATTACATACATAACATAATATGAAGTGAAAATATTTCGACATGTTGTAAACCCTGTTTGGTTTTCATATTGTTGGGATTCATTATAAAGCTAATTTATTTATTTAACTGCTTTTGTTATACAAATCTTACTGCAACAATTTGATTTGATAGGGAGCAAGGAGCAGACTGCTCAATTGATTAAAATGCGTGGGGAGAATTGTAGTGTAACTCCCCTGCAAGCTAAGAAGAAGTGGGACAATCTTAAACAAATATATAAAGTATGTGAGTTTTACAAGTTAATAAACACATTTGCTGACATTTGTTTATCTGCATTTTGTAATGCCGTGATTGTTTTGCTCTGCCTTTAGGATCGCACATACCCAGGGTCAGGAGAGGGAGTCGGTGGGAAACCCACTGCTGCAACTTGGCCGTGGTTTGTCCAAATGGATGAGATATTAGGACAGAGGCCCTCTATCTGCCCGCCTGTCCTAATATCCTCTATTCCAGAGGACACGCCGCGGCCAAGTTCAGCAGTGGGGACCAAGAGGAGGACGAGGATCAGGTTGAGGCAGGGCCATCCCGGCCTAAAAGGAATAGAAAGGAGGGGCTAATGGACCTCAGCAGAGGGAGGAGAGCAGGGAGAACCTGAACAGGCTTTTTTCTCTCCGAGAAAAATGTAATGAGCAATATGAAACGTATCATTTATTTGATGGAACAACATACAAATGAAACAACATTTAAACTATATACACATTCAGGCTGAGCAGGGAGTCCCAGGTGGTGCTGCTGGACCTGGCTGCCACAATTAAGGGTGGGGCATCATGCAGGGTGGTCTCCAGAGCTGTTGAGGATGCTTCTCTCCACAGTACATCGGATTGTCCATTAGGGCTAGGGTTCGCAGGGCGGACGCAATCGACGGCTGCCATGTCACTAAGATGTTTTCAGCAGCAGATAAGAACAACAGATGTATATAAATATTGCACACGGTTATTTTATCACAGCTCGTCAATTGTTTTACATACCTTTACACATAACCGTGGTCACCAGGAACCTCCTCCAGGGCAGACACCTCCGCAGACAGTTGGTCCCGCCAAGGAGCACCACTGACTGCCTCCAACACATTCTCCCCCTCATCCTCTGCTACATCCTCCACAGTGTCCTCTTCTGGGGCCCCAATGCAGATGTTGTGGAGGACGGCACTAGGGGTGCAACAACTAATCGACTTAATCGATTACCAAATTAGTCGTCGATTCGTTGGTGATGTCATCACGTGTTTACGCGCCGTTAAGCTCCAACGTTATCGGTCTTTTTATCGGTACTGGAGACAGTTAAAAAATATATGTCATGTATTATTGCTACAAAAACATTATATCGCAGTCTTAGTGTGGCCAACTCGTTTCTAACATGCAAAAACACAAACAAATGCGTCTATGATGTATTTTCGATCAGACGAGATCTCTCTCCCCCGTCTGTGTGCGAGGGGGCGGGGCAGTTTACACACGCGGCTGCTGCATGCGGCAACACACGGAGGAGATGGCGGAGAGAACGCGCTCCGAGGTGGTTAAACTTTACCCGTCTTGATGCTCGTTGCCTAAAGTGCAATAAGTGTTTAGCATGTAAGGGCGGTAACACGAGTCATTTGTCTAAACATGTATCAAAAGTGCTCCACATCCAGACGGAGGAATGCACCGGGTTCGACTGTCTCTCAAGCAGCTCTGTAGCCCCGTCCACGAGGAACGTTTCCACGTCAGGTGTTATGTATGCTAGCAGCAACACACAGAGTAAACTACATTATACAAACATGGGTTAATGATTAGAGGAAACTGAGTTATTTAGTTTGTTAAAGTTTCAGCTATTCTGTTTACAGTTCTGTTCATCAGATTATTTAATACGATTTGTTAAAACACTGTTGTTTATTTTGATGTGAAATATTATTTATTTAATTTAAATAAAAAGCAATGTTACATTTTGTTCAAAATATGTTTAGTTAATTTAATAATATGTGACCTGCCCCATCATTTTCAGTCACATTGACCCTGAAACACATTTTGAGTTTGATACACTGTTGGAAAGATGAGATTCTTAGCTTTCTAATAATATCAATATTGTTGTTGTCCTCCAAATATTAAGCAAAATACGTCACTTTACATAATGAATGTCACCGAACCATGATTTTGAGAAAAAGGCCTTCAAAGTTTGCAGTACTTTCTTAGGTATGTATTCAAATGAACCATAGCACACCCCACACACTATACTGTTCTCTCTTTGTCACTTTCATACATCAATACATGGAACAAAGGCACTCGCATACACATGCACGCCATACCAACGTGTACTCCCGAACGCACGTGCACGCTCATCAATTTAACATGTATTTTGGTCATGTTTGAGCACATGCTTATGCGCACACATCTATTCCCATGTACATGGCCATGTGCACACCCAGACCCCGTACTCGAGTGCACACTCGTACTCACCCATACCCACGTGCACACTCATCGATATACAATTTTTATCGAAAACAGAGTTGGAATAAATAAATACTTGAATGAACTGATTGCATGTTAACCTATAACAACATTAGAATTATTTGGCACAACAGTTATTTCGAGAAAGAAGCTGCATGTGAACAACAAGCAACAGAACAGATAAATATACTACACAATATAAAAATAGCAAACAAGCAACAGCGTAGCTAACAGTACTTAAAACTAATTTGAAATATATATTTACAGAAGAATGACAGTGTTGATGTATTAAGCACTCTCACTCATCAAGGATGAGGTGTTAAGGGTTTGGGGCAGGTGATGTCTTTGGTTTCCTCAGTACAGAACTCTCTGATCTTCTCCAAAAGATACCACTGCCGTTTTCCATCAAGCCCAGGGGGATGAGTTCAGTGGGACGCGCCTCCTCGTCAGAAAGCACCCTGTCCGTAGCAGCATGAAGGACTCTTCTTCTTTACCTTCAAACTCCTTGGCGTAGACCACTCCAGGCTGGGCACTGGTGAAGCGTAGGTGATCGTACCTCTTGATACCTGGAAGCGGTCTGAAGCTGGGGGCAAGGAGGTTGTGCCAGTCGTCTGTTTTCACGAAGGTCTCCCCTGACTCATTGCCAACCAGCTGGGGGCTGTTGACTCCAGTGACGGTACTGGACCTCACAGCCTGGCTGGTGTCCTCCAGGCAGGACACTGGTGTGCGGCGGAACCACTGCTTAAACAGGCCAAAGCACCAGTCAGGTGCACATTTGGTGTGGCCAGCAATAAGAAAGTTGAGGGAGATATCTTCATGGAGTCCCACCATGCACCGCCAAGCAAGGTACCAGAGGAGGTATCTGTTTTTGTTCTGACCCGAGCAGTTGTCACAGTGCAGGTGAACGTTTGTCTCCCCAAGCCCATACTGGGAGAAGAAGTGGTGGAGGTAGGCAATGACAGCATTGGAACCCTTGCTGCTGCAGTGAGCCTCATCTATGAGGTAGTTTACCTGCTGGGGAACACCTTCACAGCAGACTCCACATACTCCACACGTCCTGGGAACCAGAACGTAAATGGGCCCGGGCTGGAGAGGGTCACTGCGTAGTGGACCTGTAACACCAGACTAACTAAAAATGTGTGAATATACATACTGATACATTCCAAACACAGCATTCATCACGTGCATACACCTCACCTGCTGTGCCTAGTCCAAGCTGTAGAGATGGTGATGTCTCTGCTACAGGGTTGGTTGGGTCCTAATTTGACACCCAGCTCTCGAGCTGTTTCTTTACAGCTGGCGACCATCTCCTGGTAAGCCTGACGCTCCACCCCCACGGTGCGGAGGTGTTCTTCCTGCTTCCTGAGCTTCGCTGACTTGACACAGTCGGGAAGGTTGGAGCTGCGGTAGATGGCAATGTTGTTTTTCTGACATAACCAACAAAGGTCTGTCATCGGCCTCCCAATAATGACACTGGGAGTCAGCTCCTTCCAATGTGCTGTTGCCAGCAGCACGGTGACCTGGAAAGGTGATTAAAGACAAAGATAGCATTGTTTGATTACTCATCATTAGTTTTCCATTGAGGCTTCCGCATGTAAAAAAACAAGATTAAGATATAAGAAAATACCCACCCTTCTCTCTGGACCTTGTATTTCCGCCACACAGAGGACTTGCTCTCAGTTGTTGGTAGAACACTGATGTCCGTCCTCTTAAACCCTGGAATCCTTTCAGGAAGTGGCATGGCAAAGACATCTGCGAAGTTGGTAATGAACCGTACAATTCTCTGGATGTCTTCAAAGGACAACACCCTTTTGGTCACCACCCGACCACCACGTCTCATCCTTGGGCCAAGCCATGTTCCTTGTAGAACTTGATGATGCTCGTCAGCTTGTCTTGAGAGGTTTAAAACATCAGTCTTTGATTGTTTTGTATGGCTTTCTTTAATGTATGCATTGTAGTATATACATTGTCGTTGTATTTATTCATTATGTAAAAGCATGTATATATATCAGTGCTGTCAAAATTATCGCGTTAACGGCGGTAATTAATTTTCTGAATTAATTGCGTTAAAATATTTAACGCATTTAACACATGTGCAGAATGGCCCGCCCCATACGTGCCACCAGTGGCAGCGCCACGGTATGGCTGGGGTAGGCTACACTCATACCAAGAAATGGCTTAGCCCCACCATGAAAAATGATGTTAAAGTAAGCAAAATAAAGTCTACCAACTCGTTAGTAAATTGCACTGACAGCAGTTAGTAAGATTGATTTCAGTTGCCACGGTTTTGTGTTGTTGCAGGAAGTCCCGACGGAGAATACTTTTGCTGTAGTACAGGGGTGCACATAACTGGTAGGCAGGTTATGTGCGTAATCTGAAATGCGTACCGTCACTTGTGTCAGAAAGTGCATTTGCATACCGACAGCCTACTTGTGAAGCTTTTCCAGAAGGCGGTTAGATCACCGGACGACAGAGTCGGTCTCCGTGTGCACAGACAGGGCTGCTGATAACGTCGGTCTGTACAACGGAACTGAGCCAAAACTACGCCAACCGGCTGCGGAGGGAGACTCCCCCCTTCACTGGAGCACTGCGCTAAAACAGCTGATCACAACGTTCACACTCTGTGGTCACGAAGTACTCCACTAGCCGCCGACCCCCCGGTTTGATGATTGGTAGGTGTGTGGGTTGTCTTTCATTTTGACACGCAGAAAAATGTTATAATAAACATAGGTACTGTATGTTAAATGGATATATCCGCCTTCTTTCATTTATCTTTCCATTCTCACAACAATATACGTAAAGAAATGGCATATTTTGGACATAGTTCGAATGGTGATTAATTAATTTTTAAGCTGTGATTAATCTGATTAAAAATTGTAATCGTTTGATAGGGACAGAGCCTGTTAATGAACATCAGTATAAAATACATGAAGTATACATGTATTTGAGCAAACGTGCTAATTTACATCCGTAGTAGGCTACCTAGGCAGGTAACAAAAACAGATACACAATACACAAGTAAAAAGACAAAATACATTGTAGGCTACTACATGTATCTAGGCCTACTACTGGCTGCACCAGTATACATTAAAAAGTATGATCGATTATGCGGACTGATTACTTTACTCTACAGATCACAAATTGTGCAAAATTATGACACTATTGGTCTTTTTCAGTCCTAATGGGATAAGATAAAAACTACTTTACTAAAGATATAGAAAACAAGCAAGATAGTAGTACAAAGATACAATAAATAAACAACAATACAACTGACATCAAGTGAAGATAATATAGGCCTACAGCAGCAGCAGTTCAGTCAGACAACTCACGTGTTCTTAATGTTTATTAGAGCAGCATATAGTTGAGTTTGTCGTCTAGGCTCGGGCCTCATCACTCCACAGATTTACATAGAACATTGAGTGATGATTAGATACTGTAACTATCCCCCAACACTGCGTGGAGATTAAAATAACTATCCCCCACAACTGCATGAACTGAGAGCCTGACGCTGCAGACGTTAGTCTGATAAGTATAGGGCCTGGCGAACCTGCCACGTGGCCATTCCCCGTAAGCACCGTGGCTTTGAGGGGAATATACTACCGAGTGAAACTGCTATGTGAAGGCCAGGGAACAGCCCGCAAAGCCATCCCCCTTAACCTGTTAGGCCCCAAGCCTGTTTTTCAGGTCTCAGGCTCGAAAATGACCATATCTTCTAAAAGGGTTAAATTAATAATCTTTTTCTCAAAGTAATGATAAACCTGTGAGTTGGATGTAGAAAAGTCAGAATCAATATATAGATGTTTTTTATTTTAAAGAAAATTCAGATTGAACATGGTAAAAAAACTGTAAATTATAGTGTCCGTCCAAAAGATATGTTGTACTTATAGTGAAAACTAACCTTTGATGATGGGTTAGTAGACTAAAAGTTTTAGGAATCCAAAGTACAACATATAATAAGTACCCTGTCAAGATTGATGCAAAACAAGTGATATTTGACCTTTTTGCTCCAGAGCGAAGCTGTCTCTAGGTCTGACATCTCAAAACCGAAAAGCAGATTTATTACTCATGGATTATCAGAAATCATTCAAAGTGACACATACACATTGGATTAACTTCAGCATCGTTTTTATCGTTTTAATGCCATTGAAGACCACTTTTGACCAGACTACCACACAGATGTACCCTTTTGAGCTAACTAGCTCCATATGTTTTGATGTACGTTTTTGTTGATAATGTCGCAAGTTTGTATCTTTCAGTGTTGAGGTGAGCACCGTTAGATTCTGTGTATTTACGATCATAAACAAGGTGTTGGACGTGCACCTAGGATAAGTAATAAGGGAGCTAGATTATCGATGCAGTAATAGGTTAGCATTTTTTGCTCAGGGGTCATTTAGATGCTTCTTATGAGACTTGTGTTTTATTTTGTTAAAAATGGTTTGTATCGTCAGTTAGCTGAGATTATTCCCGTTAATCTGGTATAACACATTAATAGGTTCTTAAATATTAAGATCCCCTGAGACACACTGTCGTGAGAAAAAAAACAAGGGTACCAACCGGCTGGGACCTTGGGGCTTAACAGGTTAACATTCTTTGCATTTATCATTTTTCATTAGATGTTTGATTTCCTGTGTGCGTCCTTTAATATTCTGCACGTTAAAGTTAAATTTGAGTCGCCGAGAGGCTAAACTTGGCTATAAACTGTGACGCGTTTTCGAAGAGAAGTCCATATTGAAGCAATATAGTTTTAAGGATATTTAATATACACAATCAAAACATAGTAACTATGGACAAAACCATCAAAAGAAAAAAATTACAGCTCAAGCTCACCCTCTGTCATCCCACTCGATATGAAACAGGTGACTTAAATAGACAAACCACACCCATGTGACAATTACCGGAAGTGCTCAACAAACAAATAAAAGTGACGTAAACGATTTGTTCGCAGTTTTTGATGAAGAATAAGAAGATGGCGACCTCCATGCCAAACTGCAAAACATTGACAGTGTGGATCATTGGTGACAGCTATGTCCGGCGTGCTGCCCAGAGAGCTGCAGAGACCATCGGCAGCAACCTTGGCCTCGACCTGAGGGTCTGCTGGTTCGGTTGGGGTGGACTGCGCCGGAGAGGGGTCCTTCCCTTCTTTTCCCACTCCCTGCTTGGAAGAGCAGCCCCGGATGTCCTCCTCATCCACTGTGGCGGTAACGACTTGGGCAATGTGCCCAGTGTTGTTATCGTGAACAACATGAAGGAGGACCTGCACCAGCTTCACCATCGGCACCCTGAAATGAAGATCGTGATCGCCCAGATCAACCAGAGGTGCCGGTGGAAGGCTGGTGTAAAGCCGGTCAAGATCGACATGGCCCCGAGGTTTGTTAACCGTGTTATGGCTACATTTGTTCATAGCCTAAATGGTTCGATTGTTAACCACTCGAACATTAGACATGACAGTCCTGGGCTTTTTTTGAGAGATAGAGTTCATTTCACCCCTTGGGGAAATTATATATTTTTTTAAATCATTAGCCAATTGCCTGAAAGACCACCTCCAAAGACTGTGAACTGCTAAGTCGTCAGTATCGCTGTCTTTGGATTTGGCCTTTGGAGTATGTTTTGTACGGCCCTAGCTAAGCCCATACCGTCATGGCTAACGTTGAGTTAGATATTACATCTGTAGCCATAACACTGTTAACATGGGTGCTCTTCCTCACATCCTTATCTACCCCTTCTGCACGTTTGACTGACATTGTTTTGCAGTTGTTCAATTTTGCAAGCCAAGGCTTTACTAGTGAGCTTGACAGTCCTTTTTCCCATTCCATCGTTTGTGTCACTCATATTTGATGCAATATGCGTGGTGCGTTTATCATTCAAAGTAACACGACAGTGTTCACTGGTATGAAACTTAAACCAGCGGGGCCCGGCCGCCACAGCAAAACAAACAATTAGAAAACTTCCATCGCTCACGGTATAACAAGCACACTCAACTGCCGCTCACTGCACAACACGCGCACACAACAAAAGCCAAAGTCCCCAATGGACAAACGGTCGCGCTTCCCAAACTGTGTCCAGCAAAAATACACAAGAAAGGAAATAATCGTGCCTATCGCTTTCAGCTTGTTGTGCGCTGCAGTCAATGAGTGTCCATCAGTGAGTCCTCATGGCTACTCCAATCCATATCGATTAGGGAAAAACTGTCCGAAGGTTCCAAAGGTACAGAATGTTAAGTCCGTTATCCGAAGCGTCCAAGCGATCCGTAAGCTTAGGAAGCCGGCCGGTCCGTCCAGTTCGGTCTCTGATGCGAATCACCTATTTTTCTGTTGACTTAATGTGGCGGCTTAATCCCCAGTTAGCTTTGAGTCGCAGAGAGGCTAAACGTGGCTATAAACTGTGACGCGTTTTTAAAGAGAAAGTCCATATTGAAGCAATATAGTTTTAAGGATATTTAATATACAAAATCAAAACATAGTAACTATGGACAAAACGGTCAACAGAAAAAAATTACAGCTCAAGCTCACTCTCTGTCATCCCACTCGACATGAAACAGGTGACTTAAATAGACAAACCACACCCATGTGACAATTACCGGAAGTGCTCAACAAACAAATAAAAGTGACGTAAACGATTTGTTCGCAGTTTCTGATGAAGAATAAGAAGATGGCGACCTCCATGCCAAACTCCAAAAACATTGACAGTGTGGATCATGACACGGTTTTCCCCCATCATCCAAACCCATCAATGAGTAAATATTGTCCCCTTGAAAACCGTGACTGAACTGATTTTGGATATTTGTACTTTGATAACCATTAACCTGCCTTCAATGTTGACCATTTTCTGGATCTTCTCGCGGATTCTTCAAGTCCCGCCAAATGATGGGTGACGTCATTGCGGGCACAGCGCTCCAGCTGCACCGTTCAGGATCCCAGCTTCTGCATGTAAACGCACGACGGTGCACACAGCAGCAAGCTCAGACAGCGATGACAGGTTAATGTTGAACGTGTCTGAGAGCTCATATGAGGCTGAAGGATCGGTTTATGTTGTATCTGTTAGAAGTTTAGGAATGAGGTGCGTCAATATGGGCGATCATATGGTCATGTAGCCAGTGGTGGAATGGGACTACAAATCAACCCGGGACTCTCGACCGGCCCACTTCGGTACCGCTAGTAAATTGTCAACGGGGGGAGTGGGGGATGTCAGGGGCGGCGGGTGCTGTAGATAGTAAATGTAAATATGTAAATATTTGTGTCACTGCATCCTGGTAAAATACAAATATAATGTCTGTGTCTTTGACATTAGCGCTGCTAGCCACCTGTGCCCTGCACAACGAAGCCAGTTCAACAGACCCTGGATATGTTTGAGTAACAAACTAACTAACAACAACAAACTAACAAACGAGATCTCGCTAAGCGGTCCTGGTTATCAACTCGGTAAATCAAGCCAGGGTTTCTCTCTCCACCTGAGAGCGCGTTCACGTCTAAGACACGAGTGGATCTGACTGTAATTACATTTGTCTCGAGTGTTTCGTCAACATAATGTGTTGCTTAAAATAATACTTCTGCATCCAGTCTGTGACACTGAGTGTTGCACGGCCAGATGAGGCTGGAGAAGCTGACTCAGATAAGGAAATATATGATATATTATGATATTATATGATCGATGATCGACTGATTGATGATGTAATATGAATGATAAGTGCGACACGTCGGCGTCTTCTCTGCATACGGCAGTTTAAACTGTATTTCCTTTATCCTGTAATATGACTTGAGAGATTTAAACTCCGCACACTGAGTTCATCTATTTTCTATAGACGCCGGAGGCGGGCAGCGTCAGGTAAAATAAGTTATTTAGCCTTCCCAAACCTGAGCCTCACGCGCCGCCTATGGGGGATGTGCTAGTTACTCATCCGACCGGCCCACTTCGGTACCGGCCCATCGGGATTCGTCCCAATGGCCAGTCCGCCACTGCACCCAGCCCACGTAAACTGTCAACAGGGGGAGCCTCGATGCGGGGAAACGGTGGACCTAGTGTCCCGATCGGAGTGGGAATAATAATAATAATCCGTGCATTTTATCCATTAATTTCCCCAACATTGTGGTAAAAAAACCACACGTTTAATCCATGTTGTTGGTGTACTACAACTACAAAAAGCATCGGTTTGCTTTCTCATCAGGTAATGCAGACCGGCTCAAACAAACGATTTTTAATCATCATCCTCACGATCATTTAATGTATCATATGTTCGCCGAATTGACGTGAAAGCAATAATAAATGTAGTTTCATCCACTTGAGTTTACAACTACAAAAATAAACGATTTGTTTTTAGATCACATCCGACGGGAAGAAATTCAGCAGCTCTCACTCCCGATTTTTAATCCTAATGTAATCATCATCTTCACCACGATCATTTATGTTTATGTTCGCCGAATTGACATGAAAGCACTGAACAAATATGAATATACTGTAATATACTTCATTAAAACGTTATTAACTTGCCTAATCTCAGAAATTAACCATTTCTACGCATGACAACACATTTTGTCTGTGTTTGGCTCTCGAAGCGTTCCCGCATTGACGTCACTTCCGGCTTCCCCCAAAACTTCCAAATGAGTCGAAGGAATTTCCCCGCGATGTTCGAAATTAATGATATTTAACGGAATGGTATCGCTTTTTCTTTTTTAAACTGACGGTTCGAGATTACTAGTAGACCAATATTTCATTGCACAACAGTTGTTGGGATGGTGTCAAAGGCTCTTTAAATAGACAAACCAAACCCATGTGACAATTACCGGAAGTGCTCAACAAACAAATAAAAGTGATGTAAACAAATAATAAGAATACAAATAATGAACTTGGGCTAAGTAGCATTATGGCACCTACAGTTATGTTGTTATGTTTATGTTGTTAATTTACAATTCAGGTGTTCTCTAAAGTGGGCCTCCATTTAATTATTTCAGGCATGAAGAAGAGTAAGGACGTGGGCGTCCATTTTAGGTTATGGCCTGGAAAAGGGGGCGGTTAGGATTAGCGTTCGATTGAGGGCGAAAGAGTATCAGGCAGTGACCCCTGAAGGGACATCGGAGAGAACTACCCCAGAAATGAGAACGTGGGGCACTGGCTGCGTTAGGGAATGAGAGGCTTGGATCCTCCTGCCGGGGACCGGCTGTAAGATCAAGTGCTCGGGCCATCCTTGTTCACCACAGAGGCAGGCCAACTCTTCTTCTTTCTTTTCTTTCAGTCTTTATTTCGAACAGATTAAAAAATAACAAATGTGAAAAACAGAATACCGTATTGTTATAATACAACATTTATCCACATTCATGGTAATAATTTGTATATTCAACAAAAAAAACTAAAAATGTCTTCATATTAATAATAATAATAAATCATGTGTCCGAAAGGGAGTAGGAGGAAGCAAATGCTTATTAATTCCCACCCCTTACTTGATCAATGATTGTCCTTTAAATCATTATGCAAGTTATTCCTACATACATTTACATGTATACATACATATACAATAATTTCTCATCTTCAATCACCTTTCTTCATTCTCATATTTTTCCAAAAAAGTGTTTCTGTACATCATTTTAAACTGAATTATGCTTGTGCTTTGTTTTAACTCCTGCTCCAAACCATTCCATAAAATCACCCCACAGATTATTAAACTGATACTTCTCAGGGTTGTTCTGACCTTGAGTTGTTTAAAATGTAGAATTCCTCTCAAATTATATCCACCCTCTCTGTCTATGAACAATGTTTTTAATTTCCTAGGAAGTAGATTATGTCTTGCTCTGTACTCTCACCTTAGACCCCAAGAAAAATGTAATTACGTTGAGTGACAGCTATCATAGTAGTGTTTTTACTATCACTCACATATTACAATTATAATACACATCTTCAGTAGTAAACCCAGGAGTCATTGAATGTTTCGGCTTATTTTAACTAAACAATCTCCCCCCAGGACAGCCCCGCAAGGTGATCAAATCCAAGCAGTGTGTATTATAGGAACATGTAGCTGTGCGTGTGAGTTTTCAGCATTGAGGAGGATATGCAGCTATACGCGTGTACACGTGAGCAAGAGAGATGCATTCGCTGCGCTGCATCAGGACAGAGTGAATCGGAAAGGGCTTCCACACGCTGTTTATATAGAGGTGTAGGAGGGGCTTATTTCCCATGTAACTTTCGTGAAACCTCCGTATGTCACGGTGAGCAGGTCAGTATCCATAGTTTTTCTCCCAATAAAATGTTCATTCCAAATTGTTATGTTGTCTCTGTATCTATTTACAATCCACGTGTTCTCTAAAGTGGGCCTCCATTTAATTATTTCAGGCATGAAGAGGAGTAAGCATGTGGGCGTCCATGTTAGGTTATGGCCTGGAAAAGGGGGCGGTTAGGATTAGCGTTCAATTGAGGGCGAGAGAGTATCAGGCAGTGACCCCTGAAGGGACATCGGAGAGAACTACCCCAGAAATGAGAACGTGGGGCACTGGCTGCGTTAGGGAATAAGAGGCTTGGATCCTACTGCCGGGGACCGGCTGTAAGATCAAGTGCTCGGGCCATCCTTGTTCACCACAGAGGCAGGCCAACTCTTCTTCTTTCTTTTCTTTCAGTCTTTATTTCGAACAGATTAAAAAATAACAAATGTGAAAAACAGAATACCGTATTGTTATAATACAGCATTTATCCACATTCATGGTAATAATTTGTATATTCAACAAAAAAAACTAAAAATGTCTTCATATTAATATTAATAATAATAATAATAAATCATATGTGTCCGAAAGGGAGTAGGAGGAAGCAAATGCTTATTAATTCCCACCCCTTACTTGATCAATGATTGTCCTTTAAATCATTATGCAAGTTATTCCTACATACATTTTCATTTATACATACATATACAATCATTTCTCATCTTCAATTACCTTTCTTCATTCTCATATTTTTCCAAAAAAGTGTTTCTGTACATCCTTTTAAACTGAATTATGCTTTGTTTCAACTCCTGCTCCAAACCATTCCATAAAGTCACCCCACAGATTATTAAACTGATACTTCTCAGAGTTGTTCTGACCTTGAGTTGTTTAAAATGTAGAATTCCTCTCAAATTATATCCACCCTCTCTGTCTATGAACAATGTTTTTAATTTCCTAGGAAGTAGATTATGTCTTGCTCTGTACTCTCACCTTAGACCCCAAGAAAAATGTAATTACGTTGAGTGACAGCTATCATAGTAGTGTTTTTACTATCACTCACATATAACAATTATAATACACATCTTCAGTAGTAAACCCAGGAGTCATTGAATGTTTCGGCTTATTATAACTAAACAATCTCCCCCCAGGACAGCCCCGCAATGTGATCAAATCCAAGCAGTGTGTATTATAGGAACATGTAGCTGTGCGTGTGAGTTTTCAGCATTGCGGAGGATATGCAGCTATACGCGTGTACACGTGAGCAAGAGAGATGCATTCGCTGCGCTGCATCAGGACAGAGTGAATCGGAAAGGGCTTCCACACGCTGTTTATATAGAGGTGTAGGAGGGGCTTATTTCCCATGTAACTTTTGTGAAACCTCCGTATGTCACGGTGAGCAGGTCAGTATCCATAGTTTTTCCCCAATAAAATGTTCATTCCAAATTGTTATGTTGTCTCTGTGTCTATTTACAATTCACGTGTTCTCTAAAGTGGGCCTCCATTTAATTATTTCAGGCATGAAGAGGAGTAAGCATGTGGGCGTCCATGTTAGGTTAAGGCGTGGAAAAGGTGGCGGTTAGGATTAGTGTTCGATTGAGGGCGAGAGAGAGAGTATTTTGCGAGACAATGGAGGATCGCAGTCTGACCCAGAAAGCGATGCAGGTTCTGGTCCAGACTCTTTGTAATCTCACGCCTAGACTACTGCAACTCCCTCCTGGCTGGTCTACCTGCATGTGCCATCCGACCCCTGCAGCTCATCCAGAATGCAGCGGCTCGTCTGGTCTTCAACCTTCCTAAATTCTCCCACACCACGCCGCTCCTCCGCTCCCTTCACTGGCTTCCGGTAACTGCTAGAATCCACTTCAAGACACTGCTACTTGTGTACCATGCAGCGAATGGATCTGGCCCTTCCTACATCCAGGACATGGTTAAACCGTACACCCCAGCACGTGCACTCCGCTCTGCATCAGCCAAACGACTCGCTGCACCCTCGCTGCGATGGGGACCCAAGTTCCCATCAGCAGAAACACGTGGGTTTGCTATCCTGGCTCCAAGATGGTGGAATGAGCTCCCCATTGACATCAGGACAGCAGAAAGCTTACACACCTTCCGGCGCAGACTGAAAACTCATCTCTTTCGACTCCACCTCGAGCGATAGAACTATTAACAAAGCACTTGTATACTAATAAAGGACTGGCTTATCTATAGCCAGTTGAGTAGCACTTGACATGTTTTTGCTCTATGAAACCTGATGTACTTTATGATTCTGTTTTCTTCTGTTTGTATTTTGTTGGTCGAACGCACTTATTTCAATGTAATGTAATGTAATGGAAACAACACGGGAGAGCGACAGTCGACCGCAAAGGTAGTGTGGGTAGATCGCCTGGCATTGAGTTAACCTATCATCCATCCTTACAATGGCATTTACCACTTGATTGACATACAGGTAAGCCAGTCTGAGTTGTATTGTGTCATACAGGTTCATGCAGTTATAAGGGGGCTTCACCTCCTCATCTGAAGCGCACTATTATGCGCTTATGCGGCGCAATTAGTGTAAGCGCGCCACAGTTTATCCGCCGTTTACTCCACTAGCACCCCCCTCGCGACATAGATGAGAAGGTCCTCGCCGCGGAATGGGGCGGGGTCGGATAAAAGGCAGAGTTGGATGTCCGATCCCGTCTTGTGAGTCCACATTACACATCAGTAGATGGCGGTAATGCGCCCGGAGCTGTTTCCCTACCGCCAAGAAGAAGAAGAAGATTGTTGAAGACGATAGAAGAACCATGTGCTCACCTAGTTGGTCTGTTTGTCCGCGTTATTACATTTGAAGACGATGATACATCATGGAAGGGAACGACCGAAGGTAATAAATTATGTATTCTGCAACCCAGTAGACATTCGCTGCCTTCCTACCTTGTAAGTTGTCTGTATGGTCGTACCAATAAGTTAGCGCAGCATGCTTGGTCTTGAAATGTTGGTAAGAATCCATAGATGTAGAATATCTACATTGTTCATCTTGATGTGTTTTTAAATTCTTACAAACCAACTGAATCGATCTGCTCAAAGAAATAACAACATTTGATACATGTAGACTCTGATTTGAATGTATTCCATTTTGTGTTTTTCCTCAGACACCATACCATTCTTACTGAGGGAGAAGAACCTGTGCCCCTACAGTCCGCCGGTTCACCTTTTTATCAGTGCCCATTCTGCTCTTATAAGACTGCAGAAAGGCATTCGGTGATTTACCACATAAAAAATCATGCAACGGTGAAACATAAAGGTACAAGCCAATGTTATGGCATAACTTGAAAAACAAACACAATGCATGTGAACAGACAACATACACATGTATATATAGGTACTTTATTTATCCCAAAGGAAACTGATGCACAAGCAAGGTAGAAAGATACATATTTAAAATACTAGTAAAGGGTAAAAGTAAACAAGTAGAAAACTGAGGTATTACATTTATACTGGTGTACAGCAGAAATAGCCTTAAATATGCACTGTAAATATACTGCATCTATATGCATAAGCACTACATACATACATACATACATACATAGCTACCAAAAAGAGCTGCACAATATTGTTAACTGTCAGCCACTGTCAGTTGCAGTGCTATTTTGCTAGTAGATTGACAATTGTTGCACATATTTTAATAATCTTAATCTGTTGGATAGTTTACACAAACATTTTCTTAATTCTTTATAGTCGATATACTGATTATCCTATTTTGTCAGTTGACCCATCAGTTTATCTATCTGCTTTTATTTATGGCTACTGATTATTATGTTACTTTTAACTTGTGTTAAGTATGATATAACATTAATATAGTTAAAGCATGTGTTTATATTACCCACTATTGTTTTTAACTTCTTTCAGAGTTCACCATTGCTAGATGTGGTCTGAAGTGCCGCTCAACTACGCACTTCCACTGTTGCTATTGTCCAGCTACACTAATCAGAAGAGACCAAAGCACCTCTCGAGTCACAGTGTGTTGGACAATACAATAACTGGAACCATGCAGACTCCGGTGGCACCACCGACAGTCAAGACCCCGCAAGGTAACCTGCAGACTCCGGTGGCACCACCGACAGTCAAGACCCCGCAAGGTAGACTCCGGTGGCCCCACAGACAATCAAGACCCCGCAAGGTAACCTGCAGACTCCGGTGGCACCACCGACAGTCAAGACCCCGCAAGGTAACCTGCAGACTCCGGTGGCACCACCGAAAGTCAAGACTCCGCAAGGTAACCTGCAGACTGCAGTGGCACCACCGACAGTCAAGTCCCAACAAGGTAACCTGCAGACTCCGGTGGGACTACTGACAGTCAAGACCCCGCAAGGTAACCTGCAGACTCCGGTGGCACCACCGACAGTCAAGACCCCGCAAGGTAACCTGCAGACTCCGGTGGCACCACCGACAGTCAAGACCCCGCAAGGTAGACTCCGGTGGCCCCACAGACAATCAAGACCCCGCAAGGTAACCTGCAGACTCCAGTGGCACCACGACAGTCAAGACCCCGCAAGGTAACCTGCAGACTCCGGTGGCACCACCGATAGTCAAGACCCCGCAAGATAACCTGCAGACTCCGGTGGCACCACAGACAGTCAAGACCCCGCAAGGTAACCTGCAGACTCCGGTGGCACCACCGACAGTCAAGACCCCGAAAGGTAACTTGCAGACTCCGGTGGCACCACCGACAGTCAAGACCCCGCAAGGTAACCTGCAGACTCCGGTGGCACCACCGACAGTCAAGACCCCGCAAGGTAACTTGCAAACTCCGGTGGCACCACCGACAGTCAAGACCCCGCAAGGTAACCTGCAGACTCCGGTGGCACCACCGACGGTCAAGACCCCGCAAGGTAACTTGCAGACTCCAGTGGCACCACCGACGGTCAAGACCCCGCAAGGTAACCTGCAGACTCCAGTGGCACCACCGACAGTCAAGACCCCGCAAGGTAACCTGCAGACTCCGGTGGCACCACCGACAGTCAAGACCCCGCAAGGTAACCTGCAGACTCCGGTGGCACCACCGACAGTCAAGACCCCGCAAGGTAACCTGCAGACTCCGGTGGCACCACCGACAGTCAAGACCCCGCAAGGTAACTTGCAGACTCCGGTGGCACCACCGACAGTCAAGACCCCGCAAGGTAACTTGCAGACTCCGGTGGCACCACCGACAGTCAAGACCCCGCAAGGTAACCTGCAGACTCCGGTGGCACCACCGACGGTCAAGACCCCGCAAGGTAACTTGCAGACTCCAGTGACACCACCGACAGTCAAGACCCCGCAAGGTAACCTGCAGACTCCGGTGGCACCACCGACAGTCAAGACCCCGCAAGGTAACTTGCAGACTCCGGTGGCACCACCGACAGTCAAGACCCCGCAAGGTAACTTGCAGACTCCGGTGGCACCACCGACAGTCAAGACCCCGCAAGGTAACTTGCAGACTCCGGTGGCACCACCGACAGTCAAGACCCCGCAAGGTAACCTGCAGACTCCGGTGGCACCACCGACGGTCAAGACCCCGCAAGGTAACTTGCAGACTCCAGTGGCACCACCGACAGTCAAGACCCCGCAAGGTAACCTGCAGACTCCGGTGGCACCACCGACAGTCAAGACCCCGCAAGGTAGACTCCGGTGGCCCCACAGACAATCAAGACCCCGCAAGGTAACCTGCAGACTCCAGTGGCACCACGACAGTCAAGACCCCGCAAGGTAACCTGCAGACTCCGGTGGCACCACCGATAGTCAAGACCCCGCAAGATAACCTGCAGACTCCGGTGGCACCACAGACAGTCAAGACCCCGCAAGGTAACCTGCAGACTCCGGTGGCACCACCGACAGTCAAGACCCCGAAAGGTAACTTGCAGACTCCGGTGGCACCACCGACAGTCAAGACCCCGCAAGGTAACCTGCAGACTCCGGTGGCACCACCGACAGTCAAGACCCCGCAAGGTAACTTGCAAACTCCGGTGGCACCACCGACAGTCAAGACCCCGCAAGGTAACCTGCAGACTCCGGTGGCACCACCGACGGTCAAGACCCCGCAAGGTAACTTGCAGACTCCAGTGGCACCACCGACGGTCAAGACCCCGCAAGGTAACCTGCAGACTCCAGTGGCACCACCGACAGTCAAGACCCCGCAAGGTAACCTGCAGACTCCGGTGGCACCACCGACAGTCAAGACCCCGCAAGGTAACCTGCAGACTCCGGTGGCACCACCGACAGTCAAGACCCCGCAAGGTAACCTGCAGACTCCGGTGGCACCACCGACAGTCAAGACCCCGCAAGGTAACTTGCAGACTCCGGTGGCACCACCGACAGTCAAGACCCCGCAAGGTAACTTGCAGACTCCGGTGGCACCACCGACAGTCAGACCCCCAAGTACTGCAGACTCGTGGCCCACCGCGTCAGACCCCGCAAGGTAACCTGCAGACTCCGGTGGCACCACCGACGGTCAAGACCCCGCAAGGTAACTTGCAGACTCCAGTGACACCACCGACAGTCAAGACCCCGCAAGGTAACCTGCAGACTCCGGTGGCACCACCGACAGTCAAGACCCCGCAAGGTAACTTGCAGACTCCGGTGGCACCACCGACAGTCAAGACCCCGCAAGGTAACTTGCAGACTCCGGTGGCACCACCGACAGTCAAGACCCCGCAAGGTAACTTGCAGACTCCGGTGGCACCACCGACAGTCAAGACCCCGCAAGGTAACCTGCAGACTCCGGTGGCACCACCGACGGTCAAGACCCCGCAAGGTAACTTGCAGACTCCAGTGGCACCACCGACAGTCAAGACCCCGCAAGGTAACCTGCAGACTCCGGTGGCACCACCGACAGTCAAGACCCCGCAAGGTAACTTGCAGACTCCGGTGGCACCACCGACAGTCAAGACCCCGCAAGGTAACTTGCAGACTCCGGTGGCACCACCGACAGTCAAGACCCCGCAAGGTAACTTGCAGACTCCGGTGGCACCACCGACAGTCAAGACCCCGCAAGGTAACTTGCAGACTCCAGTGGCACCACCGACAGTCAAGACCCCGCAAGGTAACCTGCAGACTCCGGTGGCACCACCGACAATCAAGACCCCGCAAGGTAACCTGCAGACTCCGTTGGCACCACCGACAGTCAAGACCCCGCAAGGTAACCTGCAGACTCCGGTGGCACCACCGAAAGTCAAGACCCCGCAAGGTAACCTGCAGACTCCAGTGGCACCACCGACAGTCAAGTCCCAACAAGGTAACCTGCAGACTCCGGTGGGATTTCCGACAGTCAAGACCCCGCAAGGTAACCTGCAGACTCCGGTGGCACCACCGACAGTCAAGACCCCGCAAGGTAACCTGCAGACTCCGGTGGCACCACCGACAGTCAAGACCCCGCAAGGTAACTTGCAGACTCCAGTGGCACCACCGACAGTCAAGACCCCGCAAGGTAACCTGCAGACTCCGGTGGCACCACCGACAGTCAAGACCCCGCAAGGTAACTTGCAGACTCCAGTGGCACCACCGACAGTCAAGACCCCGCAAGGTAACCTGCAGACTCCGGTGACACCACCGACAGTCAAGACCCCGCAAGGTAACTTGCAGACTCCAGTGGCACCACCGACAGTCAAGACCCCAGCAAGGTAACCTGCAGACTCCAGTGGCACCACCGACAGTCAAGACCCCGCAAGGTAACCTGCAGACTCCGGTGGCACCACCGACAGTCAAGACCCCGCAAGGTCACCTGCAGACTCCGGCGGCACCACCGACAGTCAAAACTCCAGTGCCCCCGACAGTCAAAACTCCAGTGGCAGTCGAAACACTGCAAGCCAGGGAGGCAATTGCCCAGCCACCTCATTTTGCACATGCAAAGAAGCCCACAGATCTTCCTCTTGCTGGGCAACACAACAAAAGAGACGTTGTGAGCAATGTCATTTGGAATTGAAGAAAACAAAATTGAGAACTCATAAAAGAAGGAAACACACAGATCATTTGGACAACATTTCTGAAGACTGTTATCTCAGGTCACAGTGTGTAGATGTTAAAAGAGGGATCGTTGCTGTGGAGAAGTCTTTCCGTGACCCAGCAACCCCAGTTCATGACATCAAAAAGACTTGGTCACAAACACAGAGGTCAGAGTGTGAGGTTGATCAGGGTAATTTAAATGCAGACTTTGCATTTAGAAGTGGTCTCCTCCCATTTGAATGTCACCACATTCGGTCCTTGTGCTTTTGTCCTCGTGCCAATGTACCAACTGTTGCTCTGACTGAAAAGGAACTGGGTGTAATCGTTCAAAACCATTGGTTTGGGGGAAATCGTAAAACAGAACTTTTAAAGAAACGAGAAGATGCTAAAGTGGAGGATGCCCCCCTATCAGCTCTTCTAACTGTTGGTGGACCCCAGACGAAGTTGCATATCTCTGTTTCTGAACCTTCAGTGTCATGCTACAGCAGGCTTGGAAGGGTAGTTGTGGCATATGACACAAAGAAAAACACTTGGCATTGCCCTTGTACGATTTCCAAAAAGTCATGCATCCACAAGGCTTTAGGCAAACGGCATCTTTTTGAGACAAGGAGGGACCTATTCAAAAGAGTTAAGAGCACAGAAGAGAACTGTTCACTGAATGAAGGCCAACTGAAGCACTCTGACAAAGAAGATTACCCAATCACTGACAGGTATTGGAAGGATCACGTCTGAACTTCCCGTGACACGGGTTGCAAACTCCAGAAATGCAAAGGCTTCACTTGGATGTCCGAAGCGTCTTGTTCCTGCTGAGGTCACTTGCAAGGAATGTGTTGAACAGAGTGTCCTCAGCGACCCCCAGTTGATCTCCAGTAAAGCGAGGACTTTTAACATGCTCTGCTTAGTTGAAGGTCAGTGACATTGCATGGATGCTGTAGCCTACTTGATAACTAGCGATAGCCTTTTGTTTTGCTTTAAAGTGTATTGCTGAAACACAAATCACATAATGTATTTTTATTTGCACTTTCAGGCATATATCGACAAAAAGACACGTCCCAGTTGCGTTAGAATGGAATCCACTATTTGATAACCACATGATGCTCTCTCTACATGTGTGCCTTACTTTAAGAAAAGCATTACAGGTTAGGCTTTTTGATTTCTATCAGGATACGCAGTATCTACGTAATCAAAACAGGCACATTTGTATCGGCAGAACAAAAGGTTATTTCAGATGTATTGATTTTACAATCGACTTGATGCTGAGAAATAGGGCTGCAACTAATGATTATTTTCATTGTTGATTAATCTGTCGATCATTTTCAACAGTTGCTTGGTCTATGAAATGTTGATCAGTGTTTCTCAAAGCTCAAGGTGATGTCCTCAAATGTCTTGTTTTGTCCACAACCCAAAGATATTCAGTTTACTGTCAGAGGACTAAAGAAAGCAGAACATATTCACATTTAAGAAACTGGAATCAGCTTCTTTTTTTTTAAAGATGACTCCAATTAATTGATTATCAAAATAGTTGGCGATTAATTGAATAGTTGACTAATCGATCTATCGTTGCAGCTCTACTTAAAAATGTCTCTTCCTCTTTTCAACTGAGGGAGAGTCCTTCCCTAACAAGGAGAAGGTGCTCCAGGCGTATCTCTCCTTTGAAGCCCTCTCTGAACAGGACTACACATATGCCTGTGTTTCCTGTGGGTATCACTCGGCGACAGTTGTCATGGATCTTCATAAGAAGGGCGTTTTCAGTATGCCTGGTAAAAAGCTTAACCGAGTTGAATTTTCTATACAATAGAAATAAGTCAATCATAACTTTTTAAAAGTGTAGTAGCAGTGGTTTATCGTGTTTTGGTTTTACATTTTCAGTTTCATTCAACTGATTTTCTTCTCAGTCAGTGAAATCCAAAATCCACCTCAGCAGCATGATGGTAGAGTCGATGTGAAAGACTTCTGGGATGCAGTGACTGGACATCCTAAGCCGTGGTTTCTACTCTAGTAAGTTATCTGTATCATCAGTTTGAAAGCAAGGAAACACAATCTAGGGCAATTTGCTGATGCATGCTGGAAGTTATGATTCTATGGAAAAAAGTAAATTACACTTTATATACTTAAATGTTTGACAAATTTTTCAGGTGACGGCAAGAATCCTTTCGTTGTACGTCCAAGTTATCAAAACTGGGCACCGTGGATTGGACAGCATACCAGACAGTCAGATACTGTGTTCAACACGGAGTATGCCAAGATCCATGAGCCAGATGTCTCCACCGATGCGGACGAGCGGGCGACAGAAGAGCGACTGGCTGATGAGGTGTTTGATATAAAGGGATTAGCGGGTGCAACGACAGGCTTGTGAGAATGAAGAGAGGAGTGATTGGTTAGCAAGTGGATCTGATGACATGCCAGATGACACTGAAATGGGAGCCCTGTATCAAAACAATCTATGCCTGTTTGACATGCGTCTGCAGGCTGCCTCATTCCATCATCAACTATACAGATTATAGTTGAGGAAATGAACAGTTTGAATGACGTGTGTCATCAGTACACTAAGAAGGAATTCAAGGAGGTACTGGCACTAAAACAAACCTGTCAGACGGATATTGACAGTGTGTTGAGTTCTTTGGGGGGAGCAGAGCTGCATTCTTCTTGCAGCTCTCAGCTTTCCACTGAGTACAGAAGAAAGCAGTTCTTCAAGAAAGACTTTTCATATGTGCGCCCACAGGCTATTCATCTTGGCACAGATGAGAATAGGAGGGAGTGCTATGCACAATACACCCCCCTTCAAGATACTTTACTAGCCATGTTAAAAGACCCTGTTGTGTGTGAAGCCACAACATGATGCTGCTTCTACTAATGTGTTCACTCATGTTTGTGATGGATCTGTTTTCAAGTCCAATGACTTGTTCGTGGAGCCAGGTATAAGCTTAAAGCGTATCTTGTACCAAGACGCGTTTGCGGTAGTGAACCCTCTTGGATCATCAAAGAGAAAGCACAAAATAGTCTGTGTTTACTTTACACTTGCCAACTTCGAGCCCATCCATCGTTCTAATGTTGACAACTTGCAGCTGTTGCTTCTGTGCCCTGGAGATACTTGAAGTACTTTGCACATGACCAGTTGTTCGGATGGATGCTGTCAGATATGAGAGAACTTGAGAGACATGGACTGCTCACTTCATCTGGCCCGGTGGCGCGGGCAACAGTCCTATGTATTCTGGGGGACAAGTTGGGCTCCCACTGTTTTGGTGGCTTTACTGAAAATGTCAGTCCTGCTAGTCACTGTTGCAGGTATTGCTTAGTGCCTACAAATGAAATGGACAACGAGACAGACAGGTTTCCTGAAAGAACAGTTGAGACCTACGAGGAGGCATTACAACAACTGCAGGACACCGAGGCAACACATGTGAAGGGACTCAGTTTGACTCAGTTTTCAACTCTCTTGAGTATGTCCATGTATGCCAGCCCGGGCTCCCACCATGCTTAGGCCACGACTTGTTTGAAGGCCTAGTTGCCTATGACCTTACCCTTTACTTGAGGTATTTCGTAAAGGTAAAACAATGGTTCACATACATACAGCTGAACAGACAGATCGCACAGTTCAAGTATGTGGGTTCTGATGCTGGTTCTGCTCCTTCTGAAGTAAAGTGGTATGAAGGTCGGTGGACAGGCAGCTGAGACTTCTACCCGTCATAACTGGTGATAACATCCAAGATACGAAGGACCAGGTGTGGCAGCTACTGATCTTGCTGAAAGACCTCTGTGAGTTGGTCTGTGCCCCAAGATATCCGTCCCCAAGTCTGTTTCCTCAACGTTCAGATTCAAGACTATCTTGAAACCAGGAAACAATTATTTCCCACAGAGAACCAAAACATCACTACCTCGTCCACTATCCCCGTTTGATCCTGAAACTCGGTCCTCTCATACGGTTGTGGACAATGAGGTTTGAGAGCAAACACTCATACTTCAAAAGATGCATAAGGAGAACACAAAACTTCAAAGATGTGTGTAAGACACTTGCAGACAACCATCAGCTTCTGCAGTCCTATCTGAGCTCCAGCTCGTCTTCTTCCCACGCTGAGTTGGACTGTGACAAAGTGTGTGATGCGGTTGAGGCAAGCTCACTCCCACAGCCTGAGTCGGTGTCCACAGAAGTGCAGGGGAAGGGTACCCCGTATAGGAAGGGCTCCTTTCTTTGCATTAAGAAAGAAGACTCAGTGGAATGTGGACACATCGAGCTCATGCTGGTGAAGGTAGACAAGTATGTACTTTCTGGTGACACCACACGTCTCATCCTATCTGGCAGAGTCTGGCCTCGATAACGTTGGAGAAGCAGCTAGACACATGGTTTGCATCAATGCTGAACAGAGTTTGGACTTGTATCCACTAGCTGCATATAGTCTAAGTGGAATGACAGTCTTGTCCCTTAAACACTGTTTCTGGATCAGTAGCTTACTGATTTAGCCACTGGAGACTTATGGGGTAGCATACTGTATTAGTTAGGACTGGGAATCTCACAAGTCCATTTGATCTTGATTCTTGGAGTCTTGATTTAATTCATCATCGATTCAGTGCATACATTAGATTCCAGATAGTAGTTTGTATTATGACTGCATTAGGCATGTGTAGCTCATATGTAGTAAAGGCATATATAGGCTAGCTCTTTAATCCAAAGTATTCTCTTATTCACCCTTTCACTCACACACGCTGAAGGCAGGAATCAGGATCAGGAGTTAGGCATTCAGTGACTTCGACACACTGGAGACGGCATCAAAACAAGAACCTTCAGATGACATACAACAGCTGTGCCTACGCAGCCTACGCCACCCCAGGTCAGCCAATCAAATGTATTTCACATTGAACTACCATCCTGACCAGCTCTCATTACTGTCACATGTATGTCATTGTCATACCTGTGGCTTTGCTATCCTAACAGTGACGGGATATGAGAGTCATCAAGAATTACACAACAACACATGGTCAATATGCCTGTTGCATAGGTGGGTGCAAATTAAAGTTTGCAAAATATAATTCTTTTAAAAGTCACATTTATCGCCACCATAACAATCATCTGTTTCACAATGTTTTATTTGTTCTTTTGTTCCTTCTGTTTTGAGTTATGGATGCTGCAGAGGGTGATCTTGTTGCTGGCTTCATTACTGTAGCTCTGTGCTGCCAACGTCAAGTACAAACGAGCTGGTGTTGGAGGCTCTTCGAAACATGGGAGTGGACAAAGTGGAAGACCTGAAATATGTCAACGAGGCAGATCTCAAAAACGTCATGAGGCCAATCGACGCTAGAAATCTGATTGCCAGTGTTAAAGCTTTATGTAAGTATACTTATGTGTGAGTTGGAACAACTATGTCTCCTTTTAATGTTGAAAATAAAGCACAACATCCTCACTACATATGAGATCATCCGAATTGTAATATTGTGGTCTTGCAAAACAAGCTTTGTAATGAGAAAACATGATAGCAGGCCTAATTCCTATTGTGTGTCTTATATTCAGCTGAAAACGATGCCAGTGGGATTCCTGACCCGCCTCCCAGAGCTGAGACAGAAACACCTATAGCCACACCAAGAAGAATGATGGGACGTGTAATGCCACGCATAGACTACTCACCCGCAAGGATGTGTGAGAAAATATATACTATGGTCAAAAATATACATTTCATAGTCCTACAGGAAAAAAACATCTGCGTGTGTATTGAGGAAGTTGATCAGCAGTTGATCGCGGAGGCGACGTAACCAGCAGAATCACTGTAGGCTGACGGTCTAAAGTTATAACTCACTTCCACCAATTGAGTAACTTTATCACGCAGCAACGTTATCATTCTAGTCAGTCCCTCAGTCCAGGACTAACTCCCGCTTTGCTGCACTCCAACCAAAAGGGGGGGGGGAGGTCGCGCAGAGTGTCAGAGAAAACAGGTTATGCAACACCACATCAAACTATATCGATATACATGGTAATGTTTCATCTTATATCGATATACCTTAAACCAGTGCTTCTCAAACTTGTTTCACCAATGTACCCCCTTTGAAACATTTTCTCAGCCCAAGTACCCCCTGACCGATCCCGAACATTTTTGATCGAAAACGCCGATATAAATAATTACAATATAGTGATGTTGCCTCAGTGTGTGATGTAGTAACTCCTTCGTGGTATGCATTACAACAAACTAAGGATAATTTCACTTCATGCATGACAAAAATAACATAACACTTTTATAAAACATATTTTCCAAGGAGTTTTTCAATTTAAGTCATGTGTTATTGTTGTGAAAAACTATAAAATACAAAACACACATTTGACATGTTTGACATGAGGAACCCCCTTGGTGGTTCTAGGAATGTTTTATATAAAATTGTGTTTTCTATTTATCGTACTTTTCGGACTATAAGCCGCGACTTTTTCCCCTCATTTTTTGTGTCCAGCTAACGGCCACTAGGGGAACCTCCTAAATCTATGGATTTAGGAGGTAACATTAACCACCTTTAACGCTATGGGCTCTATGACCGGTCCGCGCCCGCCACCTTTAAGCGGCGGGCTCCAGCAGGAAAAGCTGGAAGCCGGAAAAGAGTGAGACAGGTAGCGCGCCAAAGTAAAAGTGGAACCGAGAGACGGAACGAGAGCAAGACAGACGGACAATGTAGCTGCTGCGGCTTATATGCAGGTGCGCTTTATCGTCCGAAAAGTACGGTAACTTATTTTACTAAGTTTATTTTTTTAATTAACCTTATTTTTATTTTGTTTATCTCACGTACCCCCTGCAGTACCCCCAACGTACCCCCAGGGGTCCGCGTACCCCCATTTGAGAATCACTGCCTTAAACATATATATCGCCAAGCCCTACTGCTTCCCCACCTTTTAAAAACCTGGTACCTGGTCGATGCCTGCTTTTACTTTATCTCCTCTGACATTTTTTCATTTTACCCGTAGGCCAGGTGTCGGCATCCAACCAGTTGCAAGATAAACTATTTAATTGAGCTCTGTGACCAGGTGTAATAGAGATCTTAATAACAATAGAGGTTTATGAGATCCATGATGAGAGCCACATCTAGTATAGCCAAAACATATCAAGAATGTTCTCTGCGTTGTAGAAATATTATGTTTAGGGCCAATAGTAAATGCAAAAATGTATTTAATCACTATTTGTATATTATTTGGTTCCCTTTGCAGGCGAATACTCTGCAGACTATTCCAACTCTCCACTGTCTACTTCAAGAGCCCCGTCTACCTATAGCGCCCCGTCTCCATTGAACAATAACTGGCACATCAATTTTCCCCTGGAGTAAAATGCCATCAGAGATAACAAGAAAGCTTGTAAACAACGAGCGGCCAACAGGATGTGAGAGCCGTGAGGTGATTCGCCTGATCGCAGGGGAGATCCTAACCATCTGCCCTATGCCGGGAAAAAAACACCTCAGTGAAATTGCCAGGCAGATGGTTGTAATGTATCCAATGTCATTCCGAGACTACATTGAAGACATAGTTGTAGGTACCGGTTATGACTCTCTAACCAAGCGGCTGCAGAGCAGAGTGGACCACTTAAAAAGGCAATAAATAAAGGCAACAAGCGCAAGTGAGGGTGAAGACCAACCTCCCAAGACAATGAGACTCGATACCTACGGGTGTATTAATTGGCAGCCACAGCGACCACCACCAGGTGAAACTGGGGAGACTCAAGAACGGTTAAAATTAAAGAACATGCACATAACAAGGAGCAAGGACACCAAAAGGATTCAGGAAAAAAGGGTGGCAACGTTCTACACTCAGAGAAGTGATATGATAAAGGGAATGGAAACCCCGGTTCTGCGAAGAGAGTGGCCATATCTGTTTGAGATGTGCGGCATGATGTTCACTTCAAAGAACTCACGGTATAGATGTTGACAAAGAAGCTATGTCAAGCAAATGTAGAAGAGTTGTGTCATACCTCATGTCCCGTGAGAAGAAGAGCAAAATAGAGGACTTCCCATCAGACATGGAAATAGCCAAAGCAAAGCATCTAGATGCTGATCTTCCCGGATGTCTCAATGAGGACCAGGCCAAGATGTTCCTGAAGGTTGATGAAACTTGTCTGCCATCGGAAGTTGATGACCTGCCAAGCGCACCATGCATCGTTGTGTGTGGTATGCTTCTTATGTATGCCTCCTGCCTTTTAATCCTTGTGCATGGCTACATTGGCTTGGAATATTTTTTAAATGTTCCCATCATTTGGCTGTGGCAGACAGATGTACTGGGTTGGATGGGGTCAGCAGCAAAACATATTTAAGACACATAAAAGGAAGGCTCACAAAAAAAATCAGTTAAGTTTACAGTCTGATATATTTAGAAATGTAGCTGTTACCTTGCCATGAGACAGCTATACCGTCTGTTTCTTACAGGGAACTGAAGTCGTCATCTATTTTCTCATCAAAGCCACCAGACAAAAAACAATAATGATACCTCTCAGAACTCAACTGGAGTTGCTTGTCTGCTGCTGCCTCAATCGCTTGTTTGTGCCATTGTGTGGCTTTGGTGAATCCGAACTTACCAAAGTCACACAATAACAACAACAAACTTACTTTGCTTTGGCGAGACTATAGATGCATACAACAGCTTCAGTTCCCTGAAAAGGGCTGTCTTATGGCAAAGTAAACACACGAAAATATTCAAAATATAGCGTATGATATTTTTAGGAGGGCCTTTCTTTAAGGTGGCTCCAATATGTGTTGCTGCTGACCCTGTGCAGAGCAGAACATCGCTTTGCTTCCATGTGGCTGCTCCCGTCTGCATCTCCAAACTCGGGCATACCGACATCATCTACTCTCGGTAAGACACTGACTATGGATACGTACCTGAAACAACCCCACTTTAAACACCCAAACTATCCCTTTAAGATGTGCCATCTTCTACTGTTAACATTTAGAAACACTTAAGAAAGAAAAGAAAGCTGCAGGAGCTCACAATTCTGTAAATACAATTGGCCATGGGATCACCAGTACAAACAAATACTTGTTTTGTAATTGTTTCCTTGTTGTGTACCTTAAGGGAGTTCTCCCCTGACAGATGGACACTTCATGGTCGCCGTCGACCAGACCATCGTCAACGGCAGTGTCCCAAATGTGGTTGACGCCCTGACACTGACGTTTGCAGCATTACTGCCTCAACATCAGCTATCCCACAGAGCTACCCTGGAGTTCTTGAGAGGTAAGACTTGAATCGTAATTATTCTAACTCATTCCATCTTAAACCACAGAGTAGAGGATTGTGCACATTTCTGACACACGATAAGTGCTCCTGACAAAACAAGATAATCGAGATAAAAAGAGTATTGCAGTGTGATAGTGATGCCAAGTGACGACTTTATATAACACAACTCTTTTCAAACCTTTAAATGTACAGATATTATCATAACATGCTTTCATTGATCACCAACATCGCTGACTTTGAATGGAGAGAGTAACATCGCACTCACAGTCACACACATAACTGTTAAGAGAGTTTAGTGTTTATAATGTATGCAATTCGAGAAAGAACAACAATGCATTTACTAATTGTTGTTTTCTTCATATGTTTACATTTTTACAAATATGAAGAATACCAGAGGAACAAAAGCATCACAAATGATGCACAACAGCCTTCAGTCTCACGGTTTTTTGGCAACCAAGATGGACAGTACAGCGTGAATCATCCACAGCAGAAAGCTATCACTAATGCAATACTGTCCCACTTAGTTGTCGATTGCAGCTTGCCCCTGTCAATTATTGAAAATAAGAGTTTTCGCCACTTTCTGACAGTAGTTGACAGAAAGTACAGGCCAGTTTGTCGCAGGACACTGACTGTGAAAGTAGAGAACCTTGCTGTGGAAAGACGTTTACAATTAAATACCCGGATGAGTAATATCAATCATGTCTCAGTCACTGTGGACATTTGGTCTGACAGAAAGATGAGGGGATTCCTTGGTGTTACTGCACACTATTGAGAGAAGGATGAAGAGAGGATAGAGCTGAAAGACCGCTTCAAAGGCTGACACACAGCTGAAAGAATCTGTGCGCAATTTGAGGAGGAGTTTGTGATGAGTACAGCATTAAAAACGAGAGACTACATTATTAGTGACAATGCCGCCAACATGCGTAAAGCGTTCACTGTGTGCTTCCCAACGGAGCAAGAAGATGAAGATGTTGATGAAGAGGATGATCTTGATGACCCAGAGCTATGGCATGACCTTTCCCTTGAAGACCAGGAAATGGTAGATGCTGCCCTGGCAAAAGAACAGCGCTTGCAGTGTTTTGCGCACACTGCAGCTGGTGGTGGGAGACGGATTGAAGGAAACAAAAGGAACAACCTCTTCTCTTGCAAAGTTGTCGAAGCTCAGCTCACTGCTGCATACAAGCACAACTTTTAAAGATGTGTTTGATGCTGACTTTGGGGAACAAAGAGGCATCCCTGCTGCTGTCGTCACAAGATGGAACTCGACACTCAGGCAAGTGAAGGCAGTACTCCGTTTGTGAACATCCGAAGCTTTGCCGTGTACTAGAAGAGGCTGGGCACAAGGAGTTGTTGTTCACAGCACGGGAGTGGAATGTGTTGAAGGAGTTGGTGGACATCATGAATCCATTTGGAGAAGCAACAGATTTGACTCAAGGGGAAAAGATAGTGACAATCAGTTCTGTTGTTCCATCTGTCCCTAAATCACCACCTCGAGAAGCTGAAGCCACAAGTCCGTTTCCTCAGCAGCCTGGTTAGAAGTCTCCAGGTGTCCCTGGAGAAAAGGTTTGGGGGGATTTTCATCAATGTGAAAATGGCCACATTAACACAGGATGGAACAACTGCCCGCTTTTCAGATCCTGTGTACCTCAAAGCAGCTGCTTTGGATCCAGCCTGTTCTCTGATGTGGATAGACCACCATGTGTTGTTCAGTGTTGAGGTCAAAGCTGAGGTTCTACAACATGTGAAAGGTACACTTAATTTCCTTTTAATTGATTGCAACAATAATATGTGTTCAGTTTAACCGACTGCATCACCAATACAAAATATAATAAGGGCTCTTTTGTGTCTTTTTTTTGTTTTGATTTTACATGTTTTGCCAAAACTGATCCTGCGAGAGGCTGTGGAGACAGAGCAACCTACGCCTTGTGTTGATGAGGAAGAGCAAGAGAACCTTGGACAAGGTGAAGGGCTGTTTACTGCCGACCATAAGAGGAAGAAGAAGGATGTTGGGACCACTCCAGCACTGCAGCTAAGTCACTATCTCCACATCGCTGACGGACAGAATGTCCTTTTGTTCTGGGCAATGAACATGAAGGTTCTTCCTTCGCTGTTCAAAGTGGCCATCAGAGTTTTGGCAGTGCCTGCCTCCAGTGCTCCGGTGGAGCGAGTTTTTAGCCATGGTGGCATCATCCTGCGACCCCATCGTGCACACATGAGTGACCGACTATTGACCAATTTGGTCTTTTGCAAATGCAATGCATTATAGGACCCCGAAATAAAAGAAAAAGTGTGGGTGAATGAAACTGTTACTTTCGTGTTATGTTTATGCAACTGTTATGTTTCTCAGCCTGTTGCTTAATTTAAATTTGGTCTCTTGGACCCTGAGATTGATGCATCTATAACTTGTGTTTTTCACTCACTCACACTGTCTGACAATAACAAACACACACTTCACATCATTTTTCATAATAAAAAAGCACACAAATTGTGTGGCTGAATGAAACTGTTACTTCATTTCTTGTTTATGCAACTGTTATGTTGAAAAGCACATAATGACTTGTTTAAGACTCGGTTTTCAAAGTTTAGGACTTGGGACTTGACTTGAACTTGCCTAACCTGACTTTAGACTTGACTCGGACTTGAGCGCAAAGACTTGAGACTTGACTCGGACTTGCAAAACAATGACTTGGTCCCACCTCTGTTGTGGGGGCATGGGGTTTAACAGGTTAAGAATAGAAAATAAAGTAAAAACACTTTGAAAAGCAGCAGAATATTTTAACTGCAAACTGTGACGTCACAGTCGCAGTGCAAACCTGTGAGTTGGATGTAGAAGAGTCAGAATCAATATACATGTTTTTATTTTAAAGTAAATTCAGATTGAACATAGTAAAAAAATTAAATGGTGTCCGTCCAAAAAAATAATATTACTTATAATGAAAACCCCCCTTGAATGATGGGATGGTAGACTAAAGGCTTTAGGAATCCAAACTACAACATATAATAAGTACCCTGTATCAAGATTGACGCAAAACAAGTGACCTTTTTAGAGAAGTTTAGCAAAAAAACAAAAACACCTTTGGGGTCATTTGGGTGGATTTGCCGTTTCTCTGGAACCCATTGGTCGATTTTGGTGATTGACATCTCTTTTGAACCGTTGGAGCCAATGGAATCGAGTCGAAAGCATGCAGTCGAAAGCTGTGTTACGCTCTGAAAACTGAAACCTAGGCTCAAACTAGTAAATGAAGGTGGATTATCAGTAATCATTTCAAAGTGACACAGACAGCAAAAGGTAATACAAGTTGGCCGTGTTTGCTCTGTAAACCGGAGTTGTGATGTCTGTGTTTGCTTCCCCTGTCGCGAGTTCTGATCGCTCAGTGATGATACTTATATTTCTGGAATTTGTGGAATCTCTGCTTGCTAATCGATACGTGTATGTACAGATCCGATATGTAATAAGGGTATTTATACCTAGAGTTCTGTGCCAAATGCTAAATTTAGTCTTGTGAGACTTGTGTTTTGTTTCGGTTAAAAATGGTTCGTATCGTCAGTTGGCTGAGTTTCTTCCCGTTAAATGGGTATGACACATTAATAGGTTTTTAAATGTTAATAAGAAGCCTTGAAACACAGGTTAAGTGACAAAATGCTCAATGGTGGCCAAGTCTTAGAGCAATCAAACCCAGAGGTCACAGAAAAGTAGTTAATGGTAAATGGACCGCTTTTCTGATATATCACTTCTCAAAACACAAGCCATTATCCAGCCTTGGAAGCACTGGTGGCAGAGGCCACCAACCAAGATGCTATCCGCTCATCAGAAGTGTTTTTGAGGCCAGAGAACTCAGTTTTGAGTTGGGATCCCAGAGGTGTTTTTATGTGTTCCAGAGATTGCCTTCTAGTTTGAAAACACAACCCAGGTGTTAATCAAATGCAAATTCACTACCGTGGCAATAATGCTGCCAGGGTGAGGGTTTGGATTACAAAAAGCTACATTTTTCGATTTTCGACATAAACACTGACGTTAGCCTTCTTTCCTAGTGTGCCCAAGAAAGAGAAATGGCCCATCACAGTATCAAAGCGAGTGACAATGGATATTCTGGTGGATTGTTAAAAATCTTACCAGCTGAACATATAATCAGAATCAAAATACCTTTATTCGTCCCAAGGGACATTTACATTGGTACAGCAAAAGGAAAGAGTCAAAAATAGCACAATATTAATTAAGAGCCATGCATACAATATTAAAGCTAGACATATAATTGAAAAAATTACAATTTATGAAAATATATATCGAGTGGACAACAACAAGTACCAGACCACCAGTAACAACTCTGAGGTAGACATTGTAATGAGGGATAACAACATTTATAGAACCCAAAATAGGCAATTGGTCCTCGATGTTCTATTCAGGAAAAGATTTCAGGCTCCCATGGCCCGGAAAAGGATAGTCAGTTTAGAAAAATATGCAAAAGAGCTTTAGCATGGTGTCTGTCATGATGAAATAGGGCATGGTGAGAAGCAGGGGCGGTTCTAGCAGTGCCCCCTAACACTGACCTGACCTCTGGCCCCCCTAACAATGAATTTTTGTTTTGTTTTTTAAATGTATATTTTCTGGTACTCGGTTTGCCAAAAACCACAGGATGTTGTTGCTGTAATGTGAGATTGTGTAAAGTAGAGATGTAACTGTCCATTGCCTTTATTTTTATATAAATATGGTGTGAGTGCAAACATGGCACTATAACTTAAGCTGAAGCTAACAGTAATAACTATAAGATCTATCTGAAATAAATAAGTGTACTGAAACAAATACCAATAACTGGATTGCATTGTTTTCTTATGCGCAATTACTTCATACTGTCTAGTTCTCTTTTTTGCATTTATTGTGCCCCCCTCAGAACATAACTGGCCCCCCAGTGGCCCCCCAGTCAAATTGGTCTAGAACCGCCACTGGTGAGAAGATATTTCAGGGAGCACTGCTGTTGTGATCTGGGCTAAGATTTCCACGCAGAAATAGACCGAGAAAACCTCCGTCTGGGAAGACGCGTGTCGTTGGATACGATTTAGTGGAAAAGCGCACAGCTGGGAAGATAACACACTTCATTATCCTCCCAGGGAACCATTCAAGGACTGCTGAGGAGCCCCAGAGCCCGCTTTGTGGAGCGCTGATTGTATTGCCAAGAAGATGCAGTGATCACGGCACGCTGCTCTCGCTCTACACGCTCAATACAGAGAGTTCTGCTTCAACACTCGTGCTCTGGAAACAACCATTTTGCCACCCGTGTTCACACAGAGAGTGAAATCACCTTAACTACGAAGGACCTGTCAATCAAACGGGTAATATGCTTTGGTGTCACAAGCTGTTACATTGATGATTCCAATTGTGAGAAAGAAGGAAGTCGTAAAAAGAGACAAACATTGGAGCTGTACATGTATTTTTGTACTTTGTTGATCCAAAATCGGGAAATTGTGTTGTTATGACATCTTTATTTTTTCCCCCCCCCAATTTTTGGTGCCCCCGATGGATTTTTGGCGCCCTTAGCATTTGCCTATACTGCCTATGGCGAGGGCCGGCCCTGCAAAAACACACAACTCACAATTAGAATTGCAAAACCCTAACTGGACCTTAAGTACTAACTGAGAAACGTGGCAGATTGGCTCCCATCCTGAAGTATCCCCAACGCTGCTTTTACATTTTAAAGCTTTGTTAACTCAGTCTGACTCCTTGATTTGCTTGATGTACTTTGGACTACTGCTGTTGTATGTTTGGCCCCGGAGAGGAGTGGAGAGGGTAGAGACAGGTGAGAGCTCAGACAGGAGAGCACCTTCTCTCTCCTTCGGATTATTGTTCCTATCTCCCTCTCTCCGTTTCTAATTCCTGTCGCTCCTTCTTGCTCCCACTCTCGCTTTTTACTCTGTGTTGCTCTTTTTCTACGGTTTGTGTGTGACCTCTTGTGCAGCACTGCTTTGAAAGCTGCCATTCATATTGGATAACTGCACAGAAAAAAAGGACCACACTTTATCTACTCTTAGCGAAAGCACTTTGCATAATACACATTCACACAGAGGCAGAGGCAGAGGGAACGTGCCAACCTGCTCAGGGAGAATAACACACACAGTCACACTCTCTGAACAGCCAGTAGACCTTTCAGATTTGATATTAGATTTCAAATGTTCTACCATATACATTAAAGTAACCTGTATAACCTGTTTCTGTATAAACTGCTTCAACAACTATAACCTCGGCCCGATATATCTTAGGAGCCAATAGTCAAGAGGGAGTAGCGCCAGGTGCAAAGATAAAGACGGCCTTGGACTTATCAGCGCCAGACTCCGAATTTCTCACGCTCCGTTCAGGAGTGGAAGACTCTGTTCCTGGGCAGCAATGGCTGACTCACTCTGATTCGCTGCCTAGGGCTCGCCCAGGAGTGAAACCGGCCAATGGAGAACTACCAACTCACTGTCTAGGGCCCGCCCAGGAGTGAAGCAACCAATTGGAAATATAAAGGGAGGAGCAACCAACACAACTCATCCCCCAGACGGTGTTTGAATCCTTCTTCCTTTAACTAACCACTCATCAACGGATGGCGCGGAGCAGAGGTGAACCTTCCACCACCACCAGTGGGTGGCGCTCCAACAACATTAAATTATGCAAAATGCCTTTGTTTTGACATGCTGCTGTACCAAAAACATTTCCCAATTTGGGATCAATAAAGTACATGTTATCGTTATCTTAGACAATTCTAACAAACTTGGGATCTCATCATTATTTTGATCTCATCGTAGGGGTGGGCGATATGACGATATATATCGTCTCCACGATATGCCTTTTCAGAGATATCATATCTATCGTGATAGTGCACCAGGGTAGGATTTTCACGGCGGCCATGACGACCGGTCTGGCCGTGAAGCCCCGAAAATAATTGTAGGTCCTGCGGCCACCATGGCCTGCGTGCCCCTGATACTGTTAACATCTCGAAGTTGCTTTAAAAGCGTCAGAACAGTGGTTTTTGAACTGCGTTATGCTGCGTTCACAACGGACGCAATGCGAATATTCTCACCCTAACCGCTGGAGTTTCACCGCGGCTGTCAGCTGTGTTTACTCCTGTCATTCAAACAGAATGCGCTGGAGAGGGGGCGGGGCTTATATCCATGTAAATACTGTGGTGGAAACCAACGACGACAAAATTAACCTATTTTACCGTGATTTCATTGTAATACACGTTTCAAAATGATCCCGAAGTAACTAAATACTGATAACGGTTAGTAAAAACCAAGCTGTCTAGTCAGGATTCAGACAGTATTGCACTTCATGTATTGTCTGGTTGATTCTGTTGGCTTATATTTTATTTTATCAAAAAGGTATTTATATTGTTTTTCCCTTTTGAAACAGATGTTCACTTATGTTAGTCTTTGATTGCACTTCAAGTCTAAAGTTTACATTTTAATTGTTTGGCACTGACTTTTCCTCATGTGTTTTACTTAGTTATGTTTTACTCTAATTTTCATGTGTATTGATGTTACATCACGGCTAGTGCTACCTAAAACAGAAAGTACATTTTTATACTGTGAGAAACTGTGCCTTGAATATTTTTATTTTATTTAGCAGAGTGCCTTTACTGGTGAAGAAACCAGTGTTAACGTTTGTTGTAGGGTGTAGGCTACTTGAACACTGAGGAAGCCATATCAACATTCCTGTTGAATTGCTCATTCAGGGATTCATTGCAGAATTAAAACCAGCTTGATGGTATTTTGGTCTGTTACTCCTTTTTATTTGAGTTTGTGTTACCTTGCAGGTTATTGTACTGTTAAGTAACTTGAAAAATAACCATAATAACCGACATGAAAAAATATCGTGATAAATATCGTCTATCGTGATATTATATTTTTCAATATCGCCCACCGCCCATCTCATCGTCCTATTTACTTGCATAAATGACTTTGTTCATTTAGAAACATTCTTACATTATGATATTTCTATAATAGCCGTAGGTCAGTCGATCTGTCTACTACAACATAAAATGGTTAAAAATAATGTTGATAGATATTTGTGGTTCCCAGAGAGGTCTGGTGGAAATGATGCTATTGTTCTCACTAAGTTGTCTTTGAGTATTTTATTACGAACATACTTTCTGTAGAATCGCTGAGCACATGGCAAGAGACAGCCAATTAGTTGTCCAACTGGTGTTAACCCATCCAATCCTTTCTCCTTATTTGGAAATAATGTTAAAACAATCCTAAATAAGGTATAACTGAGTGACAATACCTTATGCATGATTATGCCGACCGGGTTAAATAAAGTCAGACTTTAGCATTTATATTAAAGCATAGCTGTACCCAAATTCAACCTTGAGCTGCTGCTAGCATGGCTCTAGACTTGTAATCTTGTTGGGATATAAAAGAGATGCAAATAGTAGGTTTGTGTTACACTCTATATCTTCCCCCAATATCTCTGCTTGTGTACCCTTCCGTGTACGCGCGTTGAAGCTTGCCGTGGGCGTGTCTGAAACTCGACCAACAACCAATCACATGAATCTCCCGCCCGGACACACAAGCAGCGGTTTGATTGGCTAGAGCTTGTACTGGCATACGATTCGATTGGCTGACGCTTCTACCGAGGCTTCACAAGTTGAACATTGCTGTGTGCTTTGTTTACTCTCTATCGCTACCTGT